>CM037088.1:84604348-85204348 GCA_020916435.1 Oxytropis ochrocephala
ATTTCTCTTAGGTTTATTGCAAAAGAGTACCCAATGTTCCTCCGCAAGTAAATGAATCACTAAAGAGTACACATTTACACTATAATACAATCCTCAAAATAAATAACCAAGTGATTGAAGACTAAATTTCTCACCTTATATTGAGTGGTGCGAAAAATAAAGATTCGTGATCAAAATGCTTGCATCCCCAAGTCGTGAAAGGATATAACTTTCAATTTGACTCTTCCTAGCCATAATATCCTCTCGGTTTACCTTGATCCCACACAATGATACACTCGGGGCACAAGAACAAAAACTTTTGTGTCCGTAAGCTAAAGGACCAAAAACTCATTGTACAAAAACCTATAAATAATATATATACAACTTTCTTGGGATCCTCATATATACTCTAATATATACTCTAATATATAAAACTATTGGTACAAATAATTTAATACATACCTCATATATACTCTAATAATAAATGATGGATGGCTCATTCCATGTCATATACAGCTTTCATATCCTCAACATTGAGAATCATATCCTGCTCCACTCCCACATTTGATGAAACGGCCAGAACATAATAATGTCATCTAAGCTTCATTTTTCGAGTGACGTGGACCTTTAGATAAGTGATGAACTCCTCGAATTCATCATTGGGAGATTTTTGGACATGTTGGACTCGGCCAGATTTCTTTCCTTTAATAGAAGGAGATGGTCGGGACACTTTGGTATTGTCGGTGGAAGGAAGCCTCGGGACACTTTAATGTAAGAGGAGATCGCCGACACTCGGGGTACCTAGTATATATTAAAAATGATTAATTAGTTAGTTAACACACATTATATATAACAATGAGTCATTAACTTATTAACAAAAATATTGTCACTTACAATGACAAGTTGTGCAGCCATGCCACAAAGTACTAAGTGCTTGATACACATTAAATATATCCGCACTAACAATTGGACGAGCAATGGTGCAAACCCTCAATTGAATAGTCTACTCTAACTCTCAAATGGTTTTCGTGCATGGGTAAATTGTGCATTGTGGCACTTCAATTGGTTACATAACATGCCCACTGCAACCTTTCGATGTGGGTTTGCAATATATAGCTCACATTCACGATTATCCTAAATCATTTATAAAGAAAAATAAATATACATGATAATTTGATCAAATACATATGTACAAAAAAAAGCAGTCGAGTAATAATAAATACCGTGTTGAAGGGATGGTGCGACTATCTCGTGCGCTATGTTAGGCGGTGAGGTGCAGCAGGTGATATAGGTGCGCAGGGGGTGGTGCGGTGAGGGGATGGTGCAAAGAATGGATTCAGGCGGCAAGTGATTGTGCCAAGAGTCGCTTATACATCCGTCTCTCTTCCATTAATACAAAGAACATTCTTGGATAGCCTCGGTCATACCGTGACGCCATCACTTTACATTGCCCGCACTTCGCTATGGCTCTTTGGCCCAAAGACAAGGATTGGTAGGAGGAATGCCATATCCATAACCTCTTATACGACCCTTTATACTCTTCCGCTTCCCAAGGCACGAGCAAGGACATGTTGTTCACGGATCAATCTGCTAAATCACCTTGTGATACTGATTGTGATATGCTTTTCACGATGCACAAACATAAGTATATAATCGGACACAAATTCCAACTTGCTAGGAATCATAAAATTAAAATTACAATACTTGAATTTTGGAATACTTACAATTTTGTCCTTGACCTCCTTAGTTTTCGGATCCACAATGTCACCTCTTTGTTTTGTGGGCCTCTAACCGCAGAACGATACAACGATCAAGGGATTCTTGAGTTGGATCTTTCCCTGCTCTTGATAACTATTTAAGTTTAATAATTGTTAATCAAGCTGTAAATTAAAAGATTCATTAAATCATAATAAATTAAACTAATTGTGTCTTACCAATCTTTCTTGAGAATTTGATATCCACTAGAACCTCCTCTATAAGTGGCACCAGGGATTAGAAGCTCTTTCTTTATTCGCTTTGCTTTCTTTTCTATTTAAAAAAGATAAGTATACATTAATGAATGATATCTAGTTGTCAAATATATATATATATATATATATATATATATATATATATATATATATATATATATATATATATATATATATAACTTAAATAATTAATATACTAACCAAGAAATCCGGATGCATGTAGTGCGTATATGTACAAATTTGCTCCAATCCTCCTTACTTATAATTCTGGAATACAATGCTTTGGAGGCTCTGCATGCGATGGTCCCATCAGAAGTTTTGAGATACTTTTTCCTACATCAGTTCTATAAGCCCGATGCAACCTTCCAGCTTCCTTGAGTATCCAATCTCTTTGGGCATCATCCACAACAAAGTGTTTCTACTTATACATAAAAAATGGATTAAATAAATATAACTAAAAAATCACTAAATAAGATTATTAAAGAGGTCTAAAATTATATACTTGTATTAAGGACCAGAAATCATCTTTCAGTTTAGGCAAAACTCTATTATCTTTCTCATTCCAACTTTTAATCGAAATTGGAAACATTTGCTTCACCTTAGTACCAATAAAACTAATCAAATTTGTGTCGTTCTCTCCAATAGGCAGACCTTTAACACTCCATCTGACCTGCATTAAATCATTAAATAATTAGATAACAAAGAAAAGTTGAGAACAACATTAATAATTAGTAACTTACTGAATATTTCTCGTGTCCTTTACTTATCCGATGGATGATATTTTTTTTTGCTGTCATTCCACGGGGAGTGAACTTCTTTGTGTTTCTATGACCACCCCCATCACCACCCTCATGACTACTCTCATGATCACTAAGTGATGTCATCTGACTTGCAATGGCCCAAATGAAATAGACTCAGTGAGTTTTAGCTTTCTAATTGTTTAGAACCAACAAACACTTAACACAATATAGAACAAGCATCGCCTCACCTATAAATACATATATAAAAGAAAGCTGAAATATTGGAAATGAAGCAATGCTTGCTAGCTAAGGCAATTGCAAATGAAGCAACTTTCTGAAAAACAAAATAAGAACCTCTCCTCTTTTCTCCTCTAAAATTCCTTTGGTCTATTAACATTCTAACAGAGTCAAACTAGTCAATAAGGGTCTTTGCAATCATAGCCTTTAATTTGTTGATGATTATTGATTTAGTTTCAATGAAATGCATGCCATGTAAATTAGTAATGTACTTTTCCATTACACAACCATATAACATCGTGAGTCAACTAGTCAAATTGTAGAACCTAGAGTAAACATATATAGGAAAGCCATTCACTAAGAAACACAGAAAGCCATGCACTAGTCAAGTTAATAATGCTAGCTAATCTAGACTAATCTAAAAACTAATTAAATACAACATTGAGCTAAGTAACAGAGAAAGCCATACAAAAGAGAACTACGTAACAAACCATAAAAAAACCAGTGAGAGTATGTGCAGAAATACCTTTTGAAAAGAGAGAGAGTGCGAGAAGAAAAAAGGAGACAAATGGAAGGGAGCTGCATGGTAAGATAGCACCAAGGGAGAGAGAGGGAGAAATGATACGTTTGGGGTTTCTCGGTTTTAGGTTTCCTGGGTCGGCGTTTCTGGGTTTCCTGGGTCGTGGAGGTTCGCAACGGTGATGAACGAAGAAGAGGTAACCGGGTTGTTCACAAGGATGAGCGAAGAGGTGGAGGTTTCGAGAGTTCGCAAGTGGAGAGTTCGGGTTTCTCTGGGTCGTGGAGGTGAGGGGTTTTCGCAAGAGAGAAGTTAGGTAGATGGAAGAGATCATGTAAGTGATAACTCTATTTTATATAGAGTATTTCATATGTTTAAACTTAGTATTTGCTCTCTTTCAAGTAATAATAAAGAGTTTATATAGTATTTAGTGTGATATATGATATCTTGAGTGATTTGAATGGTTGTAGTTAGTTATAGGCCATTTTGGATATATTGTGGTATGTTTGATGTTTTGTTGGTCGCAGTCTCAATCTTTATCGCATCGATGCTCCCTGACCGATCCTCGCATCAATCTCGCGCAACTTGGTGAATAAGCACTGTTTCATATGCATCCACATGCAATGTGATGACCTCTGCCGCTTGCACGATGCCATCCAACAATGTATAGTAGGCGCTACCATTCACACATAGCTATAGGCTTAGCTTTGAAGAGTCATCAACATAGGGACACTTGTTCTAACACCATGGAACCGCCCTATATGATAAGTCAAAGATTTCAACATGGATAAACCTCGGAAAGCAACTACAGCTATGATCCACTCAAGATGACTTCAACATGAAGGAAGGAAGCACCTCACTTGGAAGGCTATAAAAGGACCTCACATCTTCATTTGGAAATATATCACAATCCATAAGTTAGATCAAAATTTCAATATACATAGTTAGTTTTTATATTTTTAGAGGAAGAGGAAGGAATTCATAAATCCTCCTTTACTCATTTTCATAGTGTTTGTATAGTGCTAAGGAGTAATGCTAGTGCATTGCTAGAAGACTTCATACAAAGGTTTTCAACATTTGTAACTTTACTCTTGTTGTTTCTCTTTTGTGATTTCTATATATATAAACATGGTCTATTCGGTTTATATATATCTTGCAATGTCTCTTGTTAGCTAAACCTTTCTTAGTTGGAATGTTCTAATCATTTAATGAGCTTTTAAGTAAAAGTGTGTTGCATGTATGTATGTTTGTACTTTAGTTCTTGCTTGATAATCTTTTCAAAACTTATTTTGAACTTGATCACTTAGAATAAGTAGATTTGTAAATGACCAGACATGGCTTACAATTAAGAACTCAAGAACTAATATGGGTGAGTGTTTTACATAAAGAAAACTTTGTGAAAAACCATGCTAAGTCCTAGACATAGGATAGTATAGTCCATAGGATAATTGTGGGTACTTAAAATACAAGAGTGAATTCACTTAAGCAAAGTGATACTTGTTAGGAGGCAAGATTGGCACTAACACCCCTTTCTTTACTGCATAGAACAAGGATCATAAGAGCTGGTAATGAAACTCGAAGAAAGTGACCGAAAGGCACATAGCTAATGCTGTGACAAAGATTCAATTTGCATCACATCACATACTGCATCATACACTTTTAAGTAAATTACTTGATGAAGACATTCCAACTAGCTTTTCTCTTTTACACTATCAACATTCTTTCTTAGTTTTCTAACTTAGTTGTGATCATCAACAAAATCCAAAATTATTTTATTACTTAGTGACTTTACACTTTATTACTTTCTATTTGTTTTAAAAGTGAGTTTTTCAATCTCTCGTGGGTTCGATCTTTTTACTACTTGTTTTTGGACGGTGTATACTTGCACTCAAGTGTATGTGGCATTTCCACACACCAGTAAGTTTGTGTGAGAGAGATGAGAGAGCGCGCCTTGTGAAAATTATAATAACAATGCCTAGCGCTTTCTAGCAAAAACGCTAGGGAAGCCTAGGAATTATAATTACAATGCCTAGCGTTTTTACAGAAACGCTAGGGATGTTATAGCGCCTTTTACAATTCCTAGCGTTTTTGTGAAGCGCTAGGGATCCTCTAGCGCCTCTTTACAATTCCTAGTGTTTTTCAGAAAGCGCCAGGGATCTCTAAGCGCTGTTTACAATTCCTAGCCAAAGTAAAATGCTAGGGATCCTCTAGCGCCTCTCTTTACAATTCCTAGTGTTTTTCAGAAACGCTAGGGATCTCTAGTGCATTTTGTCCATAGCTAGCGTTTTTCTATAAAACGCTAGGTATTGAATGATTTTTAATTTCATTTCTAGCGTTTTCTCCCTAAAAGCGCTATGTCTTGACTGATTTTTTTAATTTCATTTGTAGCGTTTTTTTTAAAACGCTACCTATTGACTGATTTTTTTTTTATATATGTTTTTTATTTTTGTTAGTTCTCCCTTTTAATTACAACCTATAAATTCATTCCCTTCCAACAAAATTCATCAAATATCATTCCAACAAAATTCAGCCAATATCATTAATTACAATCCAATATAGATACACACATATGTACATATCACCAAAAGACCATGTTAAACTAACAAGTACTTACAACATAATTAATATATATTCAAATCATACAACATAATAACTAACTAACATTATGAAACTCAAAAGTAGCTACAAATTAAAGCTAGAAACATAACGGCACAACCCTCATGACTCACATGCTTGACCACTCTCATGATCACTAACGATGCCATCGACTGCAATATAACATAATCCATGTTATTGTTAAATTTACAAAAATAACGAGATATCATTAAGTCTATATTACCTTTTCCTTTTCCTAGATAAAATTTTGTTTGCAATTAGCGTCTTGGTATTTTTTTTCCAGGCGAATAGTAATTCCATCATTATGATCTTTTCTAAAATATACAACATCCTCTATAGAAGTATTTTCCCTATTATTGGTTACGATGTTACGAAGAAAGGGTCGTCCTCAACACAAACATCATCGGGTGCTTCATTATCATCATTGTTATACACAAATTTTTTGTCGATCAATAGAACAATAGACCAATTGATATTAAGCTGGATCGGTGACATAAAACACTTGTTGAGCTTTGCGATGCTAAAATAAAAGGTTCATCTTTATATCCTAACTTGTTGAAATTCACCGCATGAACCCCGATTCATCAATCAGAAACCGATTATTATTGTCAACCCATTCACATTTGAACAAGGCTCTGAAACATATTGTAATCCAACTCCCATATGTGTTCAATGAAGCCAAAGTATGACATATTCGCATATATGGGATTTGTCTTTGTATGGATGCATGCATAGAATGAGCTAAAAGAGTCACCCCACTATTTTGCATTTTACTCGATCATCTTGTTCTTTTGTATAGAAAGTGCACTCGTTCATTAGATAGTTGTTGTAAGAGAAGACATGTATATTTGGACCTTTTGCTAACCATCTCAATCTTTTTGAAATCGAAGTAGGATTCAAACACACTCACCTTCAATGTGATGTTTTAGCCACACTATGAAACTCCTATTGTGTTCTTTTGCTAACCAAACTTGCTTCTTTCAGGGAATTGACTCTTAAGAATCTCCTTGTGCTTGGCAACATATGAATCAACCTCACTATCATTGTGAAGAGCGTACAAGTGTGCTTGCTCTAGTTCTTTCCTTGATACCATCACTAATTTAGTTCTGTCATCCCTTTACTAATCCTTCCTACATGGCGAGACCTTGGCGGTCCACGAATATTCAAGACTAGATAGATAGCCCATGCAAAACTCAATAACCTCTTCAAATATGTAGCGCTCAACAATACAACCCTCAGTGCGTGATCGATTTTTCACATATCCTTTTAATATCTTCATGTAGCGCTCAAGCGGATACATCCATCTCATGTAACATGGGCCACACAATTTGTGTCTCTCTAACCGGATGAACTATTAGATGAATCATTATGTCAAAAAGGGGGAAATACATCTCAAGCTCACACAAAGTGATGGTAATTTCTCTTTGCAATGTTGGCAACTTTCCGAGTCAATCACTCTACTACAAATCGCCTTAAAAGAAGAAACAAAGTTTGGTTAAGGTCGACACACTTTCTTAGGCAAAATGGATCGTATACCAATGGGTAGCAAATGCTCCATGAGAACATGACAATCGTGGGACTTTAGAGACTTTAACTTGAGGTCTTTAATCGATACAAGAGTCGCCACATTTGAAGAGTATCCTCTGGAACTTTAACTCCATGAAGAAACTCACAAAAGACGATCTTCTCCTTTCTAGATAGAGTATGAAATTTCTGCGGAGGTAGATATGTACGTGTCTCAAACCCATACTAACCAAATCCAACCTTGAGTTGATGGTATCTTTAGTCTTACCCAGGCATATTGAGTAAGGTACCAATGACACTTTCGAAGACATTCTTTTCAACATGCATCACATCAATGAAATGCCTTACATATAATGACTTCCAAAGTATGGCAACTCAAAGAAAATCGACTTTTTCTTCCACCCCAGTTTGGCAAGCTCTCCTGCAAAAAGGCTTCCCAAATTTAATGTTCAAATCTTCCACCTTTTCAAATACATGTTCGCAGTCAAAGGAGGGGAGCTCTGAGTTCTGTATTCCCATCAAATGTCTTTCTCCACAATCGATAGTGATGAGTTGATGGCAAAAATCTCGATGACCAAGATAGATATTCTTCTTACCATGTTCCAACCACATCCAATCTGTGTTATCTTCACATATAGGGCATGCACATCGCCTTACTTTGTTCTGTATGCCCGGATAGATTGCCGTATGCAGGAAAGTCGTTAATTGTGCCAAAGATCATAGCCCTCGGGGTGAAACTTTCTTCTCTGAACCCATCATACACTCTACCCCGAGTCTCCCACATTTGCTTCAAGTCTTCAATTAAAGGAGCCAAGTATACAACAATATCATTTCTGGTTGTTTGGGCCCGAGAAATTAACAAAAACGACATCATATATTTGCGTTTCATGTAAAGCCACGGCGTAAGTTATAAATCGCCAAAATCACGGGCCATGTCTTGTGGGAGCTACTCTGGATACCGCGTCGGGTTAAATCCATCAGCCAGACAATGCAAGGCGTAGGTTTCTCGGGTCATCCCGAAATTAGGATACTCAATATTAATTTTTGGCGGAGAATGCATCGGGTGTAAGTAGCATACCATCTTTAATCCTTTCATCCTCATGCCATGTCAAGTGTTTTGCATCTTACGAACTACGATACATGCGCCTAAATCGAGGAATTATAGGAAAATACCACAACACCTTTTACGGAGCGGACTCTTTCTTCTTATCTGCATGGTGCATTACATTTAGGACACGACTTTAACAACACATGTTCATTCAGAAATAAAATGCAATCATTCGGACAAGCGTGTATCTTTTCATAGTTCAAGCCAATAGACCCGACATTTGCTTTGCATCATACGTCCGAGAAGGAAGCACATTATCATTTGGCAACATTTCTTTCAGAAGTGCGAGTAAATCGGTAAAGCTCTTATCCGAATCCATCCGTGGCGAGTTTTCAAGTTATACAACTTGATCACGTACCAATAATTTTGTGAATTCAGTACAACCCGCATACAATGGTGTCTCTGCATCAGTTATCAACTTCTCAAACATTTCAGGACAATCATTAAGATCCTCTTCAACCACCTTTGTCATCTCTTCAAATTCGTTCGCATCGAATGAATGTGTTCCGTGTCAGCCGTGCGCGCATATCTCTTACTAATATCATTTATATTTGAAGATTCACTTTTTCTCACCGTGCATTATCCAACAAGTGTAACTTTGATCAATTCCATTCGCCTTTAAATGTCGTACCAACTCCTCTGCGATGGCGATTTTACATAACAACACCTTAAACAAGGACATTTCATACCACTAGAAGTCCCTAAGCGTTCAACGGCCACAACTCACAAAATAATCCACTCCGGTAGCGTATACTCCTTGGATGAGACGATTGGCGGACATCCAATTTCTATCCATAATTTCCAAATATTTATAATAAAATCACGAGAAGAGAACTTTAACATATGACCCATCAAGCAATTCGAATATAATGAAGAATCAATTCATATAAAAAAAAACAAACAAAATTTCCTCTTTTAAATTTTTTTCAATTCCACTCCTTATTTTCCCAAGCTATATCTATCTCATATTCTATTTCTATTCTCGGTCCTTTGGTCAAGACAAAGGAACCATAGTCTAGTCTTCCAAATAATTAATGAACTTAATTTATGTGTAACAAGAAGAGGCTAGTGGTAAAAAAAAAAAAAGAGTCTAGTGTGCACAAGTGACAAAACTAATATATTTCTAAACTAGAACCCACAATTAATATCTAACAAATTTCCTAATTGTAATTTACAAGAAAAAATTGCAACAAGAGACTATTGTAATTAGAGAAAGGAACGAAATTAATAAAGGAACCCGAAGCAGAGAAAGAGCAGTAAAACTCACCAATGTTGTGCGAGTGAGAGGCGAGAAAGATGATGTTCACTTGAGAGAGATGATTTTCGTTGAGAGAGATGATGTTAATTTGTGTTAGGGTTTTGCGTTTACGGGTGAGAGTGTTATTTGAGAGAGGAAGTAGCTCAATGGGAAGCGAAAAAATTATTTAACCATACCTAGCGTTTTATGAAAAAGCGCTGGGGATCTATCTAGCGTGTTTTCTAAATACCTAGCATTTTGAATAAAAGCGCTAGGGATCTGTCTAGAGTGTTTACTAAATAACTAGCGTTTTCTAAAAAAGCGCTAGAGGATCTATCTAGCGTGTTTTCTAATTGGCTAGCGTTTTGATAAAAGCGCTAGGGATTTGTCTAGCGTGTTTTCTAAATACCTAGTGTTTTTAAAAAACGCTAGGGATCTATCTAGCGTGTTTTCTAATTGGCTAGCGTTTTGAATAAAAGCGCTAGGGATCTGTCTAGCGTGTTACCTAATGGGTAGCGTTTTACCTTAAAAGCGCTACTAATGGTATAGCGTGTTATTAAAATGGGTAGCGTTTTTATAAGCGCTACTAAAGGTGGCGATCTCTTTTTACAATTATGGTGTAGTGCATATTGTCCGCATACTCCACAATTATCTCTCGATTTGAGCGTTGAAGTGTCTTTGCGGATATACCCGCTGCGTTCAAAACACACGGAGATCCGACACGATAGGAGCTCTACCAACTCTTGTATCGGATCAATCCGGAAAGACATCAAGATATAGAACACATGTTGTCACGTTTCCTCCATTGGTTGAAACAAGTGATTAGCCTAAGGCTCTGTTTGGCAAGTCGATCCGCTAGCTTATAAGCGGATTTGACTAGCTTATAGCGGATGGAAAAAATTAGAGGTGTTTGGCAAACGATAGCGGATAGCGTTTACGGGGTAAGCTTATAGCGTCTCATCTTTTAGTCAATTTTACCTCATTATTTTTATAATATTCCTTCTCTATCCTCAATAAAGAAAAATAATTTTTTTATATCCATTATGCTTCACCTACGTCCCCTCTTACCTCACCTCATCTAGAGTTTGTTTTTGTTTACTTTCTACATCTTTTTTTCTAGGTAAGCAATTTGTATTAAAGGCGCACAAGGGGTGCACCAACCCCTTACACCTAGGAGCCTCATTAAAACCTTCAGGGCCAAAATCCAGGTGGGAAAAAGACCCAATGAGGGAAAAAGAGTACCCCGCTTACAATAAAGATTTACATATGACAATTACAAAAGTGATACAACACCCAAAGGACAATGATACCAATCCGACCACTCAACCCTAAATTTCTCCCACTCCTAGCTTTGAACCATGCGCAATCCTTGATGCCCAACATAATAAGCGGAATTTATATAACGTCCCCTTTGAATATTACCTTGTTCCTAGCAACCAATAAACTTCATATCACTGCCAGCCATATGAGGTGCTTGACTCCTTTTCGTTTCTTTCCTTTTATTAATTTGCCAAACTCCATGAAATGAGAGGTAATATCCTCAGTATCCTCAATTGATTCCCCCATCCATATAAAGACTTGGTTCCAAATTGTTTTAGCAACGTCACAACCCAAAAAAAGATGTTCCACCGACTCGTTCTCTTGGAAGCACAAAATGCAGCACAAATCACGTTGTGACGAAGGATCCCCCTCCTAAAAAGTTCCTCCCGTGTTGCCACCCGCTTCAACAATACCCTCCACGTGAAAATTGAAATCTTTGATGGCACGTCGTTATTCCACAATTTTTAAAAACAGCAGCAGCTTCAGTTTGGTTGTTAACGCCAGCAGCTGTAGAATTTCTGCATAAATACTCACGACAGCTTCACACCGTAAAACCAGCCACCGTGTTTGGCAACCATACCCATTGATCTAGGGGTAGCAATGAACCGAACCAACTTGAACATAGTTCGAAACTCGATTCGATAAATAGCTCGTTGAACTTGGTTCATGAACCAAATGAGCTGAACTTGAGCGGAAAATTGAGCTCGTTAAATAAATGAGCCGAACTTGAGCTAGGTATAGTTCGACTCGTTTGGTTCATGAACCAGCTCGATATATATATATATATATTGCTCCACTATTTTTATTTCAATATGAACTTTGTTATGCATTTTGTGTTTCTATAGCAAGATTTTTTGTTTATTGGTCGGTGCTGTTTTTTTAGCACTAATTATTATATCATTATAGAATTCCCAAATTATTTTATATAATACTTATTTGTATTTTTTATTAAACTCACAATATAGATAAACAAAAAATTATAATTATATTTATATTTTCATCTAGGTAATTATTTCATTCAAAACTACTAGTAAATTGTTATTTAGAAATGTCAAAAATCTAGAACTATTTGGTTTTTAAAAAAAAAAAGATTTTTTTTTAACTTTTTGATCCCGCGAGCCGAGCTAACGAGCTGAACCGAGTTGCTCACAAGCTTGAGTCGAGTCGAGCTGAAAAAAGGTTCATGTCGAAATCGAGCCGAGCTACGAGCTGAGTCGATTCTTATCAAGTCAAGCCGAGTTGAATCAAGTTCGACTCAGCTCGACTCATTTCCAGTCCTACATTGATCTTCTGCCTACTGATATTTTTTTTGGTAATATTTTTTACACATGTTTTAACTGGTACGTTTTCTACTGATAAAAAAAACTTGTACGTTTTTTTTTTCTATTTAAATTAGTTAACCTTTCTTATAAACACAAATATATAAAATATAAATTTAAAACAACGAATTACACTATTAAAATAAATGATTAATTGATAATTACTAAATTAAATTAGACTTTCAAATAAACAAATATATTAAACTATTACGAGTTTTAAGTAACAAATAAATTAGAATTTCATATAAATATATAAATTGGACTATTAGGAAAAATAATTTATACTTTTTTATATAGATTAATTAAATTAAACCATTAATTTAACATGTCTTTTTATGTCATTATACATTAATCAGTTAGTTCAACCACTAATTTTACTAAATATTTTATTCGCCATAATTTAGTTTATCTATTTATTCGCTATTAAGTCATTTATTATTATTTATCCATTATCCAGTTATAAGTTTCACTCGTTATTCGTTAGTTTATCCATTATCCATTTATTTTTTTGAATAGAGATTTTAAATATTGGTCCAAACGACCGAAGTTTGTATAGATATTTTCGAATCTCCGAGAGAGCCAAATACCCTAATTATAACTTTTTTTATCAAACCCTAAATATGATTTTAAAAACAAATGAGACAACCAACTTAATAGTAGTACACTTTTTTGATAAGCAACAACCAACCAACCAACATGGGTTAAGATACTTAGAAGACTTTCCTTTTCCTTTAGCTCATTGAAAGCAGGAAAATATAAATGTCATTAATTAGGTTAAGTGTCGTTTTCCTAATTTCTCATGAGCAGGTGCGTAGTGCGTACGTGACGATGGATTTGAAGTCTTGTTGATATTTTCAACGCATAAATTAACTAAGCTTATGTGTGAACAGATAACGATGTTTAAAGAACAATTTACTTATCAAAATGAATATCATTGGAAAAGGAGAAAATGGGAGAAGGTGAGATAGAGAGGAAAGTTTATGACCCCACATGAAATGGATGTTTGATTCTACCCATAAAAGAGACCAAAGCAATGAAAGTGTGGGTTACTTTATTCACACGTCTCTTTCTTAAAAGGGAGACATGGAGGAAAGAGTGTAGGTTAGTGTTGTTGATTTGTCTTTCTCTTTGGCAATGGTGTATTTGATCGTATTCAATATTTATATATAATTTGGATTTTGTTGCGTTGGTTTTCATGATTTGTGAAAGGTCATTTCAATGGCAATTCCAAAATTGCAATAAACACCTTCATGAGAAATTGAGAAGTGACCTACTCAAGTACTTGATCTCAATTATCTTCGAGGACAACTAGTATTTTATCCGTGCGTATCCGTGCATACGCACGAATGATACTGTATTTGTTATAATTTTTTATGCAATTATTAATACGTTAAAAGTTCGAGAAATGTAATAAAAGAAAAATGAAAAACTTCATAAAAGTGATATTTCAAATTTATTAAAATAGTTGTGTTGCAAAAAGAATTTTAAAAAAAAGTCGGTAACATCTTATAATATAAATAAAATAGTAAAAATAAGGAAAAAAAGAATATGAGCTGTAATAATGTCAGTATCTTCTTATAATAATGGCGCTCCTGTTGGCGCGCCTGTTGGATCTCTCGTTGGCACCCCCGTTGGCGCTTTTGTTGGCTCTTCCATTGGCGCTCCGTTCTTTGCTCTAAAGTAAAATGTGGATGGATTTAACTATTGATTTTTTTAGGAAAAATAATTTTGAATTTTTGCTAGCGGTATCGTTTATTTTGACTATCAGCAATGGTTAAATTAATTGAATTTAGTAGTTTGAAGTAAATTAAAGTAGATAATATTTCTACATGATTTAAATTAATTAGTAGTGGTTAAATTAATTAGGTTTAGTAGTTCGAGTAGATTATAGTAAATAGTAAATTCTACATAATTTAATATTAATTTAATCAATTTTATGTAATTACTGATTTTTTACAAAATTATTAATTTTGTAAAAAAGATTTTTGGTAGTAGGTTGTTTGATTATGTTGATAGTAGAGAGAAGTGGAAAGAGTGAGAAAGAGGAAAGAGAAAAAGAAAAGTAGGTTTTAAAGTGAAATAAAAAAATAAAAAGATGATGTGAGAGTGGGACCCACTAATAATAAAAGTGAGTGAGAGTAAAAAAGTGAAAGAAAATAATTTGAAATTACATTTTTATCCCTAGGATTGAGATAAAAGTAAGGGATAATTTGGTATTTTGGGTAGTGGGTTGATTGTTAATATTTATTTTATCCATAGGATTCAGATAAAAGTAATGGATAATTTGGTATTTTTGGTAGTGGGTTGATTGTTAATATTTACTAGCAGTATACCCGTGCATACGCATGGGTGTTGTCGTGTTATTTTTATTAATAGACTTAGACATAATTTAATTAGTCAGAACATTACCTCGTGAAAATCAAGACTAATTTAAAATAGATAAACAAAAAGTTTCAAATAGTAATCGAGTTAGTTGAACATTACCAAAGTAAATATTTACCATCAATATGTAATATTTTCCGTAGATATTAGAAAACAAATTGTATTAATGTTCAAAATTTCCAAATTGTAATATTTCGGTAGAGACTAAATAAAACTTATCGATGAAGAAAATGGAATATTAAAAAGAAGGAGACATGTAGATGAAATTAAAGTAGATGTATTTTGAAGTTTCATAACTTTAGAATATTTTCTTCAATTGACATTTTTAATTGTTAGGTAATTACCAATCATGTAGTAAAAATGCAACCCCATGGCGAATAACATGAAATTTATTTTATCACTAATAAAATTATACCAACTTGTAACATTTTCCCGTTGTAACTCAAAAGTAGAATAATAAAATTAGAAATTTGAAGAGAGTGAGAGGGGGAATAGAAGGGAGAGAGGTAGAGAAAAAAATTGAGAAAGATAAGAGTGAGAGAGGAAATATAAAAAGCGAGATTAAATAATTGGAAATTGACATATTTGTCCTCAAAAATTGGTTTTAGTTAAGGGTAATTCGGTATTCTTAGTAGTGGTTGTTTTAATTAAAGATATTGTTTCTTAAAGATATAGTTGATGATAGATGATAGTTGATTGATTATTAAGGTTAAATAGGAGAGAGAAAAGTGAGTATTTTGATTAAAAGATTATAGATTGATAGTTATTGAGGAAAAAGAAAAGTGAGTTTTAAATATGAGAATAAAAGATTAAGAGATGATGTGAGAAAGTTGGACCCACAAAAAATAAAAAGTTAAATATAATAATTAGAAATGACATATTTGCCCTCAAAAAGTGAGATTCAAAGAAGGATAGATTGGTAATTTAGGTAGTGGTTATTTTGTGTAAAGTTATAGTTGATGATTGATAGTAGATTTATAGTAGACTCCAAAAATTTAAAAAAACAAAGGGTTTTTTTTTGTACCCCCACCACTTCCCATATACCCCCACACAAAAGTGAAACCCCAAAATACCCTTCTGAAAACGTTTTTTTTTTAAAATTTAGACCAATCGTATATACACCTGGGGGTGTATATACGACCCTAACATTATGGCTATCGTATATACACCCCCCAAGGCGTATATACCATTGATGTGGGGGTTGGCCAATCGTATATACGCCTGGGGGGTGTATAGACGATGGCCATAATGTTAGGATATTATATACAACCCCAGGCGTATATACGATCCCTATGGTATTTTTACTTTTTTTAGTCAAATAAAAATTAATTAAGGTTTGAAAATAGGTTTAGTGTGTAGTTCGTTAACACGTGGCGATGTTATACGCGAGCGAATAATTTAGGCTAAAAATCGGTTTTAGGGTAACCTACTCGATCGTAATGAAACCACGTACCATTAAATGCGAAAAAATCAAGAATCCAGACTCCTTAGAAGGAACTTCTTACGAGACTACGACCTCAAAATCCAAAATTCCATCGTTTACTATTTTTTATGAATTTTTTAAATTTTTCATAGTCTCCGAAAAATCTAAAATAATTTGCATTAACTTATTTTAGTTTTGTTAGATTTTAATTAGTGGTGTTTTTATAATTTTTTAACGAATTTTTAGTAGCCTTTTTATAACATTTTTTAAAAACAAATTAAAAAAAGTCATCGTATATACTATTTGGGGGGTGTATATACGACCCCATAATTTGGCCATCGTATATACACCCCCAAATGGTATATACGATGGAGTATATACGATTTGAGGGGGGTATATACAACCCCCATATTTTTTTTTTGAGCTGCAGGATTTCTTGGAATTTTTAGATTTGTTAAGGGTATTTTGGTCTTTGCGCGTGGCTTGTGGGGGTATATGGGGGAAGTGGTGGGGGTATGGAAAAAACAATCCAAAAACAAAGTTTACCTCTTCCCTTTAATTAGCACAATACTCCATCCGTTACAAAATATAAGTAAAAGGGTGTTTGTTTTCGTACCCCCCTCATTCCCTACCACACCCCCATTTTTCCATAAATGCCAATAATACCCTGTGTTTTTAAAAAAATAAAAAATTAAAATTTTTTGAATTACCTCAAAATAAGGTAATTCCGGTTCAAAAACATTAAAATTTTGAATTACCTCTAAAAAGGTAATTAGGTTAAAAAATTAATATTTGGAATTACCTAAAGGTAATTCCGAAATTTGTAATTTTTTTAATTTTTTTTTAAAAGTTTGTATTTTGGTCTTAAGATTTAAAGCGCGTTTTATTGGAAATATGAATCTGAACGATTTACGATTTAATAACAATACGTCAAAATATATAAAATGACCAACATAAAATAGAGTACAAATACAACTATGGGTCCAAAATGTCTAAAATGATGAAAATAAGCACGTGAAGTAGGTGAATGGCGAAATCTAGGGCATCCGGGCCAATCCAGGGCCTTGTGTGCGTATATATACGATTTGTTTTAATTTTTATTACTAAAAGGCTACTAAAAATAGTCAAAACTACTCTAAAAAATATAAAAACACCACTAAAAATCTAACAAAACCAAAATAAGGCTATACAAATTTTTAAGATTTTTGGAGACTATGAAAAATTAAAAAAATCGTAAAAATAGTATGCGATGGAATTTGGGATTTTGAAATTTGTTGTCCGTAAGAAGTCCCTTCTAGGAGTCTTGATTCTTGATTTATTTCGCTTCTAATGGTTTGTGGTTTCATTCACGATCCGAGTATGTTGTCCGAAAACCGATTTTTAGCCTAAATTATTCGTTGAAATAAAAAAAATTGTAATTTTGAATTACCTCGAGAAATAGGTAATTAGGTTCTAAATGTGAACGGAATTACCTCATTCTGAGTAATTCGAAAAATCTTTCAGAATTACAGGGTAAATCCGAAATTCCATTATTTTTTGAGGTAATTCCGAAATTTTTAGAGGTAATTCCGAAATTTTTAATTTTTAATTTTTTTTAACAAAACCATGTAATTTTGGTAAATTTTCAGGGGTATTTTTGTCCGTTTGGGATATTATGGGGGTGTGGGTGATATTGAGGGGGGTACGAAAACAAAGACCCTAAGTAAAATCTGGTCAAAAAAATTAATGTATTTAGTCTAAATTTTAGACCAAATACATCAACTTTTGTTGATCAATTTTTGCCTATATTATCTAATAGAGTGAGTAATGTCAATTTGGAATGAAGTGAGTAGCTTAAAAACATATAGGAAGGCCAACATTATCCTATCATAAGACAATTGAGCTCGTGATTTTCGGGTTCAATTCAAAGATGAAGTTAGTAGCTTAAAAACATCTAGGAAGGCCAAGTTAAAAGCATCTAACTTAAAAACATCTAGCATGTGTATACTCATAGTCTCATACTTGTCGTTCTTCGAGAAAAAAAATTAATTGTCGTTTTGATAGTTTAAGATTTTTTTAGGCAAATAAGGAAGTCTCATTAAAACCTTTTGATATTAGAAAACATCGGGAAGGAAGGAAAAAAAGCACTTCCCTCATATTTTATTAATTACTTGTTTATTAATTACTTCCTCTATAGTAAAATATAAGCAAAAAGATTATAAAATATATTAATTACTTGTTTATTAATTACTCCCTCTATAATAAAATATAAGCAAATTTTGACCCTTTAAGTTGTAACAAAATATAAACCAAAATTAACCAACATCGTTGACCTAGTGGCTTAGGGGTGAGCAAGACCCGTCCCATCTTCATACCATTTAACTCATAAAGCGTCCTATTTTTTTCGCGTCTAAGAGCGGTTTAGGGTCTAAAGAATTGGCCTAACCAAAAGTTTGGGAAGGGTTAGGGTTCAATATAACCCGTCCTAATCTATCCCTTACTCATCCCTTACCTTAATTATTAACTCTATTACATTGGTAATGAAACTTTTATAAATAAAATATACAATTTAAAATCTATCTTAGTTTAAGTAGAAACATTGATACAAAGTACTACTCCCTCCGTTTCTGTTCTTTGGTACTTTTAGTCTTTTATTTTTGTTCTAAAACAATATAGTACTTTTAGAAAACCAATGTACAATTCACAATCTCTTGTTCCAAATACACCATTCATATTTATTGAGTATTTTAGAGTTCCAAAGTATAGATTAATTGTTTCAATACACCTTTATTTTGACTTCAATTATCCCAAGATAGCTATAGAAGGGGTATTTTAATACTTAGCTAACACTAATTAATGGTACCTTAATTTGTATGTGACAAACCAAAATTATAACTAGTCCTAATTTGTCCCTTACTCATCCCTCACCGAGTTTAACCCCCAATTTTTTTAGGTCTAGGGGTCTTTGACCCCTCTCCGGTGTCCAGGGGAAAGTTGCCCTGAATAATCTGGAGTTAATTTGGGAGGTAAGTAAAACATAGCTCCAATTTGTTCTATCGTCAGGATCCTACCCGGTACTAGCCGAGTCCGCCCCTTTGATCGAGTCAACCCCATGTTTGAGTTTTAATACATGATAAAATACTAAAAAATAAGTTTTACTTTTTCACTTCTAACTTTTAGTCATACTTGAATGATCACCTTATAATTTTGTTTCAATTATCCTTTGGTTCAAACCCAAACTCATCCTAAATAGACTTGATCTTACTTGATCCGAAGACCATCGGGTTTGCTCAACTCTAATGATGGGTGGGGTCTAAAAAATGACACTATAAATAAGTATAACCTATGTCAATTAGTCCTTTGCTCACCCCTATATATAGTGGCTTTATCTACTCTGGGACACAGGAGGTTGATTCGGTACTCTCGAATTCGATTCCCATGAGTTGGACAAACTCGGTGTAGATAATTATTTTGCATATATTTTATTATGGAGTGTTAAATTTTGTTAATTCATTACTCCTCTCTTTTTCATGTTAAAATTTCTCTCTTATTTTTAATCAATGGTTGAGATTCATTCTTAATTATATATTCAGTAGGGTATAGATGTTACAAAAAGGGCGTAATAGGTAAAAATTAATAATAATTTTATGAAATGTAATAAAATTTATTGATTTTTTTAGGTTTTAATGAAGTATAGGGAAAACAAAAGAAAACAACAAAAGCTGAAACTAAATTCTCATAAAATTGACTCTAGAGGCATCAAATTGAATTAATATGAGGCGAGTATTTCTTAATTATTGTGTCATTGGTGTGTATTATCTACTAATTTTGCACTAATCTATACTATAAAATTTGGTGATCATGAGTATTTGGGCTTTATCAATTCATGTAGTTCTCTCCTTCTAAATTTTGTCATACCAATATAATCCAAAGTCGATTACTATTGGGACCAACCATTAATGATGCGGGATGAGTATTTTAATAATATAGGTACTGCATTTTATCCTTTAGAAAATTAATGATATGACATTACTTTGGTGTTATCAAAAAAAGTGTAGAGGTTACACCATCACCATCCATTCAATTCAATGTAATGGCGGTGTAAGAAAGGGTCCCATAATCCATTTATCAATGTGGATGCGTTTGTAAGACATTATGCTCAGTCGGTGATAATTTAACCATCCCTTGCAACCAAAATTCATTTTTATTCATTATATTATATTATAGGTATACCTGTTCTTCACCTTTTAATTTATGTTTCGATCATGCATGTTAATTTAATTTAAATAATATAATTGTACTAGAGCCAAGTTTAAGTGAGGATCTAGTCTAGTTAAAATTAAAAACGGATATTTTTGCGATGAGTAACCCAAGCCACAGTTCCAAAATTAAATCAAAGTCCAAGTTGGTTGAAATTGCTTTAAATATATGTTCAAGTCAGCAGAAGGAAGTCGTGAATGAGGTAGGAAGAGTGAGCTACTATTTATAGACTCTAGGTGTGCATCAAGCACTACCAGCGTGTAAATGGCATAGCACGTTGTAGGTCATTAGATTCGGTCAAGCGTTCGGTGTCGTTGATTGCGGTGGCGCCACGGATCACAAATGTTCGAGAGGCGGAGCACATATCTCGCGTGTCTAGAAGGCTCGCTTGCGCTATTGGGCGCAAGGAGGCCCAATATCGAGATTGGGCTTCTTGACCTAGTTTGGAATGACCCATATTTTCTACAACCTTCTCCCCTACTCACTATACACCACCAACCTTCAAATATTCTAAAAATACTTTCACGTGAGACTATACTTCTCAATCGGTTATTTTTTTAAAGATAGATTTTTTTGAAGCAACGATAATTTTCATTCAACCGTGGAAGAGATACCACTAAGCGTGGGTTTTACATGAAAGAAATTGAAAGCAGGATAAGCAGGGAAACTAGTCCAAGACTTAGTTCCACACCTTCTAGCTAGGCTGGCCAGATCACGCGCAGCAGTATTACAACATTTTTTGACATGGGACACACTAATGTTAACACCTCTGTCTATAATAGCATTACAATCAAGCAAAAGAGGGACCAAATCTGCCACCACCAGCGACTTTTGCAAGCATTTAACAACAACAACAGCATCTGAGAGGATAACAACATCTGAGAGCTTTAACGTTTCAACCATTTCCAGCGCCCACCTTAGACCCAAACATTCAGCAGTGACAGGGCTAACAATAATGTTATCACGCTTACAAGCACAGTAAGAGATGTTTCCAACAACATCAGTGATCACCATCCCCCATCCTGTGCTCCCCTAACTGAAGCAACCAACATCAACATAAACACAATTTGCCTGCAAAGCATCGGCCAGAGAAACCGATGAATAGGCTGCTGCGTCGGCGGTTACGCAATAGGAATGGCATTTGCATAATCGTAATAAACTCAATAGCAAAGTGCGATCTCGATAGGATCAATAGCAGTGTTTTTAAAAATTAATTGATTTCTTGCAAACCAAATTTTCCACAAGATAGTGCAAAATAATTGGCCACCAAATTTGTCTTTGCAAGTAAGCCATTGCAATATTCACCCATTAATATTCGGATGATCAGGGACCCTAATGCCAATTTGAGAACCAAAGAAAATCATTTTAGAGACCGAAAACCTTTGCATGAATAAGTGATCATCCGTCTCCACATCATTGTTGCCTGAGAGGGCACATTGTATCACAAGAGATCCCCTTCTTACTCAACCTGTGTCTAGTAGGTAGAATATTCTTGGCAAGTCTCCAAAGGAAATTCCTAATAGAGTTTGGCAGAGGTGACTTCCATATCTCTTTCCAAAGAGCAGCATCAGGATTTGAAGAGCCACTAGCTAGATCTTGGCCATTTGCATGACAGAACATGTGATAAGCAGACTTGACTGAGTACACCCCACTTTTCTCTTCGTGCCAGCTGAGCTTGTCAGGTGGGGTTGAAGCAGACAAAAGAATACTGATGATCTGAGATGCCTCCTACTGATTAAAATTTCTGAAAATCTTCTCTCTATCCCCTTTGAGGCCGAGCACGCAATGAAGAGATCGGATCTGAGCAACCTTCGGGGACTTCACTTGAGGGCTGCTAAGCATAAACCTCCTGCGATTAGGAGCCACCTAGACTTCGGACATTTGCGGACCTCCCATCACCAATGACCCACCTACCACCTTCAACCACCTTGTCTCTAACACTCAAGATACTTCTCCAAGCGTAGCTAGGTTGGTATCCAATAGTAGCTGAGCTAAACTGACCCCTAGGATAGTATCTGGCCTTAAAAAATTTCTCCAACAGAAGGTTACCCCCACTAAGAAGCCTCCAACAATGTTTTCCAAGCAAAGCATTATTGAATTCACTGAAAATTCTGAACCCCCAAACCACCTCTCCCCTTAGCCATGGTCAACTTATCCCAACTAATCCAATGGATTTTGCTTTTCTCCTCAGTTGACTCCCACCAGAATCTTCTCAATAAAGCATCAATTTGATGACAACATCCCACAGGCATCATATAGCAGCTCATTATGTAGTTAGGAATTGACTGAGCAACAGCTTTAATGAAGATTTCTTTACCAGCTCTTGAGAGACACTTCTCCTTCCACCCCTTAACTTTCTTCCACACCCTATCAATGACAAATTGAAAGATATCCTTTTTAGATCTACCAAAGGGAATTGGAAATCCAAGGTATCTAGATTGAGTCTCAACAGCCTTTACACCCATCAGATTACTGATCATATTGTGCTCTTCTAAAGGAACATTTTGACTAAAGGAGGACTCTGATTTGTCAAGATTGACCACTTGGCGCGAAGCAAGTTGGTAGGACTCAAGGATAGAGAGAATCATCCTAGCTTCAGCAGTGAGTTAGCCTAGAGAACAAAAGGCTATCATCAACAAACGATAAATGTGAAATTTTAGGGCATTTCTAGCCACTTGGATTCCATGAAGAAGGTTATCGGTAGTAGCTTTGTGGAGGAGCCCCAGAGAGAACATCAAAACAAAGAATGAAGAGATAAGGAGAGAGGGGTCTCCCTGCCTTAACCCTCTCTCAGGTTTGAAAAAATTAGTCGGCTGACCATTCACCAGAATCTTATAGGAAACCGTGGATATACACCTGATAATCAAAGCCACCGTCTTCCTCGGGTATCCCATTTTTAAGAGCACAGTTTCCACAAAACCCCACTAGACTTTGTCATAGGCTTTTGACATATCCAACTTCACAGCCATAACACCCTTTTCCCCTTTCTTCTTCTTTTTCAACCAATGGAAGCATTCCATGGCAATAAGGGCATTATCTGTTATCAACCTTCCTTGCACAAAAGCACTTTGCTCAATATCAATCACATCAGCGAGTATGTTTGATCTATTAGCAATAGCCTTAGTGACTATCTTGAGGATCACATTGCAAAGGCTGATCAGCCTAAAATCCTTAGGAGAAGAAGGATTCTTGCACTTGGGGATAAGCACAATGAAAGTTTGGTTCACATGTTCAGGGTTGAGATCATCATTCAGGATCTGCAAAGTTAAATGCACCACATCCCTCCCCACAACATTCCAATACTTTTGATAAAAGAGGGCAGGCAGCCCATCGGGCCGGAGCCTTAAGCGGGTGCATTTGATGGATAGCACACTCTATCTCATCCTCAGAAACGCCTATTACACCACTCCTTATGATCATCGTGAAACTTTATCTTCCACCACATCACATAAATCTTCTATACCAACCGGCCTTGAAGAAGAAAAGAGCTCTTTAAAGTAGCTAACCAAGAGCTTTTTTAAAGATAGATTGCTCGGGGTTTAATTAATTAAAAATTTATTTATGATGCTAAAGATTTTTTTATTTTATTTTGTTGAACATTTATTTATGATGCTAAAGATAACTCAATGTAAAGTTGAAAAGTTTACGGGGTGGATGGTAGGACCGCAGGGTGGAATCGGGTTCACGTGTTTTGGAGGGGCATGCCGGTAATAAAGAGACAGATGGTCCTGATCCTGTGGGGTCCACAGCAATGTCTAAGATTAATTAAGATCCCTTCCCCACACAAAGAAAATCACCTTTTATTTTTGTGTTGTCTCTTTTCCAAAACTCCGTGGGACCATTTCCCCCCAAATGAATCAAATCAACAAACACCTGCTTTTATTTCGGGTGCCTTTTTCACTATGCCTATGTATCATCCAATATTTAATTTTTCTTTTGACCCACTTACCTCAGAAGTAGATGGTGTGGGACCCATTGTCTTAATGACCTTGCATGTTTAAAAAACCATGTTTTTTTTTTCCTTTTTTTTTCTTCATATTATATGAGCCATTATGTTAGGCAAATAAACCACCCGTTGGAAAATAATTACTAGCAAAATAGTATACTTTTGGGAAAACTCTATATGATTGCTTATTATAATAAGAAAGTTTTACCATTTTACGTTCGTTAAATAATTTGTGTATTTGATCTATATTATAGATAAAATACATCAAAATAAATTAAAAATTATAAAAAAATTATAATAGAGACTGGAGGGAATATTTATCCAGCTAATACAATTTTTGGAGTAGTTGAGAAACCACGCTCACCAAAAGGGAGTTCTCAATATGAATTTTTTTTACTTTTTTTAGTAGTTGAGAAATCGCCTCACCTCACCCCAACTTCTCACTATGTTTTTTTAATTTTATTTAATACGAAATTAAATTATGAAAAATGAAAAAATAAGTAAAAAAAATGTTAGTGGTATTGAAATATGTAATATATTTATTTTTGAAAAAATTAATTAATCTATAAATTAGATAAATAATGATCTTATTTGTTAAAGAATTATTTAATTTATGTAATTAATTTTTTAATATAGAGAAAGAGAGAACTAAATTAAAATGAACAAAAGATATATAACACATATTGAAATAACTGCATTTGATTAATAATTAGAAAATGGCACAACTAATTTCTACAAAGACCACATCTCTTAGTGTGATTACCCCTTTCTCTTTGATCCATCTCAGTACGGATACAAATAGACTTTGGACGACCCTTTTTGTCTCTCTGCATTGTTGGATCATGCTGCAATTCAATTCCGCTGAAGTCTGGCCAGGACAACTCAATTGACAATGTTGGGAACTCGTCAAAGTATGTTTTGAAAACATAATCATGTTTGTATTGTGGAGGCACAAAGAGCATGTGGTCATAATGGATTTTTGAACAGGCTGCGATGACATGTGAACAAGAAGGATAGTGTAGTGCCTGAAATTTCCCACAATCACACGTGTTTTCGCAGGTCTACCGCTTAGTGACTGGATAAGTTCTTCGACTCTAAACAATTTCTGGGCTCGATCGTGTATTGTAATGTTATGCGTGTTAGACATAGCTCGTTTTTTTTCAATTTTTTCCATTAATTTTTCAGAGTAATCTTTACCTGATTCCAACGTTGCCTCTGCCTCCACCCCCTTTGGACAAAAGTCTTAGTCAGTCAACCTGTAATAGGTTGACTCCACCAAAGAACGTTTTGGGAGATTGCACATCCCCTTAAAGACCTTGTTGATGCACTCAGCAAGGCTTGTTGTTATGTGCCCCTATCGTTAGACCCTCCATCATACCTTTGGAGCCATTGTTCTTTGTGTATATTGTCAACCCACGCCACAACATCCTCACCTACTTTAATACAAATTTTATTTTTGTAGTGGTTGGTGCTATGTTCAGTCATGGAGTATCTTGAAGCAACAAAAGTTAATGTTGGTAGGGACGTAGTAGAAAATAAATAAATTTTAAGACTATATATAAAAATTACTCACCGATATTGATCACAAGTTTCATGCCAACCCCTATCTTGAAATGTCTCATGAAGTTGTGTCCCATGTGTGGAATGCACAACACATGCTTCCAACTACTATTTAGACGCCTAAAAACACTTTTCATATACTCGTGTCTATCTGATATCAAACAGAAACCCTCTTGAGGTGTGACCCACCCTCTTAAACAGGATAGGAAGAAATACAATGCATCAGTTGTCTCACCCTCCACAACGACATATGCTATTCTGAAGTAGTTGCTTCTTCCATCTTGAGTGATTGCCATTAGTAGGGTTCCTTAGTACTTATTGTAAAGCCATGTTCCATCAACCAACACAAATGGCTTGCAAAAAGCAAACCCCTTTAATCACGGCCCAAACTCCAAAATATGTGGTGGAAAACACCCTTGCCAGCAACTTGTTGGCCTCCCTCACTAAAGGGTTGCCATTTAGTATATGGAATATAGTAAGTAAAAGCGTAGAGTCACTTTGTTATCTGCTTGTATGACTCCTCCCAATTACCGTAAATCCTCTCGATGGCCTTCTGTTTTGCAATCCACACCTTTCTGTATGTGTACTTCTCCCTTATGTGCGCAATCGACACTAATAATGATATCGTCAGATCAGGCTTTACCATTTGAATGATACTATCACACATGAAGGTCGCGGTGATTTGACAGTGATCTTGTGAAAAATCCCTTGATGTACATGTGCGTGGCTCTTCCAATTGGGTAATCTCCCAAAGTTAAAATTTTTGCCAAACCTCGATGTACACCTCCAAAGCATTTTTCGTGCACACAACTAATCATCCATATCTCTGTATTGGATGCATCGACTTTGAAGTCGAGGGACTTGTTTAGATGGTAGGTTTGGATGAATTGTCATGTCATTTCTTTTGTGGAGAGTCTCATTTTCTTTTGGAGGTTGTTAGGTCTTCAATGGAATACTCTCGGTTCCTATCCATAGAATGGCCAAACACATCATCGTGATTTTCAATGTTGTCATATGTGATGTTGCAAAATTTTGGTGGAGGCTCATGGAAAGCAACAGTAGTGGAGTGGATCTACTCTACCGGTGGTTCCTCCTCATCGCGTGACGCTTAAGGATATCATCTTCGTCCTCACTAAAGTCCCCAACCTCTTGATTCGAACACTAGCAAGAATACTAATATGGGGGGGTATCGATTAAACGTCCGCAGGTAGGTCGTGTTAAGGTCAATGGTGTTTTGTGAAGATGATGGAATGGATTGATGGTATAGAGATTGTAACGCCCCAAAATAATTAAGTAGTTATTAAATTAAATTACTTAGGTGTTTCATGGAGTAGTTATAATAAAACAATAGGATGGTGTTTTAATTAAAAGAAAAAGGAGAAGTATCAATAATTAGGGGTGGTAAGTATCGACCCAAGAGCCCAAGCCCAATGACTTAGGCTCCAGTGGTTGGTGCAATTCGCACCAATTGAGAAAAGAAAGAAAGAAAGCGAAAGAAGGGAGAAAGGAGAAGGAAATCGGCGCTAGGGAGAAGAGGAAGGAGAGAGAGAACCGTGAACCAAGCCCTAGGTGTGATCGTGAGAAGGAGAGGAGAAGTGTTGAATTGCGTGGATTGTTGGGGTTTTGTAGGTGACTTGTGGAAATCTTCCATTTTCGTGAAAACCTAAGGTAAGGGAGTCTCACTCTATAATAGAGAGTATAATAGGTTGTATGTAGATCGTAGGATCTCCTTTTAGTGTTATGTGAGGATTGAATGTGAGTATTGAATGATTTGTTGTTGATTGGATCGATTTCCTATGTTAGAGTTAGGGTTTTATGCTTTGAATGGTGTTTTGACGTGTTGTTGACATGTATGTGTGATTGATTGTTGATGAACTTTGATCTTTGTTGATGGATTTCGATGTTGTTTGATGATTTCGAGGTTGGTTGATAATTTTGAGGATGTTTGATGATTTCGATGATGTTGTTAATAATGATGCGTGAGAATGAAAATGTTTGTGAAAATAAATTTTGACATTGTCTTTATAAGAGGGAAATCGATTGATGGCTTGTTAAAACTTAGTTTGAAAATCGATTTTTAGCTCTAAATACAAGTCAATAATCGATTCCTTGCTTTTCAAAATGAGATGGTAATCGATTGCTTGCTTCTTAGAAATCGATTCATTGCTTTCAAATACAAGAAGGAAATCGATTCCTTGCTTCCAAAAACAAGATAGAAATCGATTCCTTGCTTCCAAAAACAAGATAGAAATCGATTCCTTGCTTCCAAAAACAAGATAGAAATCGATTCATTGCTTTCAAAAACAAGAAGGAAATCGATTCCTTGCTTTCACAAACAAGAGGAAAATCGATTTCTTTCCTTAAAGAAAATAAGACCAAAAATTGATTGTTTTCAAACAACTTCTTTCCAAACATGCTATTTTGGTCCGTTATGTGTTGTGTTGGTCCTTGAGAAATGATTTGGTCCTTGAGAAATGTTTTGATCCTTGAAGAAATGTTTTGATCCTTTGAGAAATGTTTTGGTCCTTGAGAAATGATTTGGTCCTTGAGAAATGTTTTGATCCTTGAAGAAATGTTTTGATCCTTTGAGAAATGTTTTGGTCCTTGAGAAATGATTTGGTCCTTGAGAAATGTTTGATCCTTTGAGAAATGTTTGGTCCTTTGAGAAATGTTTTGGTCCCTAAGTGCTAGTTTGGTCCTAAATGGTGTCTTAGGTCCTTGTGTGAGGTTCTAGTCCTTTAACCGTGGATAATACTCGGGACATGATTGAGGTGAGGTAGTAAATGTTGTGATTGATGATGCCATGGGGGCATAAGCCATGGGGGCTAAAACGAGGTAGTAAAGGTTGTGATTGTTGATGCCATGGGGGCATGAGCCATGGGGGCTAAAAACTAAAATTGACGAGTAATGGGAAATGATGTTAATGATGTATGATGGTGTTATGGCATGTTCATGGAGTCTCATGCATACATTGGCTGCGATCGTAGAGTTTATAATATGATTTGTGAAGTTCGAGAGGCGGCGGGGGCCTTATAAAATGATTGTGAAGCTTCGAGGCGGCGGGGGCCTTATAAAATGATTGTGAAGCTTTGAGAGGCGCAGGGGGCCTTATAAAGTGATTGTGAAGCCCGAGGCGGCGGTGGGCCAATGGTACCACATGCATGCGACATTGCATACATTCCCATTAGTGCATGAATATTGTTGATTGATGATTGGTGTGTTTGAGTATCTTGTAAACTATGTCTATATAACGCTTATTATCCCTTTTATTATATAGTTCGAGACTCACCCTTCTTTGTTGTTGTTTACCACAGTAACGATGAGTGAAGGACTTGGTTCCTTCGTTTCCGGGTCGGTCGCTCGATCACGTAACACCTGGGGATGGGTTTAGCTTCTAGATGTTGAGCTTGTTCATTGTTGTAATTGTTTTTAATTATGATATATTTAGGTGTTGATTGACGAGATCGTTGTTTGTCTCCCTAGATTTGTCTCTATTTTTCCATTGCGTAGAGCATGATGATTATTTCAGGGCATGGAACCATTGAATGAAAGTTTTGAGAAAATCCCATTCTTTTTATGGTGTTGCGTATTGTTTGATGTATTACAGCATTGTGTTATGTTTACTGTAGTTTTGAGATGATTCAAATGTAGCACTTCATTCGAAGAATGAATTTTTCAACTCTGATTTTTATTACAAAGCGCCGGGTAGAAATGGGGTGTTACAGAGATGGTGTTTTTTCAACATAAGGTATGTGGTTTTGTAAAGATGATGAAATGGATTGATGGTATGGAGAAGGTGGTCGTTCAGCATAAGGTATGTGGTTTTATGAAGATGATGGTAGAAAGATGGTGGTTCAACATAAGGTATATGTATTTGTGAAGATGGTGGAATGGATTGATGATATGGTGTCTGGTTTTGGGTGTAGTAAAAAGGACCATCCACTAAATTTGCATAGACTTTTGGTGTGGAGGTACCTAGGTGTTTACATGCCTTGAACACACCTAACATTGTCTCCACATCATCGTCGGAAGAAATGTGCAACTCCCCATAGAATTTATGTCGAACTATAAGAGTTGTTGGGTAACAGTAGATCAAACTGACCACCCTCTATAAATGGTCAGGAAAAATCTTTTCTTGGATTGTTTGTATAAGTTTATCCAGTTTGGATTTCGGCTTAAGTTTGACTAAACAGGTGTTATCGCACTTAAACACAACATAAGTTTGACTAAGCAGGTGTTATCGCACTTAAAGACAACATCTTCTGTGTCTGTTTTATCAACATATCCATTGTAATAGACTGTAATAAAAATTGGGGTTGGAGTCGTGGTTGTAGCAATAAACAGGAAGAGCTATAAGTGCAAACCAGAACCACTCCTTTTTCTGCCACAAAAGACAGAAACAACAACTACGCTACTAAAAAATCTGTATGATTTTGAACCATTGATCAAAAGTGTCGGTGGAATCCGGGTCGTCCAAATTCCTGATTTGACAATCAACTATCTAGTTTTCAAAACAGATTTATATTTTCAAGAAAGGATCCTGAATTGGGGACTACTGTTGACGATATCTTAACTCAATGGTAACGTTGGTTTCCTTTCAAAGGGAAAATCCTCTCACTGATTATTCTATGAGTGGTTTGTGGATCCGGTAGGTTGTTGGTTGTATTACTAAGAGATAGTTATTTATCGGTTAGTTTTGTCTTGGGTTGGTCAGTCAATCTTTTGGTATACTTTTTATTTTGAACTAATTGGTCGTACATCTAAGATGGAGTACCCTTATTACCCTCAATTAATTTTAATAATTTTCCATTAAAAAAAACAATAAGGTTTGCGAATTTGAATTGTCAAAAAAAAAGGTTTGGCAATTTGTGTCGTTTAAAATGAAAATCTTGTAAAATATTTTCCAATATTAGGGTGTCTTTTTTTGTACCCCACCACCACACCTCATACCCCCCCCCCCCTCCCCAAACTCTGTGAAAAACCAAAAATACCCTCAATCCTTAACAAAAACCCTCAACCCTATATCATTTCTCACATACATCCGTTTTTTCACCAAATAACTATGATTTTTCATCTTCAACTGAAGTAAGTAAATTTGTTGCACAAATTTATGTAAATATGTTTTGGAAAAAAAATTTCAAAGACGATTTACATAAATTCGTTTCACCCAGAACTTTGCCTACAGATTTATGTTGCCAACATACATCCGTTGTTGCTATTTTTGGAAACAAAAATAGGGTAAATCCGTTGTTGCAAATGGCAACAAACGGATTTAGGGTAAATCTGTAGTTGCTTTTATTTTAATTTTTTAATTTTAAAACTAATAATTTGTTCTTTTTAATTCTTTTCGGAATACACTAGAGTCCGTGGCAGGATACCAAGGAATTCTCCACGATTGGTATTGAAAGGCCAATCCTCACGACCAGGTGGTGGTGAACCGGATGATGCTCCGGTGAGTACACACACTTGGGTGCGAATAGTCGAGCATGCTTCTCACCGAGATAGACTTGTCTGGGGACGAGCTGACACTCACTGTATGGATTAGGCTCCTGATGAGGACATGGAGGAGGAGAAACAGTCGCCTGGTCAGGACTATGATCCGGAGTACCATGATCAGCCTGACCAGAACTACCATCAGGAGTCTGGTCAAAAGGACTACCACAACAACAGTTTTATCAGGCTCATGATGCAGCTGATAGTTCAGATGAGGAGCAAGCTAGTCAGGCAGACCAACCTTATCTTGGACCCAGAGATGGTAGCCTGCTTACAGGTTTTGATGAACACGTAGCTTCTAAAATTCTAAGAGGCAAGGTAAATTAATTTTTTTTTACATAATAGTTAAATTTAGGCTAAATTGCACTTTTGGTCCTTTATCTTTGCTCTAGGTTTAACTTTGGTCCTTTATCATTTTTTTGGTCTGTTTCCCGTTTCGGTCCCTCATCTTTCATTTTCGTTTCATTTTGGTCCCTATCGTTAGTTTTTCTTAACAGACACCACACTGGCAGTTAACTGCTGACGTGGCGTCTTTCGTGTCACTACTGACTTGGAATTTCTATATGATGTGGCATAAAAGGGACCAAAATGTAACTTAACAAAAACATGAGGGACTAAATTGACAAAAACACACAAATATGAAAAATCACCCCCAATCTTCATCTTCTTCTTCTCCAGCGAGCCACCACCACTTCCGGTGAGCCACCACCACCATCTCCTCCTCAATCCAACGCAACCCTCTCCTCCATCGCCACACCACCACCACAACACCAAAATAGAATCCTAAATCCCAAATCCCAATCTTAAAACTCAATCTAAATCTCTTCAACGTGATTGAGGTGGAAGAGGAATTCCAGTTCCAATGTCTAAATGGTAACGCTGGTTTCCTTTCAAAGGGAAAATCCTCTCACTGATTATTCTATGAGTGGTTTGTGGATCTCGTAGGTTGTTGGTTGTATTACTAAGAGATAGTTATCAGTTAGTTTTGTCTTGGGTTGGTCAGTCAATCTTTTGGTATACTTTTTATTTTGAACTAATTGGTTGTACATCTAAGATGGAGTACCCTTATTACCCTCAATTAATTTTAATAATTTTCCATTAAAAAAAACAATAAGGTTTGCCAACTTGAATTGTCAAAAAAAAAGGTTTGGCAATTTGTGTCGTTTAAATTGAAAATCTTGTAAAATATTTTCCAATAATTATTATGGACAACGATCAATTTTTGCTTTCGATTTTACAAAAAGGGGCTAATATTAGGGTGTCTTTTTTTACCCCACCACCACACCTCATACCCCCCTTCCCCAAACCCTGTGAAAAACCAAAAATACCCTCAATCCTTAACAAAAACCCTCAACCCTATCTCATTTCTCACATACATCCGTTTTCCCACCAAATAACTCTGATTTTTCTTCTTCAACTGAAGTAAGTAAATTTGTTGCCACAAATTTATGTAAATATGTTTTGGAAAAAAATTTCAAAGCAGATTTACATAAATCTGTTTCACCCAGAACTTTGCCTACAAATTTATGTTGCCAACATACATCCGTTGTTATTTTTGGAAACAAAAATAGGGTAAAACTGTAGTTGCAAATGGCACAAACAGATTTAGGGTAAATCTGTAGTTGCTTTTAATTTAATTTTTTTATTTTAAAACTAATAATTTGTTCTTTTTAATTCTTTTAAGTGGAATACACTAGAGTCCGTGGCAGGATACCAAGGAATTCTCCACGATTGGTATTGAAAGGCCAGTCCTCACGACCAGGTGGTGGTGAACCGGAGGATACTCCGGTGAGTACACACACTCAGGTGCGAATAGTCGGCATGCTTCTCACCGAGATAGACATGTCCGGGGACGAGCTAACACCCACTGTATGGATCAGGCTCCTGACGAGGACATGGAGGAGGAGAAACAGCCGCCTGGTCAGGACTATGATCCGGAGTACCATGATCAGCCTGACCAGAATTACCATCAGGAGCCTGGTCAGGAGGACTGTTGTGTAAAAACGTGATAGTGCAAGTGTACACTGTCAACAAGTAATAAAGAGTAAGTGAGATCGTTCCCACGAGGAATTATGTGTAATTTTGAGAGTTTAATTTGGCTAACAAATTAGTGAAAATTAAATGACACACAAATTTTTGAGTAACATAAACAGTAGTAAAAGTAAACGCTAATGAGAATCAGTGATGAGAACAAGCTGAGATGCATTCACTTCAGTAGCTTCAACATGCAATTAAGGGTACATTCAATGTTGCAGCATTAGGTGCTGCAGCAATAAGACATATTTTCTCAAATACTTCACACTAGGTTTTCCTTGCAAGAGTTTATCTCTAGACCCTAAAGAAGAACCTCTTAGGCTGCTTGAGCACCGGCAGTATTCACCTTATGGGTTTTGCCCTCCTATCTCTGGGGTTTAAGCAAGGAACATTAATATCTCTATTAATGAACACTACCCATATTACCTTGTGAGATAAATTTACAAACCATCTCTGAATTTTTAAATGCTATTTAAAATAGACGGCCAATCCTACTCTAAAATGGAAATATTATAGCACACAAGGTAAAATGCACAACATTAAACATACTTCATTAATCACATAATAAATCTAGCTACATCAGATCCAGCATCTCAACTATGAGTATTTAGCTCATTTTGAGCTTGCAAAACATAGAAAATAACTTAAACAAAATAGTAGAAGTCATATTACAAATTTCAAGGTAGAAATGAATACTACTAAGAGAGAACAGTAGGAGAGCTCCAAAGATGACAATGGATGACTCCGATCCACTCGGCCCAAGTAGAATCCGTCGAGAGAAATGTAATTTCAAGTGATGGTGCAACACTAGTCTCAAAGAATGAAAATATTTGGTAATATAACGGTGAGCTTGCACGCTAAGAAGGAGCTATCTCTAAACTTCCTCCTGACGGCAGAGCATACAAATGGGGAATGAAAATCTTCATTATATAGTGTCTCCTTGCACACAACCCTAAAATGACCTCATTAAGGTCCAACGTCCTAGGTTAAAGGGCATTTATGGGAAATCCTCGTGATATAATATCTTTCTGTGCTCCTCCAGCTTTGACACTTGCGCTCACACCTGTTGCTGCAGCACTTAAACAAAACGCAATTAAACGCACTGAGGGCATTAAAATGCCCAATTAAAACCAATTCAGTCCTGCACCATTATTTCTAACCTAAACACTTAATTACAAGATAATTCACACAACATGCTTATTAATTCACCTAAAATCAGGCTTAGAAAGCAAGTAATAACCATTTTAAATGATAGTTATCACACCCCCAAACTTGAACCGTTGCTTGTCCTCAAGCAATGACACTTGACATAGGCAAGCACAACTGTTAACAAGCAATCACAACCAATGAATCAATTCAAATACGAAGCACAAAGAAGAATCAAGATGAGCATCAACTTTCAGATTATCACTCAATTGCAACCCTTCTGAATAATGAGTTCCCTAACCTATTCCTGCTCAATAGTGTGTGTGTGTGACACTTAACTCAGTTCAGAACATAGCAAGGTTCAAGATTTCACTTAGCTAAGACTTAGAGAGGCTTTCTTTTAGGAATGCTAAAGATTTTTCAAAAAGAGGGGCAAACTAACAATTCAAGCTCAGAAAGCGTTGAGCATGACTAAGGGTTTTGATGTAGCAATCCAGAACTTTTTAGGCCAGTGCACTTATTCTAACATTAACTTGACCTTGCTGCAGTATTACAGACTCATAACAACTTCTTTGTACAGACTTTTGATTTCATATGTACTACAATGCCCTTATTTGATTGTCTTTTTGATAGCATTTTTTTTACTTGATTGACCGGGCAATTGCAGCAAATTACATATTTGCATACCTTGGTGCTTTGCACCTACATTCAGACTTAAATTCAAAACATCCTAAAATTATGTGCACATAACCCAACATTGTTGCAGCAATGGCTGCTGCAGCACTGCATTCTTTCAAGCTTTGCCTTAATATATCTCAAAGAACCCCCAAACTTAGTTTCTTATGCTGTCCTAAGTTTTTAGTAGAAATTTAGCAGTTCCCTAGGTCTACCAACACTAGCCTAGTTTCAGATCATCTCTAATTCACTAAGTTCCTACCTGAGTTCATGTTTAAGTTAGGAGAAGAAGTAAAATAGATCACTCATCAAACACGGGCACTATTCACTCAATTCTCACCATATCATCACTAAGTTTTTGCTCAACTCTACTTCTAAAATTATAAAATTCACTAATTTGTTTGCAAGCAAATAGAGTACAAGCCAAATGCATAGCTCCCCCCTCACACTTAGAACTGTGCAGTGTCCTCACTGCAAATAAACTAAGGGGAGAAAACTACAGAACAGCAAAACAGAAGCAAATACTAACAACACACACAAAAGTAAACACAACTGTTGAGTGCTAACACAGACATGGGGGCACTCGACAGGTTTATTCAAATAGAAACAAACTAACAACAGAAAAGAAAGGGAGATTAGGGTGCAGAAGTTCCTGGTTTTGTTCTTGGGCTTGATCTTACTGCAGGGCCCTTTCCATGCTTCTTTGCAGAGCCTTTGAAGATTTAGCCGCAGAGGATTTTGGAATATCCGAGGTTTCATTTTCGCAGCAGGTGGATTCTTTGCAGCAGTGATCCTGTGATTCTGCAACAAATGGGACCAAAGATCGTAAACATTTGCCTTCTTGTGGGCAAGCATGAATTCCAAAGCCTCTTTGGCTTTCTTGTCAACTTCATCCTTCTTCTGCACAACAACTTCCCTTGCTATAGCTTCATTGGCAGCAGCAGTAGCCAATCCTTGTATCACAGCAGCAATAACCGAATTGTCCTCTTGCTCCTTTTGCAAAGCACTTCCTTCCACATTAAGCTCAACTTCCTCAGGTACTTTCTCAAGCTTCCTCTTCTTAGCAACTCTCTTTGTTCTTTGCTTCTTGGGTGAAACCAATGAATCGAGAACTTCACGCAACATTATCGATTGTCGCAAAGATCGGATAGCAAGATCGATGACACATCAGGTGTTGGTGGGTTAACACGGGCTTGGGCAGGTGTTTGTGGTTGATTTTGGGTTTGTGGTTACTAATTAACACACCAATTCTTGCAACTCACCTTTTTACTAAATCCACCACTTGAAAAAAATCGTTTATTTTTATACTTTTTTTGATCTAGGGTTTTTTGACCCCGCTCCGGTGTCCAGGGGAAAGGGACCCTGAATAATTCAGAGTTCGGCCGGGAGATAAGTAAAGTCTGGCTCCAATTAATTCTATCCTGGTCTTTATATTTTTTAGAACCATTTTTTCTATAATCACTACAAAGTTAATGTATTTTTACAAATTATCATTTTTTGGTTTTTTAATGAGTACTTGTGCCAACCCCTCACTACAAAAAAAAACGCAGGATTAGCGACGATTTTTTCCCTCGCAAAAGGCTAAAAATCTGTCGTTAATGTGCTTTAGCGCGGGAATTAGCGACGATCAAAATCCCTCGCTAACTTTTAGCGAGGGATTTTCAGTCTCTAACAGACACGTGTCAAAAACTTAGCGAGGGATGTTCCTCGCTAACTGAGACCTGATTCATTTTTCTTAAAACCTGCTTTTTTGATAATAAATATATTATTAAATACTAATAAAATAAATTAATATATAATACGAAAATCGATATTTCGAGAATAGTCAAATAAAACTCAAATCAACACAATCTAATCTGAAATGTTATAACATAATCCAAATAAAGTTAAAAATATTCCAACTCAAAATCAACATAAAATATTCCAACTCCAAATTAGCAATAACATCCAAATCAATAGGGGGAAGCGGGACTCTGTCTCATCAGACGACTCAGACGCCTCTGGCCTCAAGCTCTTATAGTACTTTAACAACCTCTCCTGCTGACTTATAATCCTCAAGAAGTTTGCCTATATATATGCGATAGTCTAGTCCTTCTATTGTTGTACGCCTCCATCTGCTCTATCTTCTGCCTGAGCTGCTCTGTCTCAGCTGAAGGACGAGGAGGTCGACTACTAGAGGGGCCGCTGGTGTCAAAGTGAGCATCCTCTGAGTTGCGGTTTGCTAATGCTATGATCTCAGGGGAAGTGGACCAAGTGACTCAGGGTTCCAGCTCCTCTGAGTCAGCTCAAACATCATCTCAGCATGTTTGTATTGTTTTGCATAACCACAAAACATAAGCATAATTAGCACTCCATTTAAGATAAGAACATTATACAATAGAAATCAAGTTGTATATTTACCTGATCCCTCCTTGCGCGCTCCTCAACATACTCTTTGTTATCCTTCCGCAAATGTGTGGCTCTGTTCAGCTCAGGATTAGTGAGAGGACGTCCAGCCTTCTTAGTCTGTAAAAATGAAACAAATTCTCAAATATTGGTAACTATTCGACCTACCTAAACTAAAATAACAAAGATTTTTACAATAGCTCACCAGTCTCATAGCATGCTGAGCCTGGTTGATGGAGCCGAGGTAGTGAAGCGAGCCACCCTTTTCTAAATTCCTATTTTTCTTGGCTTTTTCAGCTTTCTCTTTGAACTCCTTAGTTGCCCAATGTTCCTTGTATTTTTTCCAGACTTCTTCACTCATATAGTTTGGGCATTCATCTTTAGACTGCAATTTGTAGAGCCAGTCTGATAATTGCTTGGCCATTCCAATCCAAAAAACCCTCTGGACCGCCTCATCATATTACAGCGGCCCAAGTCACTTTGGTCTCAGATTAAACAAAATCAAAATATGTAATAGTAAATATATTAAACATTAAACAATACATTAAGATTAACAACATAGACAATGACATATTGAAACTTACCATAAACAACTTCAAACACTCATTCTTTTGCTGCTCAGTGAGGGATTTCAACTTGTCATGATACTCTTGAAAATAAAATTTCTTAATGACATGAGTGATCGCTTGTGAAGCAGTCGTCGATCTAACAAATTTGCATAATGATTATTGCATAATTAACAAGCATATATACACATCAAACAATGAATTCAAATTAAAAAAAAGGAAAACAATACTTACGCATAGCCAAAGGTTGACTTTGCGACGTCGACAACCTCCTCCTCCTTTGACCCGGAGGCAATATCACATCCATCGGAGCCAATATCACCACCATCGGGGTCAGCATCATCATGTACATTATCCTGTTCGGGCTGAGGATGCACCTCAAGTGTCAGCATAGATAACCCGACCGGTGTATTAATATACCCAAGATGCTGCAGAGGTGGGTGTTGTGTGAAAGCAATATGTGCAAGTATACACAATCGTAACAAGTAATAAAGAGTAAGTAGAGATCGTTCCCACGAGGATTGTTGAGTTCTTTTCTATATTTAATTAGCAAGTAAGCTAGTGAGTAAAAGCAAAGTAAAACAACAAGTTGTAGAACACAAATTTTATCAACAAACATTAAGTAAAATAAAGGATTAGTAGAAATTCAGAAAGAGAGTAAGCTGAAATGCCTTTCACTATGCAATGTCATCATAATGTATTAATGTTGTATCTAATGCTACATCATTAGGTGCTGCAGCAATAAGACGTTATTCTCTCGAATACTTCACACTAGGTTTCCTTGCAAGAGTTTATCTCTAAACCCTAAAGAAGTACCTCCTAGGCTGCTTGAGCACCGACAGTGTTCACCTTATGGGTTATGCCCTCCTATCTCTAGGGTTTAAGCAAGGAACATCAAGATCTCTCGTTAATGATCACTACCCATATTATCCTTTGAGATCAATTTATAAACCATCTCTGAATCTATAAATGGTACTTATATTAGGTGATCAATTCTAAAATAAGTTTGGAAATAGTATCACACAAAGGATAAAATGCTAAAACATCAAATACATGCATTAAACACACTAAGACTTCATTACATAGTTACTAGCATCCCAACTCAGAGTATTTAGCTCATAATGAACAACAAACACAAGGAATAAAGCATAGATGCAAAATCTAAAGCCATAAAACCGAAATTACAAGGAAGAAATATACTAAGAAGAGGTAGACTGAAGGTTGGCTCCAAGAACAGTGATAATGGAAGTAGAAACAGCTCCCAAATCCACAGAAATCTTCAAGTAAGTCAGCTCCTGTATTGTCAAGCTAAAGATCACTCCCAAAGATCAAGCAGAATTTCTACTTTTATTGTGAAAATGGAGCTTGGAACGAAAATGGAGAGAAAGGCTATCCCTAAACCTAGCCTCCTTTCTGAACCAGCCTCCCAAATGAGGAAGATGAGCCTCCTTAAATATTACTATGGTTTAGTGATCCATGAAATATCTTTTGGAGGTTACTTTGTCATTACATGTGCCAATATGCCCACAAAAGGGAATATTCTGAGCATATGACAGCCTGGTACCAGCAATAGGGCGTGACCTTCCTTTTTTTGACAGCTTGTGTAACACCCCTTCTAACTAACTACTATTTAATAAATAAAATCAGAGTTTTCAAAAATCACTCACAAGAGAGTGATACATTTACTTCATGGAAAATCAAACAAACATTAAGGGCGCAATTTAACAGTTAACAGTAGGATATATAGCACCTCGGCCAAAGGGACGAGTCCACAAAATCACATGTTTTGTTACATCAACATGTATCTAATCATCATCGCAGCAGAATACAACATATTCAAAATACATTTCTGAGTTTATAGTTTAAAATCAACTACTAGTCTACTCGGCCCCCCAGTGCTACATATCAGAGCAAGACGCCATACAAGACTGAGTAAGGCCGGACCTTCACTCGGGCACACACCTGCGCACGCTGCGACGACATAAGAAGCAACATAAAGCGAGAATGGTGAGTCTCTAAACATATATAATAGGATATATGACAGACATCATGTTAAAGCAAACACCTAGAACTACCTCGGTTCATAAACAACAAGAACACATCACCAATTGAATGATTATATGCATGAATGCAACCTAAACTCCACGGGCATATGCATGAATGGATCCATTACTAATAAGCATCAAGTCTTCGCTTCACCAATAAGACCAAGTCTTCGCTCACTAATAAATGCACATGGTTTATGTGACACCATGAACAATGCACCATAACACATCATATACACCATAATAAGAAATAATGCATACTCAACAATAATTAATAGACTCACCATTACTATTAATTATCTCACCATCACCAATAAGACCGAAGTCTTCTGCTCACCAATAAGACCAAGTCTTACGCTCACTTCACCAATACTTAGTTTCCCATTAGGGACCTCACCAATTAACACACCTCCAATTATAGCTCTAAGGCTAGCATCACCCAGACATCATCAATAGTACTAGGGTTGACATCTCTACATCGGCCAACAACCCTATGGTTGACGCCCAACTCACTAGATACCTCGACTCCAAAGTATTGGACTAAATAGTCACTACGAGGACCACAACGTAACCTAGGACTAAAACGTCACCTAGGGACCAAACTGGCTACACCATTCAGCCACTTAAACGCGTACTCGGACTAAGCAAAGACTCACAGCTTGCGCTTTGGCAGCAACTCGCGCTACATCAAGCTTCAAAACAAAGACCTCGACACACTTACATGGCACCTCGGCACACCTCACAATACCTCGGTACACTACCCTGCACCTCGGTTCACTACTCTGCGACACACTAATCTACGCTACACCTACCATTCAACGCACCTAGTCCTCGGTACACTCACCTAGGCAGATATACACTATCCCTCAACAACTACACTTCAGCAACTATACTTAGGCATATACGTACGCTACACTTCGGCAACTACACCTCGGTATACCTACGCTACACCTCGGCAACTACAAGTCGACCCTACACTTAGACTCAGACACACTTACACTTCGTCACCTATACTTTGTCAGACACTTCGTCACCTACAATCCGTCACCTACGCTCTGACACTTACGCTCATCACTTATACTTCGACACACTTGTGGTTAGGCAACTACACCTCGGCTCCTATGTCTCTCTATGCGCCTAACCTGCCTCTTCCTTCTTCTCTTTGGCTCTCACACTATGATCAAACTTAAGCACAACCACTACACACGTATTCCTTCAAAACTAGTCCAACACTCATCAAGATACTCGACGAAGGTGACAACACCAACAATACCTCACTGGGACTGAGAGTTTCTCAGCTCCCATTCCTCTCCTTGGTCTCTCATATGACCAACTCATCAACAACCCATCACAACTTCACCAAAGTGAAGCAAACACAACATCAAACACACACCAAGCACACAAACCTGTAAATCATTTCTAGAGTCTAACTCACACATAACACTCATCATATATACACCATTATAGGTGAAAGAGAGCCCCCTTACCTCAAAAGATTGAAGAAGTAGTACTCTCTCCACCAAGACTTCCCGATCTATCAACAATCAGCTCCTCCTCCTTGAATTTGAGCTCTTCCACGCCAAGATTCCTCTTCTTCTCTCTAAAAGCTTTGCACTTCTCTCTCTCTAACTTTACTCTTTGACTTTTCTTTGAGTTATGTTGCAAATGAGCTTATTCTCCTTCGACACTTGACTTAAGGCATGCATATGGACTTCAATGGATCATGGGCCTTTAATGAATTCATGGGCCTCTAATCTCACCTCCTCCATTACTTAAACACCTCCTAAATGAAATAAAACTTCCAAATTAATTACTTGACTTAATTAAAATGTTGTAAGCCTTAAATAACCCAATTAAATAAATAATTGAACTATTTTGGGCGTTACAGCTTGCCTCATCATTTTCTCTCTCATCTTTCGCATGAACGCAATGCTGCGGCACCTGATGCTACAACAATAAAATACACACATAAAAACACAAAATGGGGCACCAAAGTGCCAAAATGACTTCAAACCAGAATTAAATCTTCTTTTACACTAAACAACCTATTTTAATTAAATAAACACAATATTACTTTAGAACTCCCAATAATTTAAGCTAAAAAAACATAAATAACTCTTATAAATAAGAGTTATCAGTGGGCTCAGAGGATGTTGTAGAGGTGGGCCCATATGATGCTGTAGAGGTGGGTCCATAGGATGCTGTAGAGGTGGCCCTATATATCCAGCTTGTGTGACCATATGATGCTGATGTGGGCCCATAAAATACCCATAGAATGTTGATGTGTGGCCATAGGATGATGATGTGTCGGATAGATTTATAGGATACCAATTAGGACCGGTGGGAGAATCACCATGTGGTGGGGCAACTGGAGCGGAATGTGAAGTCCCAGCTCCTCCAGAAGCAGTGGTGGTCTGGGGCAGCATCGTATACCTATCACCGGGTACCTCACGAGTTTGATTACGCCTCCTCGTCTGTTGTATCCACTTCCCCTTATCTCTCGGTGGGTCAAAACCTCATCTTGTATGCATATCTAGGAAAAACGAAACACATATAATGATATATAATTTAAAGACAATAACAATAATGATAAATTAAATGTGATATATTAATAAATAAAATTAGATGAACAAGCAACTAGAACCATGGGATTAATACTAATCAAATTCTTCATATTCTTCATCTTCTACGTCTTCAGTCTCTTCTTCATCTTTTTCATATTCTCCAATTTCTTCTTCTAATACTGGTTCAACTTCTTCAACATGGAGTCGATCATCACATAAGGTATCAATTGGTTCAACTTCAATTACCTCATTCACACCTGACATTTCATCCACTTGATAAGGAACCTCATCCCCCACATCAGTGGCTTCAATGCGACCTTGTGGTTTTGTCTTAATTGCAACACACCATCCTCTGCAAGTTGATGTGTGTGGAACATAATACACCTGTCTCACATTTTTAGGCATGATAAAAGGATCATAAAGCTTATACCTCTTATCCATTCGAATATCCATGGTATTACATTTTGGATTCAATTCTGTTCCTCTAACCGACGGATCAAACCAACTGTAATAAAACAAAACTATTCTCTTTTCATAGTCTAAATACATGTATTCAAGTTCATATATGTGTTGGATGACACCGTAGTAGTTATCTTCACCTCCTCCCGTTTCCATTTTAACATATACCCCACTATTAATTGTTTGTTTTCCCTCACTCCATGATTAAGTGTCAAATTTATAACCGTTAACGAGGTACGTGTGCCACTCACTAACTTTAGAAAAAGGACCATTAGCTAAGTTCCTCAAGTGTTGAATTGGGAGAGTTGGTTCAGCTTCATAAACCTAAGTAATCACATGGAAAAAATAAGTCCTGTCTCAACTTTCATGTAATCACATATGCTAAACATTAAAGCATTAATTTTATTTACTTACTCTATTCTTTTTTTGAAGCATTTTACTTACTCTATTCTTAAACCACAATGGAAAACTTTCATGTATACGAATAGAATATTCGTCAAAGCGTATACTCTCAACTTGTAAGAATGCACTGAAAATGAATTATCCATACTCTTTAGAATGAAAATTGATCAATGCATGATTTAACTTCATGCCTCTAAAGGTCTATATATTGAAAACTGAATTGAAGCATACTTACTCAAGATATGGTTTAACTTCAGTGCAATTGATCAAGACATGAACATATGTTGATTTATACTCCTTATTTGATAATTGATAACTCTATTTTATATAGAGTTATTCATACAATTAAACTTAGGTTATTGCTTATTTTCAAGTAAATTAATATGTAAATATAGCTTATTAATAAAGAAAAAACATTTCAAGGATTCTAATGGATTATAACATTGAATTAAGCAAAATGCACATGTCTTGGTATGTTTGATGTTTTGTTCAGTGCAGCTACTTCAGGTGTGCCAACACTGCTTGCATCAGGAGTACCTACACCTGCTACTGCTACACCAGCATTATGCACCAAAACATCCAAGGACTAATTTGATGCTTCAACACTTGACATGTGACGTCATGCTTAGTCATGGAGAGCAGATCCACTTGCATATTTCGGCGACTTCAAGTGGAGGATTTCTTTAAGGGAGCCATTCATTTAAGGCCATTTGGCACTTCACCATTGGACCACCCCATGTGATAAGATGTGAAAGACCAACTTGCTCATAGAAGTCCAGAAGACTAACCATGGTTACTGATCTCAGTTACATTTTGGCGCCAAGGAAACCGTCCAAGGGAGGAAAGCTCAATTGCCTATAAATAGAAGCCCATATCTTCACTTCAAGATAATCCTTCATCCAAGCTTTTAAAGGATCTCTTTTTTTTCTTTATATTTGTAGCATAGATTTAGTTTTCATTAAATTTCTGAAGAGAAGGAAGTTAAGGAAGTGCTCGACAACCACTCCCTTCACTTCTACTTGGAGGAAACTTGTGTAAGGCATTAGTATTGTACTTCAACTTGGGAATCTCATGCAAAAGATCTCTCCTTTGTGTAATCTCTATCCTTTTGAGTTCTTTTGTAATATTACTCATTTGATTATGCTCTTTGCAAATTCTTTCTATTATATAATGAGTAATATGAGCTAAATTCCTTTAGTTGAGATGTTGTAGCCTTGTAATGATCTTCTAAGTGAGTAAATGTGGTTTATGTAGTGTGTGCATTTTAAAACTTGTGTAATACTTCTTTCAAAGCTTATTCTGAATTTGATCACTTTAGAATAGGTAGACTTGTAACAGCAAACATGGGTTACATTTAAGAAATCAAGAGTTAATAAGAATGAGTGTTTGTAACAACATCTTTGTTAAACTAGCTTTAATAAGGAATTGATTGTTAAAACCGTGTTAAGTCCTAGACATAGGATACCATAGTTCTTAGGTGATACAGTGGATGCTTAAGAGACAGGAGTGAACCTATTTAGTATGCCTAGACATAGGAAGCTTGTAATGAAGCTGAAGAAAGTGGCGAGAAAAAGGCACATACTTATGCAGCTGCATCCAATGTACCTACACTGCATACACCACTAAAACTCTTAGAAGTGATTTACTTGGTGAAAACATCTCAACTACTTTGTCTCACTTATTCCTTACACACATTTATTGTTTATATTGTTTTTAATTCAATTTGTATACTCCAACCAATTGTGAATAGTGTAGACACACTAAGTGTACACTCTAAATTATACAAAGCTTTACATAATCCCTGTGGGTTCGACCTTTTCTTATCATTATATTACTTATGTGACTATGTATACTTGCATACTATTTTCCACACCAATAACCACTGAGTCGACTTCTTTCCCGAGGGGCGACCATGTTTGTTAAACACATTTAAAGTGAGTGGGTGCCTATCTTCTTCAACCTCTATTTTGTTTCTATTATTTGTTGACAGCATAAAATTGTTGAAATAATGAGAACATAAATAAATTTTTTCACGGTGCAAGTAAGCTGCGCAGATCGATCATTCGACTCTAGCTTTATTCTTCACCGATCGTTTATAATCACCCATTAATCTAAACATATGGAGGAAGGGGAGTTAATTAAACAAATAGTCATACTAAATATGCAATTTAATGAAAACGTTGAAATTGATAATTACCTCTCAAATGGATACATCCACCTATAATGAACTGGTCTACCAAGCCTTGCTTCATATGCAAGGTGAACCGGGAGATGCTCCGTGGAATCAAAGTAACCAGGATGAAGTATTCTCTCCAACTTACAGATAATGAAAGGAATATTCTGCTCCAACTTAATAAGATCATTCTTTCTCAATATTGAAAAGCACATATTCTTAAAAAAATTGACTCACTTCAATAAGTGGTTCCAAAACAGACTTTGGCAATGAGTTAAATGCATTTGGAAGTAAACACTCCATGAATACATGACAATCATGACTTTTCATCTCATAAATCTTCCTGGTGTTCACATCTGCACATCTTGCAAGATTAGAAGAATAGTCATCTGGCATCCTCAATCCTTTCAACCATTGACAAACATCTTTCGCTTCTTCGGGTGCTAGACAATAATTGGCTTTGGCTTTTAACATATTGCCATTAGCAAATGGCAACAAATTCAAATTAGATCGAATCTTGGCATTGCTACAGTAAAGAGAGGCATCCATTCTAGCCTTATTATTGTCTTTAGTTCTATCTTTCACATTCATCACAGTGTACCATATGTTGTCAAAGAAATTCTTCTCAGTGCGCATAACATTGAGATTGTGTCTCAACAGATTATCTTTCCAACTGTACTCCAGATTTCATCTGATGTAAATAAAGGCGGTGGGACATCTGTTTCAACTACCGCTTTCTTGAATGCCCTCGTGTTCTTTCTAAATACATGATCTGGCGGTAAGAATCTACGATGCGAGTCAAACCAAGAACTCTTTCCCCCGTACTTCAGCATAAAAGCTTTTGTGTGTTTGCATGCAGTGGGGGCATGCTAATTTACCGTGAGTCCCCCAACCAGACAACATATCATAAGCCGGGAAGTCGTTAATTGTCCACATCAATGCCACTCTCATCAAAATATTCTTCTTTTTTGCTGCATCATATGTTCAAACACCCCGCCACAATCTCTTGAGATCATTAATTACAGGTTCCAAGAAGATATCAATGTTAGCTTTTGGATTGGATGGACCAGGTATCAAACAAGTCAAAAACATATATGGATTAATCATGCACTTCTCAGGAGGAAGATTGGAAGGGGTAAGAATGATGGGCCAACGGGAATAGGGCGACGCTGATGCTTGGATATATGGAGTAAATCCATCAGAGCACAAGCCAAGTCAAACATTTCGTGGGTCTGAGGCAAAATGCGAATGCACTCGATCAAAGTGTTTCCACGCCTCACCATCAAATGGATGGCGTAAAATGTCTGAGATCTGCCTATTCTCATAATGCCACGTCATTTTCTTCGCAATTTCAGCCAATGCAAACATTCTTTGAAACCTTGGAACTATAGGCAAATAGAACATCGACTTTACAGGAATGGGTTTAAAGTTATGTTTTTTCTCCTTTACGAACATAATACATCGGCTTTCCACAGAATTTGCATGCTTGTAGCGCCGCATCGATTTTACCAAATTCATTATCGTAAAACATGTGTCCATCCTCACAACAGTCAATCTTCTTATATTCCAATCCCAACTTTGAAACTAACATTTTTGCTTCATAATAACTTTTTGGCAAATTATCCTTATTAGGTGCCTAGTTCATCATCATTTGAGTCACAAAATTTAAACCCAACTCAGAAATATTGCTTATGGACTTGAGAGCTAAAAGCTTCACACACATAGATAAGTTTGACTCTGGCGAGCCTTCAAACAACGGTGTGTTTGCCTCTTTTAACACGCAATAAAATCTTTGTACTTCTTCATTTGGAGCTTCATCATGATCGTCATACTGAGGCTCATCAAATGGTACATTCACCCCAAGACCATCACAAATCATGCTTTCCATCGACTGAAATTGTTCGTTAGATGGAACATGAAAACTAGAACTGCTTGAAGCTCCTAAGTCAAAATTTGGAAGTTGTTCTCCATGGTCCACCCAAGTCCAATAATTAGGATTAAAATCGTTACGATACAAGTGCTCCCTAATTTCATCATCAATACTAATAGGTACACCGTCATAATTAAGGCATGGACATCTAACCCCCTTCCTTTTTAGCCAAATCATGTTGCCACGCTACCCTAATAAACTCTTCAACCCCATTTACAAAACTTTCTTTCAAAATAGATCTTCCCGGATATAATCAATCATACACCCAACCACGATTAAATTGATTCCAATTCATTTACACGAATTTAAATTACGCGTTAGATTCCCAACAAATTCTCAACATATAACATATCAAGTTAGTGGCATCGATATTATCTCGGTGGAGATGATTTTGAGTGAATATGGGGTCAAGGATGACAAGACAAAACCCTTTTCCATCCAAGTAGTGAAGGAAATTATTTTGAACTCCCAACCTTACCGTTGTTAGTATTGTCTCGCAATTATCTCAATCGAGATGATTTGAAGCATATGGGGGTGAGGACAACACCTCACCCTTTTCAATCAACAACACACAATAACAACATCCAATATAGTCATCTAACCTAGGGTTCATCAAACATCAAAACAACACTTTAACACAATTTCAATCTCAAAATTAACGAACACTTGTCAACAATTATCAATTTCAATTAGACACTTTTCAATTAACAACTTTAACAAACATACACTTCTCAATTAACATCTCCAACAACATACACTTTTCATACATTATTCAACATAATATCAATCCTTAACACTAATATCAATCAAATCAATTTCTAAACAATTTCTAAAGAATTTCAATCAAATTTCTAAACAAAAATCAAATTTCAATCAAATTCCTAAACAATAATATCAATTTCTAAAGAAAAATCATTCCTAAACACTAATATCAATCAAATCAATTTCTAAACATTCTAAAAATCAATCCTAAACACAAATATCAATATCAATCCTAAACACTAAAATCAAATCAATCCTAAAAATCAAAAATAAAGAAAAACTAACCGTTTTGAGTCAAGAATCCAACGGTCTCGTGGTGGTCCGATGACGATGCGCACTTTGGTGCGGTGGTGAGAAACAAATCGTGGGATCGTGGCTGTGGGTGAGGAAAAAGAGAAAAACCATTAGAGAGAGATATAGATAAGGTTTGGACATTAGCGACAGATTTTATGTTAGCAAGGGATTTGTTCAACATTAGCGACAGATTTTATGTTTTTTTTTTAAAAAAATGACGCACTTTTAGCAAGGGCCTGTCCCTCGCTAATTTCCCTCGGTAACTGTGATATAGCGACGATACTGGAATCCCTCGCTAAATTCAGTCGGTTATACTGCATTTTTTTTGTAGTTCCTTTTTATGACCCTTATTTTGGGCATTTCACAAAAGACACTACAACAGAATTATTATATAGACAGCGCTTTTTTTCATCCATGGGCAGCGCTTTTGAGCGCTGCTGAACGTGGCGCTGGTGATTCCACTCCAACAATGGGCAGCGCTCCCAAAAAGCGCCACCCATTTCCCAAACATGTCCTCAGATAGGCAGTGCTTCCTAAAATGCGCGACCCATTGCCCAAACACGTCCTCAGATAGGCAGCGCTTCCTAAAAAGCGCCACCCATTGCCCAAACACGTCCTTGGATAGGCAGCGCTTCCTAAAATGCGTTACCCATTGCCCAAACACGTCCTCAGATAGGCAGCGCTTCCTAAAAAGCGCTACCCATTTCCCAAACACGTCCTCAGATAGGCAGTGCTTCCTTAAAAGCGCTATCCATTGCCCAAACCTATCCACCTATAGGCAGCACTTCATTAAAAGCGCTGCCCATTGCCTAATTTTTTTTTAATTTTTGTTTTCTGTTTTGTGTATTTTCCTTTTTATATCTACAATTACCTGGTCATATGCAGCCAATACAATCCAATCAAATTCATATATGTATAACACAGACATATAATATATATATATATATATATATATATATATATATATATATATATATATATATATATATATATATATATATATATATATATATATATATCATTAGCTAACAAATTACAATACATAACCGAAACAAACTCTTTATATCCAAATGCACTAATATGTCAACATAAGATGAACCAAAACAAAATAGCTAACAAGTTACATCATCTAATTCATTTGTCCAAAAGTAGCTATTTGAACCAAAACTAGCTAGCTAAACTTAACAGTATCCAAATCAAACTCTAAAAAAACGGGAGATATAACTGCACCTCTACTCCATTCTCCCACAGTAGCTTCAAGTCTTCAATTAAAGGAGCCAAGTATACATCAATATCATTTCCTGGTTGCTTGGGCCCAGAAATTAACAAAGACAATATCATATATTTGCGTGTCATGCAAAGCCATGGAGGTAAGTTATAAATCGCCAAAATCACGGGCCATGTACTGTGGGAGCTACTCTGAATACCAAGTGGGTTAAAACCATCGGCAGACAATGCAAGTCGTAGGTTTCTTGGATCCAACCCGAAATCAGGATAATCAATATCAATTTTTTTCCATTGCGGAGAATCTGCCGGGTGTCGTAGCATGCCATCTTTAATCCTTTCATCCTCATGCCATGTCAAGTGTTTTGCATCTTCTGAACTACTGTACATGCGCCTAAATCAAGGAATTATGGGAAAATACCACAACACATTTTCTGGAGCACATTCTTTCTTTTTATACCGTGATCCATTACATTTAGGACACGACTTTAATAATGCATGTTCATTCCGAAATAGAATGCAATCATTGCGACAAGCGTGTATATTCTCATAGTTCAAGCCAATGGACCCTAACATTTGTTTTGCATCATACGTCCAAGAAGGGAGCACATTATCCTTTGGCAACATTTCTTTCAATAGTGTGAGTAATTCAGTAAAACTCTTATCCGTCCATCTGTGGCAAGTTTTCAAGTTATACAACTTTATCACAGCAAATAATTTTGTGAATTCAGTACAACCCTCATACAACGGCGTCTCTGCATCCGTTATCAACTTCTCAAACATTTGAGGACGATCATTAAGATCATCTTCAAAAGCCTTTGCCATCTCTTCAACTTCGTCCCCAACAAATGTAGGTATTTCGGTGTCAACCGGTGCACATCTCTCAGTACTATTACCCATATTCGAAGATTCAACTCTTTCCTCACCATGCATTGTCCAACAAGTGTAAGTTTGATCAATTCCATTACCCTTTAAATGTCCTGTCAACTCAAATGCGCATTAAGCGATTTTACACAAAGAACAACTTAAAGCAGGGACATATCATATTACTAGATGTCCCTAAACGCTTAACAACACAGTTCACAAAATAATCCACTCCATCTCTATATTCTTTGGATAGACGATTGGCAGACATCCACTTTCTATCCATAATGTCCCAATATCTATAATAAATTCTTGATAAGAGAACTTAAACCTATTATTTATATATAGGTGAAAAACACACAATTTACAATTTTATTGAAGCATCAACAACAATAACAATCTTTCTTATTTGTCAAAAAAGCATCACCAATAACACTTAAAATATATGTAGCAAAGACCACATACCACATACCACAAAATAGTTCCAAAAAGAGTTCCAAAAATCATATCAATTTCACTTAGGTTTTTTCTCAAACACCTTGTATGCACAAAGGGTTCAAATATATATCTCAACTCCTATCAAACAACATTCATGTCAACTAACTTCACTTTGGTTTTTTCAACTAATTTTATCTATTTTCAACTCCTAGGAAAAACATATATCTCAACTCCTATCAAACTACATTCATCTCTAACATAACAAAAAACCTAAAAAACAATGAAAATTAGAAAACTAACCTTTGAGAGAAGATGATGAAGGCAAGCAATGAGGGTCCTTTGAGGTGGTGCTAGAGAGAACGAGAGTGAGGGAGAGAAGAGAACCGAGAGGAAGAGAACCGAGCTGAAAAAGAGCGCGAGAGGAAGAGAATTGAGCTGAGAGGAAGAGAACCGAGAGGAAGCTGTACCGAGAGGAACCGAGAGGAAGCTGTAACACTCAGAACGAAGTGAGAGCTGAGAGAGAGAGAGAGAGACGTTGAACAGTGTGAAAGTAGGTGATAAAGTTAAAGGAAATGGGCAGCGTTTTTTAAAAAACGATGGGTATTGGCTCACGCGTTCTAAGCAATGGGTGGCGTTTTTAAAAAACGCTGGGTATTGGCTCGCGTTCTAGGCAATGGGTGGCGTTTTTAGAAAACGCTGGGTATTGGCTCGCGCGTTCTAGGCAATGGGTAGCGTTTTTAAAAAACACTGGGTATTGGCTCACGTGTTCTAGGCAATGGGTGGCATTTTTAAAAAACACTGGATATTGGCTCACGCGTTCTAGGCAATGGGTGGCGTTTCTTCAAAAGGCGCTGGGTATGGGTTAGCGTGCTTTCGTAATAGACATCGCTCTATAGGGAAACACTGCTCATTGCTTACTTGTTTTGGCCAAAAGTAGCGATTTATGACAAAACGCTGCTCATAGGGGCGCATTTTTTTAACAAATCTAGCATAGTGAGATGTATTAGAAACATACTTAAATTGATGTTTATATTTTTATTTTAGTCTTTTTTTAGTAGTTGATTTTTTTGACCAAATTTAGTAGTTGATTGTAAATAGTATTTAATGAATATATAACAATCTAGTCTTATCGGCACATATGAACAATTGAAACTTTGTGTCTTTCTATTTCATGATTTATTTAAAAATCTAATTAACATAATTAAAAATCTAGTCTCTTAGTAATTTCATCCACTGTTGTTAACTTCAACGATCAGGTCGTAGTTGCCAATGATGAAGAGCTGAGAGTGATATATGCTGCAAGAGTATGGTTTTGATAAGATTATGTGACAAGTTTTTTCATTTGGTACTTGTGTTAAGTTTTTATATATGAATTTGATGAATATGGATTTTGTTATTAAAACTCTCTAAGTTTTTTCGTATTGTTATTTACGGATGTTGAATTTCAATGTCTTTGTTATTGTTCATTTTTAATTTCATAATCTTCTTATTTAAATTATAGTTATAATTTAATTTTTATTCACAATTATTAGCCTTTATATTTTAGACAATTCAGATTTAATCGGCCTCATGCATCGCACGAGTATTAAGGTTAGTTAAAAAATCTCTATTTTTCAAACTTTTAGGTGACTTAAAAGGCAGTAAGTTTTTTTTAAGGAAAAAAAGGCACTAAGTTTTATTCACCAAGAAATGGCAGAAAGTTTTTTTAAACCAAAAAAAAGTCAGCAACATTTTTTAACGTTATTAAAAAGTAGCAATTTTTTTGTGAAAAAAAAAGCAGCAAGCTAAACTCCATATATTTTACTGTATATATATTAAATTAGTAGTAGATTTTACAAAAAGAAAAAAAATCATAGTAGAGTATTTAATTAATAGTCAGTGCATATGCAGAAAATTATGTAGATATTTATAAATTCCACATGCGTGTCAGACTTTATTAGTTTGGGTTGGATTTTTATAGTTGTGGGATTGCTTCGATGAAATCGTGAATTCACTCTTCAACCATCATATTTTGAATATATTTTTTAATTTTATTCTCTAAATTAAATACTTACTCCGATCTCCGATTCACAATATAAGAGAAAAAAAATTAGACATCTCACATATCAAGGAATGGCAATAAATCAACTATTGTCATTTAATAAGAATAAAAGTTCATATCATTCTAAGATTGCCTTTTTTATTTATTGATGATTTATACATAACATTATTAACTGCACCCCTTAAATAGGAGTAAATTTGGGATTGATCATATCATTTATTACATCTCAAAAATTGTGTTTATTTATTACATTGTGGACCATTAAAACTCAAAAAGATTCACTTATATTGTGGACTCGAAGAGTATTTTTTTTTTTTTTTTATAGTTGTGGTAATTTTATATTCCCTCAGTTCCATATTATATAACTTTCTAGGAAAAAAATTTATCCCACAATAAATGATTTCTTAGAATTCCAATAAAACATTAATTTTTTCTTTTTTAGTCTTATCCTTTATTTGGTCAAAAAAAAGTCTAATCCTTTATTATTCTACTAATTTATATTTCCAATATCATTAATAAATTGTTAATTAACTCACCATTTCTCTTTTCAATATGAGACGGAGGAGGAGTAAGTGTTTATTTCTCCTTAAATAAAAGCAAATTATCAAAAAAAAAGCTTTAGAAAATTTGACTCCCATCCCATCAAAAGCAAGATCATCCGACCAGTATTTCTATTTTTTAAAAAAAAATTCAAGAGCATAAAAGCACGCTCCCGGATCGATCGACAAACGTTATGATTTTTTTTAACAATACTAATTGACAAACGTTATGATGATTATTTTAGTTAATGGTCCTATATATCTTTGAAACACAATAAAATTAAGATATGGTATTTTAATATACTCCCTTTTGTTTGGAATTTTTTTTGTCTCAAATTAATAACTGTCATTTTAGAATTTCAATACAACATTTATTATTACTTTTCAACAATATCCTTACTTTAGAATATCAATAATCGTATCTTTGCTCCAATCGAGAAAAATGTAATGATATTTTAGTCTTACCATATTATTCTACCATAGAATTTAATATATCCAATCATTTTCTTAATACTCGCATATAACCTTAAACAATAATTAATATGAGAGTGATGAAGTAAAACTTTAATTATTTATAATGTGATCGATCAAAAGGTTCAGTAAAAAAAAGTGAACAAAAGTGTGTAGAAAGAAGAGAAATGGCGGAGTATCTGTATGGCCACTAATTACTAGTGGCTCAGAATTCACACCAAGTTAATTGTATTTTTGGTTGGAGCATGAAATTACAGAACTACTTTTCAGTTTTTGACTATATATACCGTGTTCAGAAAAAGATCGCATCTCAGAGCAGAAAAAAAAGCAGAAAAGAAAGATAAAGAACGCAATAATAGCATTGAGGACCAAGTCTGCCATGCCAGCATTACCATTTTTAACCGGGTTCCGTAAAATCTCAACTATCGTATCTTTTCTGCACCCACACTACACAATTATTAGTCAAAGACTATCCTTTTATTCCCTACCGTACAACTCACCCTCCTTCCCCACTAATTTTCTATTCTTCTCATGTACTCCCTCCGTCTCATTTTGTTTGTTGTTTTAGCAAAATCAATTTGTCTCAAATTGATTGTTGTTTTAGAATTTCAATGTAACTTTTAATATTCTTTTCCATTTATGCCCCTCTTAATGATATCAACTTTTTACATTTAATAAATGATTCACATTTTTCTATGTAGAGAGATAAAAGGTTAATTGGTAATTTAGACAGCACTTTTTAAAAAATTTAAACTTCTAATCATTTTCCTTAAAGGGTGTGCTAAAACCTTAAACTGCAAACAATTTGGGATGGAGGGAGTAATTCCCGGTTTCGTGTTAATCACGCAATAAAAATATGTCTTTCTACTATATTTTATTAATATTAATTCATGATTTGAGTAGTAATTTGAGATCATGAATTAAACATATAGTACGGTGTTGTCATACCATGATAGTGTCGTAATGCAGTAGGGGTCTGAGTAATAAGTGAAGGAACCGATTCTCCATTATGAAGGAAAAAACAAAACTTGTGTTGTCCCTATAAATATGGATGAGGAAACGCCGTCGTTTTCTGCACGCAATCGGCAATATTCTGCGATGATAATAATAGCCTTTGCAGATTCCCAGGCATTGCTTGCTTGCTGCATCTATCTCAGTGTGTCATTTTTTTAATTAATTAATTACTATTTTTTTGACGGAGATGCAGTGCAATAAGTACAATGCACCTAACAAGCAGTTTGGGTGTCGTTTTGTGCACAGCTTTTGGTCCAAAGGGTAGAGACAGACACAGGTCTGTCTGTGTGGACTGGACTGTGGTGGAGTAATAAAAGAATTGGACTAGTATTGTGATGAGTGAGAGTGAAATGGCCGTTGCAGGCACTCTTCATTATAATAACAGCGACATTTGCGCGCGTTGTACGTGTCAGATTTTGCCGCATGCCCTTCGCTTTCATCTCACTAATTAGTTGACTTCACGCGTCTCCTTTTGTAGTTTCTCTTTTGGAGGTCGGTCACTGCCTCTAGCTATCCGATAGGTACGCATCGGACACTTACAGATTTTTTACTTTTTTACCCCTATATGCTTTGTCCTTCACGTTCCACATTGTTTCGTACCACTAAATTAAAAATTGCAACTTACTACACCTTTTTTATTATTTATAAAAGAAAGGTTCAAATTACCTTATCCTTCAAATTAATCGTCAATAGCCACAAGGAACAATCCTATGCTAAAGCACCCCATGGCCCATTACATCAATCAAAATCCAAAGCAGGACTCATCATAGTAGTAAAAATTTATTTATTAAAAGATTCAGTCAAAAAAATATAATTTATGAATATATATCTTTTCCTTTATGTATAAACTATTATATTATTATTATTTTTCTAAAAAATATTGTTTAATAATATCAATTTTTTGTAATATACTTCATGAAAATTGAACAAAACGAGTTGTAATTTACCAAAGAAATGAACCAAAAAATAACAATTCAACTGAATGTACTACTAATAGGACCTAAAAAACAAACTGAATATACTACTATAGAACATAGGACAAGATTTGGCCAAATCGACAAATATCAAGCACTCTAACACAAAACACATACACATACAGAAAAATCAATTATCGACATGTGGGATCAAACTTGGTGTTCATAACGATAATATAGCAGTGTAAAAATAAAATTATAGGATAAGATGGAAAATAAAACTCTGGGAATAATTTTGTTTGGTAATTTGAATTGCTTCAAAAATAAAATTGTGAGTTCCTATGAATAAATAAAATAAAATAAATTAGCTCATGTTAACATGTACGCTAGCGTTTTTAAGACATTTACAGATAGGACAAGAGTGGATTGTAGACCCACAAATAGTGCAAAGACAGAGATGCCTACATGGCAAAATTAGTACGCACGATTCTCCTTTCCCACAATTCCTGCACAATCTCCTCTTGTCAGTGCAACCACTACGGTACTCATTCATTACTCCATCTTCCTTATCCTGCGCACCCTTTCCTACCCTACGCCACCCAGCATCATTGCTACCGCAACTTGACTCCGCATCCTCCTCCGGCACGACGGCGGCATTTTCTCCGCCGCCGTCGTTGATCTGCGTTAGTACCTGCTCGAGATTTGTTCGGAGAGCATTTGCTGCCGCCTCATTGCTTTGTGCTAATTCACGCCATAGTTGATTTTCCATGTAGAGTGATTTCACTCTCTCTTCAAGTACCATGTTGAGTCTTGCAAATTTCTCCATCTCTTCTTCTTTTGCTTTCAGTTTTTTCATTATCTCATTATCTATTGCTTCCACTAATCTCCTTGCTTGATTCTTCCGTTTTTCTTCTATTTCCACCCTCACTTTTTCCATCTACACACCCCAAACAAATAACAACAATAATTAGTTAATACAAAATAAAAATAAAATAAAATAATCAGCGGTTATGAATGTGAAGAAAATGAGGATTTATTACGTGTTGTGAGATAAGGTTGTTGATGTCGAGTTGTTGGTTGTGGAGGTGAGGAGAAATGTTTTCACCGAGAAACGAGAAATTGCCGCTGTTTTTGTAAGAAGCCAAAGGGTAGTTGTTATTGACCGTTTCCCTCGATCGTTTTTGCGGGACTGAAACAACGTTGTTGTTATTGTTGTTGAATGATAGAGTGCTGTCGGATTTCAAGGCGGTGGCTTTTTGATGAAGCGATTCGGCTATGAAGGGATTGTACGGCGGTGGTTGTGTTGGGATGAGATTCTCCGACACGGTGGTTGTGCCGGAAAGTGGCAGCAGCGAGTAGTTGTTGTTGTTGTACATGTTCATCATGCTTGCTTCTGTTGGATTCGTCATCATCTCTCTGCAGATCAACAACAACAAAAAAAACTTTAGAAAAGAAACAGAAGAAAAAGTGTTAGGATCCTCTCTTATCATAGCTACAAATCGTTCGATTTCGAGAGATCGAGATCGAACGATTTGATAGCGATGGTAGAGGAAGAAAAAACATGTTAGGAAATTTTGTAAAAATTTCATGAAAAAAAGAAAGGGATTTACCGGTTGGGTATGAGCTGAGGAGAAAAAAGGCTAAGATGGCGAGCCTCAACGGCCATTTTATATGGATGAGTTTGCTTGTGGTTTTGGTTATTGGTTATGAAAAAGGAAAAAGAAGATATGAAGGAGGAGGAAATGAGGAATGAATGGATTTGGAGTGAGAGAACAACAAAAGCATGCAATAGAGGTGGCAACAATTACTCCTACAAAGGAGTCTAGTTTCTATCACTAAATCACACATTTAGTGACCATCACTAAAAGGGCACAATGGTAAGTTTCTTACTAAAAAATAACAAATGATATTATTAGAATATCTTATGGTTCCTAGAAATTAGCCAAATTAAATGGAAAGTATTGAAATTGAAACGGCTGCTATCCAAAAATTAGGAGATCATCGGTAACCACTCCAGTACTAGCTATAGGAATGAAAAAAAACCCAGATACAAAATCATAAGCTTCAAACTCATCGCACAGACCATCATCACTTTTCACAACCGAAGCTTCCAAACCCAGATTACCACCATTATCAACCCAGAATCAATACCCAAGAATCACGAACGAATCAACCAATACCCAACATCAAAATCATGTAATTCAGTTTTTTTTTTCAAATTAAAAACTACCAAAATATTTTTAATCATGAAATTCAATTTTTCGAAACAAATTCACCACCGAAACGAATTCATCTCTCTTTCGTTCCTATTTAAGCACTTCTCATTTCATCTTTTAGCAAAAAAAATTGGGTGTTTTTTTTTCACACGAAAAAAAAATTGTTCATTACCCACTGATTTGTACCACAATGGTTAGATATCACTAACCACAAATGTGCATCGCAACGGTTAGTGACCACTAACCACATATATACAAAATGTGGTTAGATGCCAATGGTTAGACACTAACCACACATGTGCATAGCCAATGGTTAGTGGACACTAACCACATATATGCATAAATATGGTTAGTTGCCAATTGTTAGATGTCACTAACCACACATGTGCATAACAATGGTTAGTGGACACTAACCACAGATATGCATAAATGTGGTTAGATGTCACTAACCACACATGTTAAATCGATCATGTTTTGCATGTTGTTGTTTGTTTTAATAGATAAATGGATAAAAGATGTAAAAGTGAAAAGAAGGAGAACGTGATTAAAATATGAATTATGTTAAAAAGGTAGAAGGAGATGAAATATGTTTAGAATGAAGAAGGAAAAAGGAAGAATGAAAAATGGAGATAGATGTTTATGAGTGATTATTTGGAGCCCCTAAAAAATTGGTGATTTTACTAAATGAAATTAATTCACAATAATGATGGAATAAGGAGGAAGGAAGAATGGGATCAGGTTTTATTAAGAAACTATATTTAATGGATTTGATAAAAGTGTTTTCGGTTATGGACTCACCATCATTAAAGGGAACATTATATTTTTGCACAAATCAATTGTAATGGTTACAATCATAAAAATCAGATCTTAGAAAAATAATGCATTAAATCAGGGACCGAACCTTTATTCTAAATAAATATTAAGTAAATAATATAATTGAATATATAATAGTACATAAATACCCCTTTCAATATCACTCATTGGATCCCATTTGAAACATAAAATAACGATCCAACGGGTATACACAATTTAGTGACCATCACTAAACACTTGGTTTAGTGATGTAATCCAAAGCCCCTACAAAGGGAGTATGGTTGGGGTTTTATTCGGGGTTTGGTTTCCTTCTTTTCCGTCCACTATTTTAATTTAAAAAAAAAAAAATTATGTTTTAGAGAGAGAAAGAGATTGGGTTTTATACTTTAATTGCAAGATTTTGTCTATTTATGGTTTGCTATTGTTTGTTCCTAACCTTCCAGATTTTATCCAGTCATAATTAATTATAGCATATTTTCAGCGGTTTTTAGTAACACGCACCCTTTTTCAAAATATGAAATATTTAATTTGCTCATGTTTTCAATAATTTATTTTAATTACTGCTATTCACGAGATTAATGCTATTAAAATATTGTCTTTGAAACCATTCTTTGTTCTCAAATGACACTAATTAATTTCAGCAAATAATTTTTTAATAAATTTGATATGGAATATTTTTAGACTAGAGTAATATTTTATGATACCGTCAAAAAAAAGTATATGATCATAAAATAATAAATGGTAAAAAAATTACTATGTTTGAGATTTTCAATATAATAATTTCCAATAATTTGTTTTCATTAGTAAAAAAAAATACAGTCAATATAATAATTTATGTTTAAGATTTTCATTATGGGCTCACCAAAAGAAAGATTTTCATTATTGGTCAACAAAATTTTATTTTCATTAGTGCTTTTCGTGGGACTAATGCCATTAAAATACATTCTAACTATTCCTGTTTTGTCAAATGGCACTAATTAATTTAAGCTAATTTTTTTTGGTAATAATATAGGCTAATTTTTCAACAAATTTGATATGGAATATTCTTATACTAATAATTTTTTATTTTAAAATAATAAATGGTAAAAATTAGTAGTATGTTTGAGATTTTCAATATAACAATTTTCAATAATTTATTTTCATTAGTGCTATTCGCGAGATTAATGTCATTAAAATACAGTCTTTGATACGATTCTTTGTTTTCAAATGACACAAATTAATTCGGCGAATTATTTTTTAAAAAAAATTGATATGGAATATTTTTATTTAGACTAGTAATATTTCATGATAAAATAATAAATGGTAAAATATTACTGTCTGAGATTTTAATTGACAACTCGGCCTCGGGTAACTGCCATATAAAACCTGCCGACTGTGGTTCCATGCTGTCACATTAAAATCCAAAAAAGATCCACTTTCCAGTTTTGGTACTGTGAAAAATGTGACCCCCACACAAAACTTTTTACCAAAAAAATAATACTATATTTTTTTTTACAATTTTAGTGCAAGGATTAGAAAGGAGAATAAGGGGGTTACTGGGGCCCACTATGAAACACGTGCGTGGCGGGGTTGTGGGGAACAGTCCAAAGGGTGATGCAGGAGTAAGCACGTGCGAGGTGAGGAACTTTATTGGCAGTTTTCTTCTCTTTTTTTGATTCAGGAAAATGGTTCACTCATGCTAGTGGTGTGAGAAACGTTGCTACGTGCCTTGGATTCGACTTTTCTTAATGGCACTTGACTGGTCCATACACAAAACTATGTCGTTTGACCGAACAATCTTAGCCGTTGGATCCAACGGTTTTGATTGTTTTTCATTTAATTCGGATTTTGGGGCATGAAATTTCCATATTCTAACTGCTCTCTATTTGGATATTATGACTATGAAACTCTGATACTCCAAAATAGGTCTCGTATTTGTATCTGATATCGATTCGTGTCGGATACCTCAGAATACTTCCAAATACGTATCTCGGAAGTATTCTGGAATTTATGTTTATTTTTAAATAAAAAAGATACCAAATACTTATCGGATACTAAACGAATACGTCTGGATACGTATATTGGGAGTATCTAGAATTTATATTTATTTTTAAATAAAAAACGATCAGATACTTACTCTTTTATCCATTCTTTTTTTGGACAAACTTTTATCCATTCTTTGAAGAGAAATAAAATGGATCCAAAAAGGGCACAAGATTTGGTTTATGTGCATACTAATCTTCGCCATTTGTGCGTTGTGATTTCACCCTTTCATTGTTGACTAATAATCTGTTGGGAACCTGGTAGCACGTAGTGCCGACTTTGCTTAAGGCAGTGTGGTTCTCTCCTCCCAATAGAGTTTTTGTCACATCTAAGATTCGAACCCGAGACCTTGGGGTGGGATTTGAGTCCAGTTACCACTCAGAACAACTCTTGTTGGTATTATGCTTACTTATTTTGATCAAGAGTATCTTTATGTTTTATATTTTTAAATTTTAATTTAATTTTTTATTGAAGTATTCATGCCGTATCGTATCTTGATTTTCAAAAAAAAATTGTATCCACGTATCGTGTTGTATCGTATCTCGTATCGTATCTCGTTCTCTCTTGCAAAACCGATCATATTCATTCTCTCTGAACTCATCTTCAACCTCTCACCCAAAATCAATTCAAATTCTCAAAAGCTTCATTTAATCAAAAATGGTGAAAAAGCAATCTGCTACCAAAGCATCGGTGAAAGCACCCAGTGCAGGAACACCAGCAAAATCAAAGAAATCAAAGGTACTTGCATCTATGGACGTGATTCCAGGAAGCGAGCATTTCTGGAACATGAAATTCTTACCAGAAAGGGGTTTCAACTTTGCAAAGGCTCATCACTCATTCCTGTCCACTGTCAACAATTTACATTGGGAAAGATTTATGCAAACCAGAGCCTACTACTTGGAGCAACTGGTGCGTGAGTTCTACTATGGAATTCAGAACACAAGAGGAGGGACCATTTTCTATTCAATGGTTCGAGGTAAGAAAGTTTTCTTTGATCCTGTTAGGATAAATAAGCATTATGACTTAAATTACCATGGTAATGCTTTTGAGGAGAAATTAGAAACCTAAGGGAAGAAACAAATGGCAAAGATCAAAGATAGAGTAGCAATAGAAGGGTCTCAATGGGAAAAATGCACAAACACTGAGTTCAAGCTTAAAACTGGTGATTTAGTCCCTGAACTAGGAAATTGACACCTATTTATTGATGCATCAATTCTCCCCACCTCACACACATCTACATTATCCAAAGATAGATTGATCCTCATAGACTCAATCTTATGTGAGGATAATGTTGATATTGGGAAATTGATAGCTAGGGAAATTTTGGAGTGTCAAACCAAGGGTTCTGGATTCTTGTATTTTCCATGTCTAATCACTGAGTTATGTCAAAAGCAAGGGGTTACTGCTACTGAGTTAGAAAAAATACAGAGAAGGACACCTCCTAGTGGTCTATCTGCAGAAGTAAAAGAAAGAGTAAGGTCTGTCAGAATTAGAAATACTGTAGAGCAGGAAGTGTTGGAACACTTAATGCAGAAACTCCAAGCTGTGTGGAAATTTCAGAAAGAACAGCATGAATGGTTGAATTTGAAGTTGGATGACCCTGAGGCAGAATTAGAGACCCTAGTGTTCCCTGATTGGATAATTGATGCTAAGGAAGAAGAAGAGAAGGAAGAAGAGGAAGTGGCAGTAAAGACAGAAAGAAGAACAAAGAGGAAGAGAGATACTCAGAAAGACAAGAAGGGGAAGAAACCAAGAGTAGAAGAAGAAACTGAGATAGTGAGTGAGGAAGACACTGAGGAAGATGAGGAAGCTAGAGAGGCAGTGAAAAGCATTGAGAAAGATGTAGAGGAAGATGAGTCAGAGTCAATGAAGGCTAGTGAAAGTGAAGAAGATGGAAGTGATGGCATGGAAGCAAGTGCAAGGAGGAAGTATGAGATCAGAAAAACATCAACAAACCAACCACAAACACAATCACCCCCATCCCAACAACAATCCAACATTCCTTCACCACCACATCAATCCCCTACCACTCACCATCCACCTACTCCAACATCACCACAAATCCAAAAATCATCAACACCTCAACCACAAAAACAACCCACTCCTCCACCAGAAAACATACCACAAACAGAAAATCCCACCCAGTTCACTAGAGAAGCTACACCATTCCCATTCCAAGCCCAACAAGAAAAATCTCCCACACCAATCACAGAACAAAATATTGAGCCAACTAACCTTGATATTGAGAAAGACAATTTGCAGGTAATCACTGAAGAACCTGAGAAAGAAGGAGGCAAAGAAAGTTCTATGCAGGTGGATCAAGGAGAAAGTGTCAAAGAAGCAGTTGGTGTACACACACCTGGTGCTGAAGCATCACAAAAGCAATCCAATGTGATGGCAACCAGCCTTGCAGAAACAATCCATTTGAAGGCATTGAATGAGAAGAAGGGGATGATGGGTTACAAGAGGAAAACAATGAAGCCAACCCCTACAAAGAAAATGTGGACAATGAGCTCACTCTATGGTGTACAGGGTGCAGAATCACAATCTGGTGCAAAGGAAGTAGGTCAGAAGGAAAAGACCAAAGAAGGAACTGAAGAAGCTGCAAAGGAAGCAACTGAGAAGAAAACTCCCACAGAAGGTACCAAAGAAGCTGAGAAGGTAGCAGAGCAACAACCAGAGGATGTCAGGCACGGTGAGCAAACTCAGTCTTGAGTAATGTACCGCACTGAAGTTCCACACACAGTCACACAGAAGTGTACGCACATGCTACACATGTTGCAGAAATGCCAGAAGCTACAATTGAAGATCCAAGTGTGCATACCTCTAATGTGGCTGCCAACAAACCAAAACCAAAAAAGATGAGGGCCAAACATGCTCCTGTTGTGAGAGCCAGTCCCAGAATCAAGAAGAAAGAGTAAAAGGATCTTTTAATGTTGTTTAAGTATTATATTATAATATGTGTTTAAAATACTATGTGTTAAGTTTGAAGTTTTAAGTACTTTTGTTTAAATCCCCCAAATTTTGGATCACTTGTTTACTCAACTTAGAGCAGTGGGGACACTGCTCATATTTAAGTTGGGGGGGGGGAGAGTGGAGAATATGTGTTTTAAATTAAGTATGCATGCTATCTGCAGTATGTTTTGAACTAAGTACTGATATATGCTATAAATGTTTAAATGAATTACTTGGTAGTATGTTAAATGTGAATATGCAGTATTAGTATGTTTTAAGTTTTAGATGAACTTAACAAAGCATGTAATAGCATGATAATTTATGTTAACATGTTGAATTAAGTGCATCAATTTCTGGTAGACTTAAATGATTATGAAGCATGGTAAATTCATATTACTTTTCTCAAAAAATTTCAAAAATGTATCAAATGAGCTGAGTTTTAATGATGAAAAGGAAAAGAAAAATCCTTGTTTTCTAGAAATGATCAATTTTATAAATTCTTTAACACAACAAAATTGAGTTTTTGAAAAGAACCATGCTAGATGAAAAGCTATCTAAAGCCAAGGAATTTTTGGAAAACTAAGGTCAAAAATAGATTTTTATTAAAAATGTAGAAGAGCATAAGAATTAAGTTTGGGGGAAATTCGATAGATACAAAGGCAAAAGTGTGAGAACTTGGAGAGTTAATGCCATTGGGTGTCAAAATTACTCAAAAGTGTCACAAAGTTCAAAAAGCTACACTTGCCTGAGTCATATAAACTAATAATGAACAAAAAGTTCAAAGAAATGCATGTGGAGGTCAGTGAGGAGGGCAGTGTACGCTACAAATATTCTCAAAGAGTTACAAGTGTATCTACACAAAGTGTACCTACACCACATACATCGAATGCACCTACACTCAAAATAAGGTGTCCCTACAATCCAAAGAAAATGATGTATTTGCACTCACTGCATTGCATCAATAAAAAAAGTAGAAATAAGGCAATTAGCTCCACAAGTTTGAAACACCAAAGCCCTTTGTTGTGCTTAAGAGTCCCCTAAATCTTGAAGAAATTGTTAGTCTCGTTCATATTTTGAAAAATCTCTAAAGGTGACCAAAAGTGGTCCACATTTTTCAAAAAGCTAAGTAAAAACTCTTTGTTTAGTTATGGAACCAAGTGAGGCTCAATGGACACACACTGTTTTTATAACTCTGGATGTTTTAAAAAAATAAAGGCATAGAAAAATTCCTGAAAGATGAAGCTCATAAAAGTATACACTTCAAACACTCTATTTGAAAAGCATGAGTTGAGATGTCTTCATGATTGTGGTAGTCTTTTGTTATTTCTTTGTCGTTGCTTGAGGACAAGCAACAATTTAAGTTTGGGGTGTGATAACTCTATTTTATATAGAGTTATTCATCCATTTAAACTTAGATTATTGTTTATTTTCAAGTACATTAATATAAATATAGCTTATTTATTAAAAAACAACATTTTAAGGATTCAAAAGGATTAGGACAATGAATTAGGCAAAATGCACATATCTTGTTAGGTTTGATGTTTTGTTGGTGCATTTACTTGTGTGTACCCACACCTGCTGCACTAGGAGTGCCCGTGACCGCTACACCGCTAAACCAACACTTTGCACTAAAACATCCAAGGACCAATTTGATGCTTCAACACTTGATATGTGACGTCATGCCTAGTCATATGGAGCAGATCCACTTGCAGAAATCGACGACTACTATCAAAGACAAGTTGACAAGCTCACTTACTCAAGGACATGTGGCACTTCTTTATTGGACCACCCCATGTGAACTTCATGTAAACGACCAACTTGGGAAACTTGCTTGATGGGAGGTCTGCAACTAACCATGGTTACTAATCTCAGTTGATTTTTCGCGCCAAAGGAAACCCTCCAAGGGAGGAAAGCTCACTTGCCTATAAATAGAGACCATATCTTCACTTGAAAATCATCCTTCATCCAATTCTTAAAGGATCACATAGTTTATTTGTATTCGTAGCTTAGGTTTAGTTTTTATTTAAGTTTCTGAAGAGAAGGAAGGTAAGGAGGTGCTTGACAACCACTCCCATCACTTCTACTTTGAGGAAACTTGTGTAAGGGAATCATCTTGTACTTCAACTTGGGAAACTCATACAAAAGATCTCCTATTTGTGTAATCTCTATCCTTTTGAGTTCTTTTGTTATATTACGCATTTGATTATGCTCTTTGCAGATTCTTTCTATTATAGTATGAGTAATATGAGCTAATTTCCTTTAGTTGAGATGTTGTAGCCTTGTAATGAACTTCTAAGTAAGTAAAAGTGGTCTATATAGTGTATGCATTTTAACTCTTGTGTAATACTTCTTTCAAAACTTATTCTGGAATTGATCACTTTAGAATAGGTAGACTTGTAGCAGCAGACATGGGTTACATTTATGAACTCAAGAATTAATAAGAATGAGTGTTTGTAACAACATCTTTGTTAAATTATCTTTAATAAGGAGTTGCTTGTTAAAACCGTGTTAAGTCCTAGACATAGGATAACATAGTTCTTAGGGCGATACAGTGGGAGCTTAAGAGACAGGAGTGAACCTATTTAGCATGCCTAGACATAGAAGACTTGTAATGAAACTCTGAAGAAAGTGACTGAAAGACACACACTATTGCAGCTGCATCCAGTGTACCTACACTGAATACTCCACTAAAATACTTAGAAGTGATTTACTTGGTGAAAACATCTCAACTACTTTATCTCACTGATTCCTTACACACATTTATTATTTATATTATTTTTATTCACTTTGAACACTCCAACCAACTATGAATAGTGTAGACACACTAAGTGTACACTCTGAACTATACAAAGCTTTACATAATCCCTGTGGGTTCGACCTTTTCTTATCATTATCTATAACTGTTAATAAAGGGGATTCAAAAAATAACTATCCATTTTGGTGTCAGATTTTGCTGACAAAAATGCCCTTACTATAAGTACAAGTTATATAATGGTAACCACCCACTAACACACTAACACATTTCTATTTCTAATAATGATAACCATCCAATAATACACCAACACATGAAAGACGGGCCCTTCGGGCCCGTCTTTCCCCGCTAGTATTACTTGTGTGACTATGTATACTTGCATACTATTTTCCACACCAAGTTTTTGCGACAATCCAGAGAAAATGATGTATTTGCACTCACTGCATTGCATCAATAAAAAAACATAAATAAGGCAATTAGCCTATAAATAAGGCAAGGGAGGAAAGCTCACTTGCCTATAAATTGAGACCATCTCTTCACTTGAAAATGGTCCTTCATCCAATTCTTAAAGGATCACATAGTTTATTTGTATTCGTAGCTTAGGTTTAGTTTTTATTTAAGTTTCTGAAGAGAAGGAAGGTAAGGAGGTGCTTGACAACCACTCCCTTCACTTCTACTTGGAGGAAACTTGTGTAAGGGAATCATCTTGTACTTCAACTTGGGAAACTCATGCAAAAGATCTCCTATTTGTGTAATCTCTATCCTTTTGAGTTCTTTTGTTATATTACGCATTTGATTATGCTCTTTGCAGATTCTTTCTATTATAGTATGAGTAATATGCGCTAAATTCCCTTAGTTGAGATGTTGTAGCCTTGTAATGAACTTCTAAGTAAGTAAATGTGGTTTATGTAGAGTATGCATTTTAACACTTGTGTAATACTTCTTTCAAAACTTATTCTGGACTTGATCACTATAGAATATGTAGACTTGTAGCAGCAGACATGGGTTACATTTATGAACTCAAGAGTTAATAAGAATGAGTGTTTGTGTGTTAAACTAGCTTTAATAAGGAATTGCTTGTTAAACCTGTGTTAAGTCCTAGACATAGGATAACATAGTTCTTAGGGTGATACAGTGGGAGCTTAGGAGACAGGAGTGAACCTATTTAGCATGCCTAGACATAGGAAGCTTGTAATGAAACTCTGAAGAAAGTGACTGAAAGTCACACACTATTGCAACTGCATCCAGTGTACCTACACTGCATACTCCACTAAAACACTTATAAGTGATTTACTTGGTGAAAACATCTCAACTACTTTATCTCACTGATTCCTTACACACATTTATTGTTTATATTATTTTTTTAAACTTTGAACACTCCAACCAATTGTGAATAGTGTAGACACACTAAGTTTACACTCTGAACTATACAAAGATTTACATAATCCCTGCGGGTTCGACCTTTTATTATCATTATATTACTTGTGTGACTATGTATACTTGCATACTATTTTCCACACCAGTTCCCCACTAGCACAGGAGGCAGAGGCTTTGGGAAAATTAACTGCAGTCAAATGGCTTCAAGAATTACACATCCAGAGAGTTACCATTGAGCTTGATTGCAAAACAGTCGTTGATGGTATCCGAGGAGTGTGTCGTTCTGTTACCGAATTTGGCTCTATTTTAAGCTCATGTAGAAACCTTTTATCTTTATCACAAAACTATACGTTTAGTTTTATCCGGGGGCAAGCTAACCTTGTTGCCCACTCCTTAGCTCGAGCATCAAGGGACTTCGCTAGCATCCAAATCTTTGATTGTAGTCCAGCTTGTATCTTTCCCTTGATTATGAATGAAATATAAGTTTTCCTTTGTCAAAAAAAAAGTTCAACCCTTAATTTTACCAACTATTTTAAAATCAATCTGATAACTATATGCTAGCTTATCCACTACTATTTAATAACACATTATATACAAATATATTGTTTAAAACTATTCGGTCCCAATCATAATTAATTATAAATGAGCGCGCCACATTACCCACACGATGGAACGGCAAAGCACCCCAACTGACACCTTTAAATACCAGCTAAATTGCTGAAAACAGGTACATGATCTTCACTTGGACCTCTTACTGACTTCTGATTCCTAACTTTGACATCAAAGTGTCTGTAGGTGCCAACCCTCACTGACTTGGGGCAGGAGTGGATGATTTCAACAAACGCCCTACCAACTACTCAACCTAGCTTCAACCGACTCCGAGTAAGGTATAGATCATTAACGACCACAGCGGAAGAATCACAACTCTCCTCCTTTATTCTTTCGTCCACTCTCATCATTCATGGCACCCCGAGGTCGACCCTCTGATAACTCATATTTATATGAGTTATTTATAATCACTCAAGAATAAATCATGCAAGTTCTCTAGCAATACAAGGTTTATTTAAGTAATTTTATGTTAGTTTCGTAATTCTGAGTGGGTGAAAGGTTAATTGAATAAATCTGTGCATTTTGGCACCAAGAGGTGCCGCGAGAAGCGTTTTGATGCTTTTTGTGCTTGTGCGGGAAATTTAGTTTGAACGTTACCACGTCCCTCACCACGCGTCATCGAAGTGCAGTGAGCAAGGGTGAAAGATCTCAATTTTGGCGCGCTAAGCAATGATAGTCAAAGATATAAAGTCAGAAGATCTTTCTATTCCCCATGAGCTGACGCGCAGAAACACTTTGTGTGATCGAACAAAGGTCGAGCGCGGAAGAGAAGAAAGCAGACACTGGTAGGTGGGCAAGTGACATCACCACACGTGAGCAAGGAGGCTATTTAATGAAGGCTCGGCTCTCTCTCGAGGCATCCTTCCACAAAGCACTCATACACGAATACACCCTCATTCACTCACTCCGGTTCATCATCTACCTTCATCCACCCGGAGAAGGCATTAAAGAAGATCCGGAAGCAGACTTACGCTTTATTTTTACTTTTACGAACTTTGTTTTATTTTACGCCCACTCACTGCTGTGAGGCTCAGACGTTGTAACGTCTCTACAGCGTGCATGCTGAAGAGCTACTTAGGTGTATCTTTTGCACTTAGTTTCTTTTCTGTAATGTATGGTATTTGGATTCTAAATCCTTATAATTCAGTAAAGATGCTCAAAGATGAGCTAAACACTTTGTAGTTGAGTTGTTGTTTTGCTTATAATGAATTTCTAGTTAATGTTATAAAGTATTGGCGTTGCATGTTTTAAATCTTTGTGTGAAAATATTTCCAAACTTGTTTTGAGGTTGGCCTCTTAAAATAGGTAGATTCATAGAGTGCAGGACATGGTCTATGAAAAGAAATCAAAGATTTATATGAGCGAAAAGGTGCACTAAAGACATTTAGGCATTTTTATCTAAGTCTAGACATAGAGCGGATAATAGTTCATAGAACATATTTGTGGGTGTTTAAAATACAGGAGTGGGCCTATTTAGAACCTAGACATAGGACCTCTTATACTTGAAACTCGACGTTTTGTCTTTGAAAAGCATAGCTATTTTGCAACAGCGTTCAAAGCGTGGTACGTCTATACAAAATAGCATTTATGCGTTATAATGTGTAAGCGTTATAACGTCCCGACTAGAAAGGATTTATTACGCATGCAACAACTCAACTCACTTCTCATCCATATTCACAACCAACATTTGTTTACTTGTTTTTATTACATCTCTAGCTTTAAAACCAACTCTTATTGCCGATTTGTTACTTGATTCTCTTGTGTTTTGAAACTTGAACTTTGAAAAGTGTACCAATCCTCGTAGGAACGATCTCTTACTTAAAACCACTCTATTACTTATGCAGCGTGTATACTTGCACTATATTTGCGAACACACACACGAACACAACAAGTTTTTGGCGCGCGTTCGGGTGTTGTTGTAATTTTTATTGTTCAAAACATTAGAACACAAGTTGAAAGAAATTTCTTGTGTTGTTTGTTGTTTACGTGTTTGAACATGTAGGCGTTATAAGCGTATGCTTAGTTCCAACTCAAGCTCTAGTTCAAGCCCGAACCAAGGAGTGAATCGAACACGAGTTTGATCCGAACACGAAAGAACTTTCGGACAACTAAGGAGACAACAAAGGTTAAGAAGGAGGCAACAACAACAAGAACAACACCTGACCATGTGCGAACATAACACTGGTTCTAGAGGTGGACATACACCAAGAGGAGTTAGAGGACAAGGTCGTGGACCACAAACTCATACAGAGACAATAGTTGTTGATGATGAACACTACCAAAGGCAGCAAGAACTCATCAATGCGGGACCACAAGATATGGTCGATAGCGAGGGGCAGGCCTATGCGTGATTATGCCGTGCTCAACCCCGCTCATCTACAAAGCGGGCATTGCAAGACCAACCCTTCATGCGGTCACTTTGAGTTCAAGCCAATGATGTTCCAAATGCTTTGCAAAGCGCGGGGGCAATTTGGAGGTTTCCCTCAAGAAGATCCATATTCTCACCTAAGGCAATTTCTGGATGTGTGCAGCAACTTTATCATCCCTGGAGTCTCAGAGGATGCTTTCAGACTGAAGCTCTTCCCATATTCTCTTAAGGATAAGGCCAAAAGTTGGTTGAACTCCTTGGAACCAAATTCAATTCACACTTGGGATGAGCTAGCAGAAAAGTTCCTTGCAAAGTATTTCCCTCCCAACAAGAATGCTAAGCTGAGAAATGATATCACTTCCTTCAAACAAAAAGAAGGGGAATCACTATTTGAAGCTTGGGAAAGGTGGAAAGAATTACTGAGAATGTGGCCACACCATGGCATTCCCGTGGTGATCCAAATGGAAACTTTCTACAATGGTCTAGATCAACCCACTAGGTTGATACTGTAGAAATAAAAATCTCTTTCCATGTTTTGATGATACAAACTTAAGTAATGAGTTAAGCTTTCTAATCTTATTATGATTTAACAAGTTTTCAATCAAGTGTGTTAAAGAACAGGGAATAAGTTTCATAGCAAAATTCTTGGCCTTACAAAATAAACCAAGTGGTTTTCAAAGATAAAAATGTGCCAAAAGAAGGTTACCTACAAAAGGGTACCTTACAGAAGGTTGAATACAGAAGGTTAAACCATCAGAAGGTTGACTGCAGAAGCTTAAAAAGATAAAGTAACCTTCTTCAGAAGGTTGACTGAAAGTCAAACAGAAGGTTGACTAAAAGTCAACACAAGGTTGACCAATAGTCAACAGAAAGTTTGATTGAAGTCAACAGAAGGTTGAATTACTTCTTAAAGAGGCTCAGAAGGTTAAGTGTTCAAGAAGGTTAAAAGAGGATTGAAGATTTCAAGTTTCTGTTTCTGGGTAACATATTCATATTCGAAATCTTAATCTGAAATGCATCAAATGAAGTTTCAAGGAATTTAAGTTTCAGAAATATTATCTTATATGATAAAGAACTCCTTGATTTTTGTTTGTAAATTAAAAGCATGTTTGTTCATGATAAAGGAGCTTCAGAAGCTTCAAAATAAAGCATGTAAAAGATTGTGTAGTACATGAATAGGAGGCCCGAATTGTGATAATGATGTAAAGTCTTTGACATGAAATGATGTTAGCACAAGACAAAGCAAAAATGTTGCTTCAGAAGGTTGAAGACTACTACCTAAAGTTCAAAATTCATCATTACCTACCTACAAAGCTACAACAACTTCCAACGGCTCTTTCCTTCTTCCCAATGACCATATTTGATTCAAAGTCTATATGAGAGGTGCTTTGCTCTACTCAAATGAAATCATGAGTTGATATTGGAACCTTCAAGTCAAGCTTCTAAACGAAATCCAACCTTCTCATCCACACTTCAAGCTACTACAAGTTTAGAATTGGGAAATACTATCTTGAGTGTGTGCTTGCTTGTTATGCTCTTTGAAACACATTGTATTTATCTATCAACAAGCTCTTAAATCATCCCAAACCCAAACCCCCTACTCTGTAAGAAATATTGTGTAAGTTTCTCAACAAACTACCTAGTGAGAGGTGAGTGTTGTTGGTGATTCTAGTTGTAAGGTTCTCAACAAACTACCTAGTAAGAGGTGAGTGGTGTTGGTGATCCTAGTTGAAAGGTTCTCAAAGAAACTACCTAGTGAAAAGTAAGTGTTGTTGGTGATCCTAAGGAAATACCTTTAGGAAACTAGAAGAGAGTTTTCTAGTAGGTTGAGACTGACTTGGTGAAATTTGTGTAAGTTAGCACTTGTCTTTTGTGTCGATCAAAAGTGAGTGGAGGTGAAAAGTCTTTGCGGTTGAAGCTAAAGCAAGTGTAAATCTATTTGGAGAATAGTGGAAACTCTCACGTGGACGTGGGGAGAGGAGTAGCCATAGTTTGGTGAACCTCTATAACTCTCTTGTGTTATTTTACGCTTTACTTATCATTTGCTTTAAGCGTCTAACAATCACCAAAGTTTTCAAATACTTTAGAAGGTTAAATCCACCAACCTTACGAAGTCAAAATCTTAATTTTAAATAAGCTCAACTTTGATCATCTTTTGAAAACTACACTCTTTGTGAAAAGAAAAGACATCTAAAATCATCAAAGTTAATTATCTTTCACTCTTGTCACATTTGCTTGTTGTTTGTGCAACTAACATTCAACCTTACGATATCAAGTTATCTTGAGAAACCATACGAGAAGGTTGCAGGAATTAAAAGCGAAAAAGATAGCACAATTCAATCCCCCTTTCTTGTGCAAATTAGTCACTTCAATTGGCATCATAGCTCACCTCTAGGGTGAGCACACTTTGCGATGTGAGAGGAAAGATCACGGAAGAAGTGATGAGTCATCATTCCAACTCTGTGATGTTCCTTCACGAAGGAGCTTCAAGAAATAGACCACCGAGATTCAGCTGGTGAACATTACTATTATTGGAAAGATCAAATGAGATTGTTCCTAGAATCTCAAGACACCGACATTTGGGGCATTGTTGAAGATGGTCCTTTTGAACCTACTGACACTACAACTCTTGATGATGGGACCACTATGACTAAACCAAGAAACACTGGGACACTGAAGATAAACGCATGGTACTTCTAAACTCTAAAGCTAAATTTTATCTAACATGTGCTCTAGGTAGAAGTGAATATGATAAAGTAATTTGGAAAAGAAAGCGCCAAAGAAGAAATCGGGATACATTGAAGGCGCCCATGAAGGAACAAACCAAGTCAAAGAAGCAAAGATCAACCTTCTTATCCATAAATTTGAAACATTCAAAATGGAGGAGCAAGAAACAATTTCTGAAATGTTTAGCGATTCACAACAATAACAAATGATTTGAACTCTGCGGGAAATACCTACTCAAATCAAGCCAAAGTGAGAAAACTCCTGAGATGCCTTCCAAAGGTATGGAGACCTAAAGTGATTGCTATACTTGAAGCTAAAGATCTCTCTATTCTCAAAATAGAAGATCTACTTGGATCTCTAAAAGTGCATGAACAAGAAATCATGGATGAACTTCAACCCAAGAAGGTTAAAACTATTGCACTCAAAGCTTCTCAAAAATCTTCACAACCTTCTAAAGCTATGGCACTTAAAGCTCAAGAGGACACTCAAGAAGAAAGTGAAGATGATGAAAGTAACATTGATGATGAGGATGAAATGGCTCTAATCACCAGAAGGTTGAGAAGATGGGCATTTAGAAAGAAAAATAACAGAAGACCCTTCTTCAAGAAAGATCAACCTAAAGGTGAAGGAACCAGCAAAATTGACCCTGTGTGCTATGAATGTAACAAACCTGGACACTTCAGAAATGAATGTCCAAAGTTGAAAGGAAGCAACAGAAAGTTCACACCTAAGAAAAAGGCTCTACTTGCAACATGGGATGACTCAGAAGAAACCAACTCAGACCATGATGAAGAGACTGCAAATTTTTGTCTCATGGCTGACTCTGAGGAACCCTCTCAAATATTTCCTGCATCAAGTATGGAATCAATCAACTCATGCTTCATAGGAGATACTGACCTAGAAGAGGAATGCCTCTTAGCATCCAAGAAAAAGCTGTGGTTCTTAGACAGTGGATGTTCGAGGCACATGACAGGGGAAAGAGATAAATTTCTCTCAATGGAGAGAATAGATGGAGGCTATGTCATCTTTGGCAATGATGATAAAGCTTGCATCAAAGGTATAGGTACTATAGGTAATTCTAAATCCCCTAAAATTAAGAATGTTCAATATGTAGAAGGTTTAAAGCATAACTTGTTAAGTATTAGTCAACTTTGTGATAGTGGTCATAAAGTTTCTTTCAAATCTGATAAATGTTTTATTAAAGAAATCTCCTCTGATAAGGTCTTGTTTCTTTGCATCTAGAAATAAAAATCTATATAGCCTATGTCTTGATGAACTTTCTCAAGAAACTTGTCTTATGTCTTATGAAAATGACAAATGGATTTGGCATAGAAGAAGCTGGTCACATAAGCATGCAAACCATTTCAAAGCTTTCCAAAAAGGAACTAGTCGGAGGACTACCAAAAATCAATTTTGAAAAGATAGAGTATGTGAAGCATGTGTTCATGGTAAACATGTCAAATCAAGTTTCAAACCTAAAAACATGATCACATCCCAAAGATCACTAAGCGCTTCACATAGACTTATTTGGTCCTACCAAAAGCTGCTAGCCTCAATGGAAAAAGATATGGTTTTGTAATTGTAGATGATTTCTCTAGATTCACATGGGTGTTATTCTTGAAAAACAAAGATGAAGCTTTTGAAGCATTCAAAGTGTTTCTAAAGAAAGTTCAAAATAAAAAAGGAACAAATGTTATTTCTGTAAGAAGTGATCATGGGGGAGAATTTGAAAACTTCTCTTTTCAGAATTTTTTTGATGAAAATGGAATTACTCACAATTTCTCTTGTCCTAGAACTCCACAACAAAATGGAGTTGTAGAAAGGAAAAATAGAACTTTGCAAGAAATGGCAAGAACACTCTTAGAAGATTCAAAAATTGAAAAATATTTTTGGGCAGAAGCTGTAAACACAGCCTGCTATATTTTGAATAGAGTTTCCATTAGAAAAATTGTTGAGAAAACCCCCTATGAAATTTGGAAAAACAGAAAACCAACCATTGCATACTTTCGTGTATTTGGTTGTACTTGTTTCATTTTGAATAACAAAGACAATCTAGGAAAATTTGATTCTAAATCAGACAAAGGAATTTTTCTGGGATATTCAACATCATCAAAGGCTTATAGAGTATATAACCTTAGGACTCAAACTGTAGAGGAAAGCATGCATATTGTATTTAATGAAACTAACAGTTCAAATGAAGTAATTGATGTTGATGAGACCAATCAGAACAAAGAAGAAGGTGCGAGCAGGAAAAGCAGGTTGGAGAAGGATGAACCAGAAGCTTCTGTTCAACCTTCTCAACAATCAAATGAAGCTACTCAAGCTTCTGATGAACCTTCTCAATTACCAAGAAGTTGGAGAATGGTGGTACATCATCCACAAGATCAAATTATTGGTAGCACTTCAGATCTGTTAGAACTAGAACTTCATTTAGAGACAATCTGCTTTGGAATGGCCTTAATCTACGAAATAGAACCTAAGTCAATCAATGAGGCCATACAAGATCAATCATGGATAGAAGCAATGGTGAAGAACTCTCTCAATTTGAAAAGAATGAGGTATGGAACTTAGTGATACCTCCAAAAATCGATCAATTATAGGAACCAAATGGGTGTTCGAAACAAGCTAGATGAAAATGGTAAGGTGGTGAGAAACAAGGAAAGACTTGTTGCTCAAGAGGTATAACCAACAGGAAGGTATTGACTATGATGAAACTTTTGCTCTGTAGCAAGGTTAGAAGCTATTAGAATCTTACTTGCATTTTTTTGCACACAAAAATTTCAAATTATTTCAAATGGATGTTAAAAGTGCTTTTCTAAATGGCTTTTTAAATGAAGAAGTTTATGTCAATCAACCTCCTGGTTTTGTTGATCAAAAGAAACCAAACCATGTTTTTAAACTCACCAAAGCTCTATATGGGCTTAAGCAAGCTCCTAGAGCTTGGTATGAAAGGTTAAGTAACTTCTTGATCAAAAACAAATTTACAAGAGGAAAAATTTATACTACATTATTTAAGAAAACTCTTGATAAAGATTTGTTGATTGTTCAAATTTATGTTGATGATATTATGAAAAGTGAATTTGAAATGAGTATGATGGGAGAATTAAGTTTCTTTCTAGGACTTCAAATTAAACAACTTGATGAAGGTATCTTTATTAGTCAAGAAAAATACATCAAAGATCTTCTCAAGAAATATAAGATGAATGAAGCTAAAGCCATGGCAACTCCTATGCATCCTTACATTTCAAATTGAGAAGGATGAAGAAGGAAAACCAATTTCGAAAAAGAATAATGGGGTATGATAGGTTCAACTGTTATATTTAACTTCTAGTAGACTGACATTGTGTTTTGGTTGGCCTATGTGCTAGATTTCAAGTTTCTCCAAAAGAATCTCATCTCACTCTGATCAAAAGAATATTCGGATACTTAGTGGGAACAACCAATCTTGGTCTATGGTATAAAAAGAATACTCATTTTGACCTAATTAGCTACTATGATGTTGACTATCTTTGGTGATAGAATTGTGAAAAAGTACTAGTGGATCATGTCAAATTTTGGGGTATCCTTAATCTCTTGGTCTTGTAGAAAAGCAGAATTCAATTGCATTATCAACTCATCAAGCGCAGTATGTATCTGCTGCTGGTTGTTGTTCACAAATTCTATGGATTAAGAATCAATTGGAGGACTACTCTATAAGGTACACATGCACTCCCATTTATTGTGATAATACTAGTGCTATCAATTTATCAAAAATCCCATCCAACACTCTAGGTCTAAACACATTGATATTAAACATCATTTTATCGAGAGATCATGTTCAAAAGAAGGATGTGGAACTTATTTTTATTGACACCAAGCATCAATTAGCTGATATATTTACTAAGCCTTTGTTAAAAGAAAGTTTTAATTTTATTAAAAGGCTTTGCACATTTTAAAATGTCCTTAGGAGAAAAATATGTCAAAACCCCAACCTTTCAAGTCTTTAGAAGGTTAGCTTGAAAGAATCAAATTCGGAAGGTTGAATTTGAGAAGGATAAATTAAAGTCAACATTGGGGACGGTTATTAAAGCAACTAAAAACTGTCTTCTATGACAGTTATGTCTTGTCATAACTGCAACCATCAAGTCACAACGGCTAGTCTCTCTCAATCTCTCTCTCTCTCTCTCTCTTTCATGCACGCTAATCCAAGCCGAACACATTCTCTCTCAAACCGATTCTCTTCTTCTCTTCCTTCCTTCTTCGCGAAAAATCCTTCTTTTATCCAAAAATGGTGAGAACAAAAATTCCATGTGTGAAGAAAGCCAGCACTCCCACAACCCATGATCTTCCACCTGCATTATTGAATGCTTCTAAACCTCCACCTACCCAGATTGATGCTCCATCCGAACAAAGATCTTCCAAATCTTCACCCACTCCTCTCGAAGATCAACTAGAATCAAAACCGCTTCTCTCAAAGAAATACGTGGTCCTGGAACAAGGAAGAGTCAACCGATCACTCTCGATGATGATGACTCTACTCTGTCTGAAATGATGGCAGAATCGAAACTGGAACTGAAAAGGAAAGCATCTCTTCAACCACAATCTTCTTCCAAAAGGCCAAAATTTAAGATTAAGTTTGGAGGAAGTAAAGGAAAAGAAAAGATTGATGAAGAACGAAATCTTGAAGTTGAAGAACAAGCCCCCTGCTGTACAAGTATTTGATAAGGAAAAATGGGGCAAAAGGGCGTTCTCATTGGGAGAATTTATGCATTGGAAGAAGCGAAAGCTTCAGGTTGGAATCTACAAGAACACATTGAGTATCAAGGTTGGCAAAACATTACATCCCCGAGGGAAATTATTTATCCCAACCTTATAAAAGAATTCTATGGATACATGAATGTGAGTGAAACTAAATCCTCTTTTACTACTCAAGTAAAAGGAACCACCATTGTGGTAACACCAACCATAATAGCTAATGCCTTGAAAATTCACGAGAATGAAGTATGTTTGTATGGGAAAGATTGGTATGATCAAACCGAAGTTACACGGGAGGAAGTTTCAAGCTTCGATGAAGAATCCTAGTGAAAAGCTTAAATCATCAAGACTAAAGGGCCGAAGCACGTATCATGCACAATATGGTAGTCCACTCTCTCGATTCCTAGAGCGGGAAGTTTTGAGCGGTAAAACCTATTGATCTACTCTTAGTCTATCACATGATCACTAGAAATAAGATTAACCTTCCATACATTATCTTTCATTATATGATAGACATGTGCAAAACCATTAGGCGAGATCTCATCCCTACCCTATGGTATGTTCTTGACCAAATTATTGATTTAAGAAAATCTAGGTGTCTAGGGAAGAATCAATACATGAAAAAACAACCTTACGGTCCAAGAGTGCTAAACAGATGGGAATTTGAAACCTTTTAGCAAGAAAATAGAAATATTTCGAGAAACAAAACCTGTTCATGATGAACCTATCCTAGAACCAAGTCCACGATAGAAACACACCTCTGTCAACCCCTCGTGGGGAGCCACTAGAATCGAATCTGTTATCGTAATCGAACCCATAAATTTAGCCCCACCAAAATCCACATTTGAAAATTTAGTTGAATCGGAACCATCTCAAGAATGGAGAGAAATTTTTGAAAATACCTTAAACTTGAATGACACTCCAATTGAAAAGACCAACTCTGAACAAATGGAAGAAGAAGCACGATGAGAACCTCAAACAGAGACCTAGGAAAGCCTTTGAAACACGAGAACCAAGCTTCGAAACTATTCTTCGCTATAGAATCTCTACCTTACGATAGAGCTATCTATTACCCATTCTCTCGGGGAGTCATTTATGCGCCATATACCACCTATCATGAGGTCTAGCTCGGGGAGCTAAAAGAAAATCAATCCCAAGTGAATGAGAGCAGAAAAATGAACAAACACGACCACTATCTCCTATCACTCAATTTGTTCATGAGGTAATTAGGGACATTGAAGACCAAGTCACACCCGAAAACCCTCGAGAATCAAGCCACTAGCCACGAAATCATAGCTTCTATTGCTCTCTTTGAATTACTCCACACTCCCGATCCTCAATTGGTCCAAATACACAATCAACTCCTGCTCCTCTTCATCATGACATTCGAGGATCTCTTGAACAAATAGCAAATTTATTTTCCCAATGGCGTGAAAATCCTAGAACTTCACACAGTAATACTCTTGCTTCAGAAAACATTCATGATTCATGTTCTCTCCTATGTATGACTCTTACGCACCAAAGGTACTGAAGGTTCGGGACCTTCTAAACTACCTTACGATCCGCCAAAACAATTTGGATCTCTAGGATCCTTTTGTCAAACTATGAATGCACCTCTATCATCATCAATGACAAGGCACTGGTAGCAGCAAACCTTCAGAAAACAAGGAAGATTCATTCACTTATGCTGACAAGAAGGAAGTATTGGAGGCAATGAAGAAGATGAGAGCACACCATGAGAAACAAATGAAGAAGATGAGGTGCAGAACAACAAGCTTCGATGAGCATTGGAATACTACAGCGGGGAGAATAAATTTGGAAGCACACGTGAAACTATGCCTATCAACAATGGGTGATGGAAAACATAGTACCTACTATGGTTCCTAATGTTGCGATTCCGACTTCCTCCTCCTCAACCCTTCGGGACATTCCTCACTGCTTCATCATCAAACTCTTGAGATGATTCCTCTCCAACAAAGTAGCAAGCTAATTTCCCTTTCTTCCCTCCTTTTTGCTGTTGACAAAGGGGGAGAATGGAGATTATTAGCTACTTAGTTTATAAGTGATTTTTGGGGTTTCTGTTGACATTTTAATTAGCTTTTGGACATATTTATTTTGTGCTATGTTATGGTTTGTAATTGATAATTATCAGAACTATGTATGTTTACTGTCTGCTGCATGATTGCTGCATTTATCATATGATAATTATCCTTTTGCTATGCATGTGTTAAAATTATTTCCAATCGATCGGTGAATGTCTATGCTTGAGCAAAGCAGAAAACTTAAAACATGCTCTCAAGTTTGTCATCACCAAAAAGGGGGAGATTGTAGAAATAAAAATCTCTTTCCATGTTTTGATGATACAAACTTAAGTAATGAGTTAAGCTTTCTAATCTTATTATGATTTAACAAGTTTTCAATCAAGTGTGTTAAAGAACAAGGAATAAGTTTCATAGCAAAATTCTTGGCCTTACAAAATAAACCAAGTGGTTTTCAAAGATAAAAATGTGCCAAAAGAAGGTTACCTACAAAAGGGTACCTTACGAGAAGGTTGAATACAGAAGGTTAAACCATCAGAAGGTTGACTGCAGAAGCTTAAAAAGATAAAGTAACCTTCTTCGGAAGGTTGACTGAAAGTCAAACAGAAGGTTGACTAAAAGTCAACACAAGGTTGACCAATAGTCAACAGAGAGTTTGATTGAAGTCAACAGAAGGTTGAATTACTTCTTAAAGAGGCTCAGAAGGTTAAGTGTTCAAGAAGGTTAAAAGAGGATTGAAGATTTCAAGTTTACATTTTACGGGTAACATATTCATATTCGAAATCTTAATCTGAAATGCATCAAATGAAGTTTCAAGGAATTTAAGTTTCAGAAATATTATCTTATATGATAAAGAACTCCTTGATTTTTGTTTGTAAATTAAAAGCATGTTTGTTCATGATAAAGGAGCTTCAGAAGCTTCAAAATAAAGCATGTAAAAGATTGTGTAGTACATGAATAGGAGGCTGAATTGACAGGGAATGATGTAAAGTGCTGACATGAAATGATGTTAGCACAAGACAAAGCAAAAATGTTGCTTCAGAAGGTTGAAGACTACTACCTAAAGTTCAAAATTCATCATTACCTACCTACAAAGCTACAACAACTTCCAACGGCTCTTTCCTTCTTCCCAACAGCCATATTTCAGATTCAAAGTCTATATAGAGGGCTGCTCTACTCAAATGAAAATCATGAGTTGATATTGGAACCTTCAAGTCAAGCTTCTAAACGAAATCCAACCTTCTCATCCACACTTCAAGCTACTACAAGTTCAGAATTGGGAAATACTATCTTGAGTGTGTGCTTGCTTGTTATGCTCTTTGAAACACATTGTATTTATCTATCAACAAGCTCTTAAATCATCCCAAACCCAAACCCCTTACTGTAAGAAATATTGTGTAAGTTTCTCAACAAACTACCTAGTGAGAGGTGAGTGTTGTTGGTGATTCTAGTTGTAAGGTTCTCAACAAACTACCTAGTAAGAGGTGAGTGGTGTTGGTGATCCTAGTTGAAAGGTTCTCAGCAAACTACCTAGTGAAAAGTAAGTGTTGTTGGTGATCCTAAGGAAATACCTTTAGGAAACTAGAAGAGAGTTTTCTAGTAGGTTGAGACAGCTTGGTGAAGCTGTGTAAGTTAGCACTTGTCTTTTGTGTGTGATCAAAAGTGAGTGGAGGTGAAAAGTCTTTGGCAGTTGAAGCTAAAGCAAGTGTAAATCTATTTGGAGAATAGTGGAAACTCTCACGTGGACGTGGGGAGAGGAGTAGCCATAGTTTGGTGAACCTCTATAACTCTACTGTGTTATTTTCTGCTTTACTTATCATTTGCCTTAACTGTCTAACAATCACCAAAGTTTTCAAATACTTTAGAAGGTTAAATCCACCAACCTTCTTAAGTCAAAATCTTAATTTTAAATAAGCTCAACTTTGATCATCTTTTGAAAACTACACTCTTTGTGAAAAGAAAAGACATCTAAAATCATCAAAGTTAATTATCTTTCACTACTGTCACATTTGCTTGTTGTTTGTGCAACTAACATTCAACCTTCTGATATCCAAGTTATCTTGAGAAACCATACAGAAGGTTGCAGGAATTAAAAACGAAAAAGATAGCACAATTCAATCCCCCCCTTTCTTGTGCAAATTAGTCACTTCAGATACTTGATGCTTCATTAGGTGGTGTCATTCTAAACATGTCCTTTTCTGAGGCATGCAAGCTTATTGATGACATAGCCACCCATAACTCTCATTGGCCATCTGATAGATTTACTCCTGGAAAGAAGGCAGGTGTCCATGAAATAAGTGAAGTATTTGCTCTTTCTCGCTCAGTGGCTACCTTGACCAACATGATCAAAACTTTGAGTACTTCAAGCGTGGCCCGCGTCGAGAAGCGGTCATTGCGGTGATTGAACCTACCCACTCTGGTGGAGTAGTGTGTGTTTATTGTGAAGAAGGGCATGTGTATGAGGAGTGTCCCTACAACCCTCAGTCTGTAAGCTTTGTATCTCAGAACAAAGGAAATGGTCCCTATTCCAACTCCTACAATTCAAATTGGAGAAATCATCCAAATTTCAGTTGGAGAAACAACAATGCACTCGAATACCAAAGCAATCTTGCTCCCGCAATACCTCCGGGGTTTCCTCTCAACAACAACAGAGCGGTATGTGCGAGAATAACAACAATAGCGGCTTGGAAGCCATGATGAAGAACTTCATAAGTGATTGCAAGACAACCCTTCAAACTCATGAGTCTTCAATCAAAACTCGGAAAATCGAGTTGGACGAGATAACCACTCACTCTCACTCAAAAGCAGAATGGATCTCTTCCTTCTACAACAGAAACACCATCATCATCAACCCCTAATGGTAACAATGGGGTAAATGGGCAGGTAAATGCAATTTCTTTAAGAAATGGTACTGAATATCCTGAACCAACTATGCCCGTGGAGGAAGAAGTGCAGGAGAAGCAAAAGAAGTACAGAGAAAGAGAAAAAGAAAGGGAAAGAGGCAAGCACAAGTGGTGTGAAGGATACTCGGACATTGTGACATCTAAGCGGGCGTTACGGACGTCTAATTTTGAACCAGAATCAAGATCGTGCGTACTAGGCTTGTACGAGTATCCTCCTCCACCATACCCTCAAAGATTGAAAAAGGCTCATGAAGACAAGCAGTTCAGCAAGTTCATGGAGATGTTAAAGCAGTTACACATCAACCTTCCGTTGGTTGAGCGTTACGTGAGATGCCAAATTATGCCAAGTTCTGAAAGATATCATCACCAAAAAGAAGAAGGCTAGGGAGTTTGAAAGCTGTTGCTTTGGTCGAGGAATGTAGTTTAATTATGCGGGATAAACTTCCTAGAAAACTCAAGGATCTGGCGGTTTCACTATACCATGCTCCATTGGAGATTTTTACATTGGAAAAGCTTTGTGTGACTTGGGAGCAAGTATCAACTTGATGCCCAAGTCCATTTATGATAAACTTGGTATAGGAACTGCCAGACCTACTTCTTTAAGCCTAACTTTAGCTGATAAAAGTAGAGTTTATCCTGAAGGCATATTAGAAGATGTTTTGATTAAAGTTGACAAGTTTGTGTTTCCAGTGGATTTTGTTATTTTAGATTTTGATGCGAGATAAAGAGGTTCCCATCATTCGGGAAGACCATTCTTAGCTCTTTGGAAGAACAATCATTGATGTGCGAGAAAGGAGAATTAATCATGAGAGTCAATGACCAAGAGGTCAAGTTCAACGTCCTCAATTCACTCAAATATCCGAGATCCAAACACGAGGAATGCTCGTATGTGGTTGCCATTGATCATATGGTTCAAAAACAATTCAACAAGGATAATGATCATTTGGAGAAAATTACGGGCAACAATGAAATACAAGAATTGTTGGCGAGGAAGAAGTTGTTCCTACAGCGTTGTAAGCGTCACATTTGCGAGACGTGGCCACGTCCCGAGCCCCCCCGCACCAAAGTCATGGACAAAGAGATACAAATCTTTAGGGCAAGAGGAGTCAAATCTGAAGAAGAATGTGCCGTCCATTAAAGAGCCACCTACCTTGGAATTAAAGGTGTTACACGAGCATTTAAAGTATGTCTTTTTAGGGAAAATGATTCCTACTGTGATCATTTCTTCCAAGCTCACCCAAGAAGCGGGAAAATGATCTCATTACTACCTCAAGAGACAGACATAAAAAGGCAATTGGTTGGCAAATGGCAGACATCAAAGGTATCAGTCCCACAATCTGTATGCATAGAATTGTCTTGGAGGAAAATGCCAAGAATAGTATTGAAGGACGGAGGAGACTGAACCCCATAATGAAGGAGGTGGTTAAGAAAGAAATCATCAAGTGGTTGGATGCAGGAATCATTTACCCTATTAGTGATAGCTCCTAGGTAAGCCCAGTTTAGTGTGTGCCAAAGAAGGGTGGAGTTACTGTGGTAACAAATGAAAAAAATGAGCTAATTCCAACAAGGACAGTAACAGGCTGGAGGATATGCATGGATTACAGAAAGCTAAACAAAGCAACAAAGAAGGATCATTTCCCTCTTCCATTCATTGATCAAATGCTAGACAGGCTTGCAGGCAAGGACTTCTACTGTTTCCTTGATGGATATTCAAGCTACAACCAGATAGCTATAGCACCTGAAGATCAAGAAAAGACAACATTCACTTGTCCCTATGGTACCTTTGCTTTGAGGAAGGATGCCATTTGGGGTGCATGCAATGCTCCTGCAACATTTCAAAGGTGCATGATGGCCTTATTTTCTGATTTTATTGAAAATTCCATGGAAGTCTTTATGGACGATTTCTCAGTCTATGGAGATTCATATAAGGCATGCCTAGATAATTTGGAAGGAGTTCTGATAAGGTGTGAAGAAACCAACCTAGTACTCAATTGGGAAAAATGCCATTTCATGGTACAAGAAGGAATAGTGTTGGGGGCATGAGAATATCAAAGAAAGGGTTAGAGGTGGGCCAGAGCAAAGATTGATGTTATCGACAAGCTGCCTCCACCAACAACTATCAAAGGAGTCAGAAGTTTCTTAGGACATGCAGGGTTTTACAGAAGATTTATCAAGGATTTCTCAAAGATTTCAAAACCCTTGTGTCTGTTATTGTAACGTGACAACGTCTTCAACTTTGATGAACAATGTCACGAGGCTTTCAACAAACTGAAGTCTGCATTGGTGACTGCTCCAGTCATAGTCACTCCAGATTGGTCTAAACCATTTGAATTGATGTGTGATGCAAGTGATTATGCTGTAGGAGCTGTATTGGGGCAAAGGTATGGAAAAATTTTTCATTCTATTTATTATGCGATAAAACCTTAGATGATGCCCAATTAAATTATCTTGTGATTGAAAAAGAGCTTTTGGTCATTGTGTTTGCATTTGATAAGTTTAGATCTTACTTAGTGGGTGCGAAAGTTATTGTTTTTTCTTGATCATTCAGACCATTAAGTACTTAATTTCAAAAAAGATGCAAAGCCAAGGCTTATTAGATGGGTTCTCCTCCTCCAAGAATTTGACTTGGAAATACGTGACAAAAGGGTGTAACACCTAAATAATTTAATTAAGTAATTGATTAAATTGTTTAAAATGTTGCACTATTTTAATTATATTAAATTATAATATAGTGTTTTAAAGTATAGTATTTTAATTGACTCAGGAGTGGTATTGGAAATACGGGGATTGCAAGCATTGGCCCAGAGCCCAAGCCCAATGACTTAGGCTCTAGGAGTGATGCATTTCGCATCATTTGTGCAAAAGAAAGAAAAGAAAGAAAGTTGCGAAAGGAGAGAAGAGAAAGGAGAGGAAATCGGCGCTAAAACCCCAGAGAAAGGGAGAGAAGGCTTCGCACCAAGCAAAGGAAGGGAGAAGAAGGAGCTCTTGTTCTTTGTGGGTTTTATGCGTGACTCGGAGAAAGAGAGTTTCTACGGTTTAATTCAAGGTAAGAGGAGTCTCCTACATAATAGAGAGGAGATAATGGGTTATATGTATATCCTAGAAATTTTGTTTTGTTGTTAATTGGTGATTGCATGATGATTTGATTTCTCGAATTTGATGAATTCCTTGGTAAAATTGATTTAGAGCTTGAGTTAGGGTTTTATAATATATGATTTCGTGATTTTGATGTAATTGATGATTTGGATGTGCAATTGTTTGTTAATTCGTGAAATTGGAGGTGTTAGAATGATTATAGTGTGGATTGGTTTGAGAGGATTTGTAGAATTTGGGGATTTTGAGGTTGGGGCGCCAAATGGCTAGGAATTGTGCGCCCAGAGTGCTATGTGAGGAAGTTTCTATGAAATGTTGAAGTGCCGGGCGCCAGTTTCCTAGAGAAATGGCGCTGTGTCCTATGCTTGATGGCCCAGGTAGGTGTGTTCTTTATGCAGGGGCGCCAAGTTCTTTGTGTCTGGCGCCATGCACTTGTTTGAGTCTTTGAGGGGTGTGTTTCTTTGTCTGCAGGCGCGAATGTGGGTATTTTGGGGCCGGGAGTGAAACTTGTATTCACAGGCACATTTTCTCGTGCCAAATTTTGTATTCACACTGCCAAATTCAATTTTAAGTGTTTTTTGGCTCAGTGGTTTTTACAGTTGCAGTGTCAATTTGAAAATGTTCGGTGGGGTGATTTTGTGTGTGTAAATGGGGTGGGTGAGAGAAACTCACATTTACGAACATATTTTCTTGTGCCAAATTTTGTATTCACTGCCCAAATTCAATTTTAGGTGTTTTGGCTCAGTGGTTTCTGAGTCACAGTCTTATTTTAAAAATGTCTCGGTGGGGGTGACTTTGTGTGTGTGTGAGAGGGTGGTTTGGGTGAAACTTACTTTTACGGGCATATTTCACCGTGCCATATTTTGTATTTACTGCCAAAACATTTTTAAACATTTTAGCTCGGGTGGTTTTGGTTTGAAAGTGTTGGGTGTCTTTGGGTCGGTGGGGGCGCCAAATTGTGCGCCCAGGCGCCTAGTCGATGCTCGTATGCGAGGCGTATGCAGGCGTGTGTCGAGTTTGTGTCTAGGTGCTGTGTTGCCCGGGCGCGAGTTGCTAGAAAAGTGGCGCCCGGTGGTTTGTGTTGCCACGGGCGCCAAAATCTTTGAGTTTTCGGCGCTAGTCTTTGTGTTGCACGGGCGGGCGCGAGAATGTGGGGAAAATGGCGCCTAGTCTTTGCCAAGTGCCTAAGAGTGTCTTTATTTTGGTCCCTAGGTGACAGATTTGGTCCCTAGATGATTGTTTTGGTCCTAAATGGTGGTTTAGGTCCTTGGGTGAGTTGAGTCCTCTAGAAGAGATTAGTCCTTGGGACTTGATTGAGTTGAGAGTGTATAATGAGATGGTGAGGCATGCCATGGGGGCATGGGTAGGAGAGCCAAGCCGGGAGGGCTATGAAATGAGATTATCTGAGGTAAGAGTTAATCGTGTATTGAAATTTGTTTGAGATTGTGTTTGTGTTGTACATGGAGTCTCATGCACACATTCAGTGCTGATCGTAGAGCTTATAAAATAATTGTGAAGCTTTGAGGGCGGCGTGGAGGGGCGAGTCATGAGACTCCATTATTGATGAGAATCTGGGAGGCAAATATTGAGAAGCCTGGAGGGCAAATGGTACCACATGCATACTTATATTGCATACATTCTCATTAGTGCATGAATGTTATTGAGTGATGATTGGTGTGTTTGAGTATCTTTGTGAACTATATTTGTATATATATTGCTTATTATCACTTTTATTATATAGTTCGAGACTCACCCTTTTCATTTGTTGTTTACTACGGTAGTCATGAGTGAGGACTTGATATCTTCACTTTATTTCCCAGAGTCGAGTGCTGCTCACGTCGTAGCACCAGGGGTTGGGGTTTAGACTCATTTGCTTTGTTTTGCTCCTTTGTTGAGCTTTCATATATGATTCCCTATGTATTACTCGAGATGTAACTTTGATTTTCGCTGCAAGTTATGAGATTGTTTACCACATGATTTATGGTGTTCACGTATTTGATTATGTTTATGAGGTGAATTGTTGTTGAGTGTTTTAAGAGAGAAGTGTGACGCTCCATTTAATGAACAATGATTTTTATATACTCGATTTTTGATTTAAATTACTAGGGTAGAAATGGGGTGTTACATTAGTGGTATCGAGCAAAAGTTCGGTCTGTCCAGGCCAAGTGTGTCTGTTTGTCATGTTGTGGATAGCGGTTAGGAGTCTTGAATTAGTTACGAATGGTTGTTTATCTTTGCGGTGTTAGGTTGATATGGCAAGAAGAGTTGATCTTGCACTTCTTTGAGCGTTGCGAGCCATAGCACAAGTTATGGGGGGCCTTGTGAGAACACTGAGACCATGATCAGCAACATTCGAGAGAGAACCCCCTACCTTCAAGGGAGGTACAACCGGATGGTGCCTTGACTTGGTGAAGGAGATTGAGAGGATCTTGAGGTGATTATTGTGATGATGAGCGAGAAAGTCGAGTGCAGTACTCATACTTTATCTGAAGAGGCGATGGTGGTGGCTAGAGACCGGTGAGAGGTTGGAGTCTTTGCCACGGGAGGAGATCACTTGAAATTTTGTGTTAGAAGAATTCTTGAAAGTATTTCCGGAGGGCGTGAGAGGAAGAGAAGAAATTGGAATTCCTTGAGCGAGGCGGGAAGTATATGCATTGCGAGTATCTTTGCCAAGTTCACGGAGTTGGCCAAGTTCTATCCCACTATCTTGAGGTGGGCTGAATTCTCAAAATGCATTAAGTTTGAGAATGGTGAGAGTGATATCAAGCGGTGTGGGGTATCGGAAGATTAGAGTATTTCTTGATCACGGTAGGTATTTGCGGGATTTATGAGGAAGGCGGCAATGCCGCTCTAGGGTCATGAGAGACCCAGAGGAAATTTCATAACGAGGGGTAAGCCTTATGAGGCGTCTGGCGACAAGGAAAACAAAGATATGCGGGTGGTAACAAGTATAATGGTGGAAGCAGTCTGCTTTGAGGTAGGAGGTATCATGAGGGCAAGAAGCTAAGTGGGAGGAGGCCCGTCGATGTTGTGTGTTTCAAGTGTGACAAGCGAGTCACAAGAGCTTTGATTGTAAGATGGAAGTGAAGAGATGTTTTAAGTGTGGGAAGAATGGTCACATGGCATGCGAGTGTGATCATGAGGAAGGCTGTGTGTTTCAAGCGTGGTGAAATTTGGTCACATTAGCTTCAAGTGCCCTGAGCTAAGAAGGAAAGATCTTTGGGAGGTGTTTGCATTGGCGAGTTCGAGAGGACCTAATGATATCAGTACATGTTTCATCTACTGGTACACCTTTAGTTGCTATTATTGACACGGGTGCTCATGCTCTCTTTTATTGCATCTGTTTGTCTTTGAAAAGTTAAATTTAGTGTTGTCTACTATGGAGAGAGGGATGGTTATCGACACTCCGGCTAAAGGTCGGTAACTACTTCTACAATGTGTGCTAGGTGTCTCTGTCGGTCTTGGTGCAGAGATTTTTAGTTGATACGATTTGTTTGCCTTTGGGTGGGTTGGATGTGATTACGGGCATGGGTGGTTAGTAGATAACCATGTGCACATCAAGCTGTTCTAATAAGTCTGTTAGTTTTCTTCTTCACGAAGAGGAAGAGTGCGCTTTCTTTGTCTGCTGAGCAATTGCGCGGGGGTAATGAAAGCGCAATTGCTCGTGACGACAAAAGCGAACTCTTCTCTTCGAGGAAGAAAACTAACGCGTTTTTATTAAAGCGATTGATGTGCACATGGTTATCTACTAACGATCCATGCCGAAGAATGCATCGAGCTCTTGACAAACAAATCGGTCGACGAAAATCTCTGCCGGCGACGACGAGGACAGCTAACACGTGAAATGATTGCCGGTGCCTGGCTGGAGTGTCGATAACCATCCTCTCTCCATGTGAACAACACTAAATTTAACTTTTAAACGATAACGATGCAATAAAGTGCGTGGCACCCGTGTCAATAATAGCGACTAAGGTGTGCAGAAGATGAAGCATGTGCCTGCGATATCATTGGGTCCCTGAGCTGCGATGCAAAACACCCTCGATGAGATCTTTCGCTAACAGGCAGAAGGCGCTAGCTAATGTGACGACCTGCGCGATTGGCTGCGACTGCACTCGATCTGCTTTCGGTGCCATGTGACCATTCTTCCCGCGCAAGCATCTCTTCGCTTCCATCTTACAATCAGCTCTTGTGTTTGACTGTCTGCTGAAACACTGCGACGTCGATGGCGTCTCCCAGCAGCTTCTTTGCCCTCGTGACTACCTCTGCACCTCGGCGAACTGTTTCCGCCATTATGCTGTTGCCGCATATCTTTGTTTTCCGCTTGACGACGACGTAAAAACTTACCCTGTTATGAAATTTCCTACTGCATACTCTCTCATGACCAGGCGGGCGTGTCTTCTCGTAAATCTGCAGCGATCTGCGGTCGACAAATGCCGTGATCTTACGATGCCAGCGACTAACTGACCCTCGACCGTTCGATTTCGAGCTTAATGCATTTGACCGAATTCGGCCCGACCTGACATAGTGAGGATGAAACGGCCAGCACTCGTGAACTGGCGACATGCGATAGCGAACATGCTTCACGCCGACGAATTCGACTGCTTCTACCTCTCTGCGTCGGGAAATGCTTACTCGGAAATTCCCGCCGATTGCGACGCCAGTGATCTCTGCGTGCGACACCCAACCTCTCAGCGACTCAGCCACCCGGTCATCGACCTCTTCGATAAAGTATGATGCGACTACGACTTTCGCTCATCGATCGCTAATCACCACGAAGATCTGCCGATCTCTTCGGCAAGTCAAGGCACCATCGGGCGTTTACCTCCCCTGAAGGTAGGGGTTCTACTGGAATGTTGCGAGCTGCGGTCTCGAGGAACCTAACTGCGTCCCCATAACTTGTGCTATGGCACTACAGCGCCTCGGCAAAATGCGACATCAACTCTTCTTGCCATATCAACCTAACACCTGCAAAGATAAACAACCATTGTAACTAATTCAAGACTCTGCTAATGTCATCCACAACATGACAAACAGACACACTGGCCTCGGACAGACCGAACTTTGCTCTGATACCACTAATGTAACACCCCATTTCTACCCTAATTTAAATCAAAAATCAGAGTATATAAAAATCATTGTTCATTAAATGGAGCGTCACACTTCTCTCTTAAAACACTCAACAGTCAATTCACCTCATAAACATAATCAAATACGTAACACCATAAATCATGTGGTAAACAATCTCATAACTTGCAGCGGAAAATCAAAGTTACATCTCGAGTAATACATAGGGAATCATATATGAAAGCTCAACAGTGAGCAAAACAAAGCAAATGAGTCTAAACCCCAACCCCTAGGTGCTACGTATCAGAGGAGACCGACTCGGGGAAATAGTGAAGATATCAAGTCCTCACTCATGACTACCTGTAGTAAACAACAACAGAAAGGGTGAGTCTCGAACTATATAATAAAAGTGATAATAAGCAATATATATACAGTCATAGTTCACAGCATACTCAAACACACCAATCATCACTCAATAACATTCATGCACTAATGAGAATGTATGCAATATAAGTATGCATGTGGTACCATTTGCCCTCCGGCGTTCTCAATATTTGCCTCTCGGCATTCTCATCAATAATGGAGTCTCATGACTCGCCTCCGACCGCCTCAAGCTTCACAATTATTTTATAAGCTCTACGACCGCAAATTAACGTGTGTGCGTGAGACTCATGTACAACACAAACACAATCTCAAACGACTTCAATACACGATTAACTCTTACCTCAGATAATCTCATTTCATAGCCCTCTCGGCTTGGCCCTCGGCCCATGCCCCCATGGCATGCTCGATCATCTCATTATACACTCAACTCAATCAAGTCCCAAGGACTAATCTCTTCTAGAGGACTCAACTCACCCAAGGACCTAAACCATCATTTAGGACCAAAACAATCATCTAGTGGACAAACTGTCACCTAGGGACCAAAACAAAGACACTCTTAGGCACTTGGCAGCACTAGGCGCCATTTTCCCCACATTCGGGCGCTCGGTGCAACACAAACACTAGCGCCGGCTTCGAAGATTTTGGCGCCCGTGGCAACACACACACATCGGGCGCCACTTTTCTAGCAACTGCGCGCCCGGGCAACATGCATCTAGACACAAACTCGATACGCCTGCATACGCCTCACAATGCACTGCACCAGCGGCTCGGCGCGCACTGAAGACGATTTGGCGCCCCACCGACCCAAAGACACCCAACACTTTCAAACCAAAAACCACCCGAGCAAAAATGTTTAAAAATGTTTTGGCGTGTAAATACAAAATATGGCATGGCACTGAAATATGCCTGAAAAGTAAGTTTCACCCAAACCACCCCGTATACACACAAAGTCACCCCCACCGAGACATTTTTAAAATAAGACCTGCACTCGTGAAACCACTTCGAGCCAAAACACCTAAAATTGAATTTGGGCGGTGAATACAAAATTTGGCACAAGAAAATATGTTCGAAATGTGAGTTTCTCTCACCCACCCCATTTACACACACAAAATCACCCCCACCGGGATATTTTCAAATTGACACTGCAACCGAGAAAACCACTCGAGCCAAAACACTTAAAATTGAATTTGGCGGTGAATACAAAATTTGCACGAGAAAATGTGCCCAGAATACAAGTTTCACTCCCGGCCCCAAAATACCCACATTCTGGCGCCGGGCAAAGAACACACACCCCAAAGACTCAAGCGATGCAGACTGGCGCAGACACAAAGAACTTGGCGCCCAGACAAGAACACACCTACCCGATCCATCTGCGCATGACATGCAGCGCCATTCTCTAGGAAAGCGCGCGCAGCACTTCAACATTTCACGAAACTCACGCTCTGATGCCTGGCGCACAATTCCTAGCCATTTGGCGCCCCAACCTCAAAATCCCCAAATTCTACAAATCCTCTCAAACCAATCCACACTATAATCATTCTAACACCTCCAATTTCACGAATTAACAAACAATTGCACATCCAAATCATCAATTACATCAAAATCACGAAATCATATATTATAAAACCCTAACTCAAGCTCTAAATCAATTCTACCAAGGAATTCATCAAATTCGAGAAATCAAATCATCATGCAATCACCAATTAACAACAAAACAGCCCCTAGGATATACATATAACCCATTATCTCCTCTATTATAGAGTGAGACTCCCCTTACCTTGAATTAAACCGTAGAAACTCTCTTTCTCCGAGTCACGTACAAAACCCACAGTAACAAGAGCTCCCTTCTCCTTTCCTTGCTTGGTGCGAAGCCTTCTCTCCATTTCTCTAGGGTTTTAGCGCCGATTTCCCTCTCCTTTCTCTTCTCTCCTTTCGCAACTTTCTTTCTTTTCTTTCTTTTGCACAAATGATGCGAAATGCATCACCCTAGAGCCTAAGTCATTGGGCTTGGGCTCTCTGGCCAATGTTATGATCTGGTATTTCCAATACCACTCCCTAAGTCAATTAAAATACTATACTTTAAAACACTATATTATAATTTAATATAATTAAAATAGTGCAACATTTTAAACAATTTAATCAATTACTTAATTAAATTATTTGGGTGTTACTTCGTGGATTACGTATCAAAGTGGGTTGAAGCGGTGGCATTACCAAACAACGAAGCTAAATCGGTGAGCAAGTTCTAAAAAAGAATATGTTCACAAGGTTTGGTACTCAAGAGCCATAATCGGTGATGAGGCTCTCATTTACGCTTTAAGTTAATTGAGAACCTCTTGACTAAGTATGGAGTGAAACACAGAATTGCTCTGACTTATCACCCCCCAAACTAGTGGCGGCGAGAAATATCCAACAGAGAGATCAAAAGAATACTGGAGAAGATGGTTGGTCCTAATGCAGAAAGGAGTGGTCGATTACACTTGGATGATGCACTTTGGGCTTACGGACTGACATACAAAACACCATTGGGCATGTCACCTTACAAGCTAGTTTATGGTAAGGCTGTCACCTACCAATTGAACTCCAACACAAGGCTTCTTTGGGCATTGAAGCAACTAAACTTGGATCATACAAAGGGTGGTGAGGCAAGGTTATTACAATTAAATGAGCTAGAAGAGTTTAGACACCATGCCTATGAAAGCTCAGCAATGTACAAGGAAAAGACAAAGAAGTGGCACGATCAAAGGATACAAAGGAGAGAACTGGCAGAAGGACAGCAGGTGTTGTTATTCAATTCAAGGCTAAAGTTGTTCCCAGGCAAGCTAAAATCAAGATGGTCAGGTCCATTCAAATTAATGAAAATCTATCCTCATGGTGCTGTGGACCTCTTTGATGAAAAGACAAACACCATGTTCAAAGTTAATGGCCAACGTGTAAAGCAATATCATGGAGAGCATGTGGAAAGGGACAAGATCCAAATGTCCTTCAATAATTCTTGAATTAAAAAGGGCAAAAGTCTGGCTGAAGACTCTTAAAGCAAGCGCTCTTGGGAGGCAACCCAATGACTTTTAGTTAACAAACAATTTTTGTGTCCTTCTTAATTTTTGTTTTGCAGGAATAACAATTAAAGTGAAGTAAAAGGAAAAAGGTGATAGACGTAAAGTCAAGCATGAAAACAATTCTCTTTGGGCTAAAGATAGTGAAAATGTGTGTGTGAGTAGCCTATGCATGGTTAGATGAAAAGAATTGATTGCTGCTCCTACACAAACTCTGTTGTTAAGAAAGAATCTAGCTAGCTAGGGAATATTTTGTGCTGAAGCCAGTCTTGGTGAACTATGATGAGAGTAAGACTTGATTAAAAACCTAGAATAGCAGTAGAAGCTAAGTTTGGGGGTGAATCAAGCCGTACTAAGGCTGGGTACGAAGACTGTAGGATGGTTAGTGCAGGTGTAGTGTGAGTGCAACGTTGTAACGTCTACCCGTAACGTTATAACGCGTCTGCCGTGTGTGTTGTGTAATGTGTTCGGGACGTTACAACGTCTCACCCATAAACGTGGTAACGTCTACTCCCAAAAAAAAAATACCAAAAAGAGTGTGTTGATACAAATAAGTGGAAAATCCACATGTATTCTGTGTTCCCTGTAATACCCTGAAGCAAATGCTGAGCACTCCAATTAAATGAAAAAAAAAAAGAGAAGAAAAAGAAAACTCCAAAATGGAGCAAATAAAAGAGAGTTGCTCAGTAAAGAGGGGGTTACAAGGCTTTTGCGTGTGTGAGTCAGTAAATTATAGTGCACTAACCTAGTCCTAGCACCCAATTAAGACCCTTTGTCATGCTTTAAATGAACCCCATTTCTTATGTGAAAGTGTTAGCCTATTCTTTGTTTTGAAAGATGTTTTATTGTCACCATATGGGAACCATTCTTTTCGTAAGCTAAAGTAGTTTTGAACTAGTTAGAGGAAAAGTAATGCGAGAGATCACACACTCACTTAAGCGTAATAAATCTGAAATTTAATTATGCATTGGTGCGTGAGTGTGTGGAGAATTAGCCCTCGAGAATGAATTTTTGATCCATTGATTGAGTAGAACATAAACCGCTAGTGTAGTTGATTTCATGTATAGTTGTTAGTTGAGTGTTTTAACTTGATTGCTTGAGGACAAGCAATGATTTAAGTTTGGGGTGTGATAACTCATATTTATATGAGTTATTTATAATCACTCAAGAATAAATCATGCAACTTCTCTAGCAATACAAGGTTTATTTAAGTAATTTTATGTTAGTTTAAGTAATTCGAGTGGGTGAAAGGTTAATTGAATAAATCTGTGCATTTTGGCACCAGAGAGGTGCCTCGAGAGAGCGTTTTGATGCTTTTTGTGCTTGTGCAGAAATTTAGTCTTTGAGCGTTACCACGTCCCTCACCACGCCTCTTCGAAGTGCAGCAGAGCAAGGGTGAAAGATCCCAATTTTGGCGCGCTTAAGCAATGATAGTCAAAGATATAAAGTCGGAAGATCTTTCTATTCCCATGGTGACGCTACAGAAACATCTGTAGAGCGAACAAAGTGTCGAGGCGTAAGAAAAAAGCAGACACTGGTAGGTGGGCAAGTGACATCACCACACGTGAGCAAGGAGGCTATTTAATGAAGGCTCGGCTCTCTCTCAAGGCATCCTTCCACACCACTCATACACGAATACACCCTCATTCACTCACTCCGGTTCATCATCTACCTTCATCCACTTGAGAGAAGGCATTAAAGAAGATCCGGAAGCGGACTTACGCTTTATTTTTACTTTTCGAACTTTGTTTTATTTTCTGCACACTCACTGCTGTGAGGCTCAGACGTTGTAACGTCTCTACAACGTGCATGCTGAAGAGCTACTTAGGTGTATCTTTTGCACTTAGTTTCTTTTACGTAATGTATGGTATTTGGATTCTAAATCCTTATCATTCAGAAAGATGCTCAAGATGAGCTAAACACTTCGTAGTTGAGTTGTTGTTTTGCTTATAATGAATTTCTCGTTAATGTTATAAAGTATTGGCGTTGCATGTTTTAAATCTTTGTGTGAAAATATTTCCAAACTTGTTTTGAGGTTGGCCTCTTAAAATAGGTAGATTCATAGAGTACAGACATGGTCTATGAAAAGAAATCAAAGATTTATATGAACGAAAAGGTGCACTAAAGACATTTAGGCATTTTTATCTAAGTCTAGACATAGAGCGGATAATAGTTCATAGAACATAGTTGTGGGTGTTTAAAATACAGGAGTGAGCCTATTTAGAACCTAGACATAGGACCTCTTATACTTGAAACTCGGCGTTTTGTCTTTGAAAAGCATAGCTATTTTGCAACGGCGTTCAAAGCGTGCCACGTCTATACAAAATAGCATTTATGCGTTATAATGTGTAAACGTTATAACGTCTGACTAGAAAGGATTTATTCTGCATGCAACAACTCAACTCACTTCTCATCCATATTCACAACCAACATTTGTTTACTTGTTTTTATTACATCTCTAGCTTTAAAACCAACTCTTATTGCCGATTTGTTACTTGATTCTCTTGTGTTTTGAAACTTGAACTTTGAAAAGTGTACCAATCCTCGTGGGAACGATCTCTTACTTAAAACCACTCTATTACTTGTACGACGTGTATACTTGCACTATATTTGCGAACACCACACGAACGCAACACCCTCGACGCGAGGACAATCCTGAATCCTAATTAAGCATGGTTGAGGTCCAACCTCAATCAGTGCCGAATCTAGAAGGGTTCATCCAAACTCCCCAATGGAAGAGCTTTAGACACCGCTTCCTCTGCCTCCATCGGTCACCACTGAGGCAATTCTGATCCCCGCGGATCCCGTTCGACTGTTGCTTAACTTGCTCGGCGATCGAGCTAGGAACTTTGAGCAATAGGAAGTTCGCCTTTCTAAAATAGAGGTGGAGATTGCAACAGTATGGGCCAACACCATAACCGACTTCTGGCGTCATAACACTTAAGGCTTCATCATCTAATACAATATAAACATCAGGGTCTATAACACTTTAGAATCTAAACATCACAATACATAATTCACAGAAACAAGCCCACAATCACATAATTCAATAACAATTGTACTAATTTATAGTACAATTACAAATCCGTGATTTCCAAAACTTAAGAAATCAATCATAATCCATGAATTGTACAAAAATGTTGAACAATAATACATATTCACAAATCAATAATCTTGACTTTCATTGATCCATCTTTGGGATTTCTACTCGACCTATTAGGTCGAATTTCAGGGTGTTACAAAAGATCAAGGATTCGTGGCAAAGGTATCAATATGACAACTTCTTGTCAAAAAATAAATTAAACCACCACATTATGGCTCTATATGGTGCATCCCATCCGCTAGCGGATAGCGGAGAAACTAGCAGGTGAAGAGTACGCGTGTATGACAAGCACTTGCGATTAGCGTTTTTCGGGTAGCATTTAGCGTTTTTTCAGACGCTACTTCAAGTAGTGTTTTTTCAAACGCAGGCGGATAGCGTTTCACTTTTTTTGACGTTTTTACCCTTTTTATTTTTCTGAAATTATTTCTCTTTCCTCATTAAACATTTTTCCATCATTAAATAATTTAATGATTAATTAAATATCCTTTTATGTCATTTTACATTTATCAGCTACTTTAACCGCTAGTTTTACCAAAACACCATTTGCTATTAGCTAGCTTATCTGCTAGCTCATCCGCTATCCGCTACTTTTTACCAAACAAAGCCTACGTCTTGACCATTGAGTTTTAATTTTTTATTTCCTACATTATTACAATTTAATCTCGTGTTTTTATTACATAAGACTCCCATACCCACCCGTCGCATGACTCACTTTTTCTTCTACACATAAAACTCAATTTGCATCCCTCCTCTTTGGGTTCCATTGCGGTTTTTTAGTTCTCGCTATTCTACAACCACATTGGGACAGACCTATTGTATCCTGGATACACACTATTTACTGATAAATTCTTAAGGACGGCCTAATCGACGCCTTAAGTTTTAGGCGTATATTTCTATTTTGTAGACCTAGCTTGGGATGTGCGATGGTAACGTGGTAGGAGGCAGAAGAGGGAGACTAACATTGGTTAGGGTTATGCACATAGGTGAGGGAGTAAGGGAAATTAAAATGCTTCACAAAATAATAAGTAGTGCTTTAATCAAAAGCGCTAGTGATTCTGGTTCCGTGTTTTTGTCTTAAGTAGAGCCTTTTAGGAAGTGCTACTAAAGAGGTTTCATGTTTTCATGTTAAGTAGCATTTTTAGGGAAGGGCTACTAAAGGGGCTCAGTGTTTTTGTTTTAAGTAGCGTTTTTTAGGGAAGCGCTACTAAAGGGGCTCCGTGTTTTTGTTTTAAGTAACGCTTTTTAGAGAAACACTACTAAATGGGCTCCGTGTTTTTGTTTTAAATAGCGCTTTACAAAAAGCGCTACTAAAAGGTGCGCTCTTTATTAATAATTCTGGCGTAGTGTTCAACTATTTCTTAATTTGGGATGTAGTTACTTTTCTCTTGAGGGGCATTGGTGCTGATGATGGATTAGGAAATAGGCATTTAAGAAAAAGTGGGCAAATCAATTAGACGTGATCACAAGGTTAAATGAATTATGACATATTTGTTGTACCAAAAAAATATGACAAATTGGGCAACAAATTAAATAACATTATTGCATATATGAAGGACCATCTTTTCCATGATTTGAAAACTATTGTACGGTCTTTTCAAGTATGGCATAAGGCATTAAATAAGATGAAAAGTGATAAGAGAATATATTCAAGTTGTTTAACCCAATTAGTTAGCCAAGAATTTTGAAGTTTAAACAATTACCAAACGTATGATAATCAAGTTAAATAAAAGAAAGAGATAGAGGAGCCTTTGCCACAACAAGTAGATGAGAAGTAGCTACAAGATTGATGCCACTACCAAAATTCTCTCCATATTTTGCTTTCAATTCTTTTGCTTGATTACTAGTCACGTATACTCCAACTGTATTCACCCTACTTTAGTTTAAACTTTAGCCACCAACGTAATGAATATGTTAAAGAAGGAAGAAGAAAAAAAAAGAAAGTAAGCAAGCATATTGGGAAAAAGAAAAAAGATGGGTCAGTGGTCACAAAATTACTACAAATTGATTAATTACTTTAGTGGATGATGGATATTGGGGAAATCATGTGTGTTTGTCCTTGCTCCTCTTTTTAGGGCAAATTGTTTGCATCTTGACTTATAAATTACTTTCTTTTTATATATCTTTTCTCTTTTCCTATTTCAACTTTAAAGGTCGTGATCTCCACCCTTCTATGTTCCAAGTTCTAACTCTCACATTATATATGAGAATCTTTTTGCTTTTTCTTTTTTATATTCTTTCTTATTTTAGGAAATCTCTTTCACCACTAAAATACAATCACATAAAACCTACTTTTGAATATGTCAAGTCTCAATCTCTCATTTCCATTGTGTTAGGGCATATTAGTGAAGTGGAAATAAAGGCATAATTTCTTTTGGTGTTTTAAAGGAATAATTAATTAAAGAATCTCAAAAGAAAACCCATCTAATTCCTTAAAATTCACATCTCATGTACTCCATTCCCAATGTAACTGAAGATGATAAGTAGTTACTAAAATTTCGCCACAGTCATTTCATCAATAGAAAACATTAACGAACAAGGCATAGTATTTGGTTAGCTGTCATTCGGTCTCTTTGGTTAATGCAAAATAAATTCTAATGGGAATGTGGTTGTGTCTAATTATATTTCTATCAGTGGTCAAGGTGTTCACAACCTGACCGATCATTACCTTTACTACTTGGTCAAGTCACAGAAGACCGATGGACTCAGCGATAGTCCGTCCCGGCCCTTCGGAGACAACTGATAAATCGTTCGTATGCTTCGGTAATCGGCCAGGTCTCACGAGGCTTGGTTCTCTAAGAAGATCCGACCGACATGCAATCAATGGGATCCCTAAGATCTCGCCCTAGTCATGTAACGGTCACACTGACCATAATTGTCATTAATCCTCATTTGTAACACTATATGTATCATCCTGAGAGAATGAAAGGGAGACATTTCTGGATTACCATATACTACTCTTACTCTTGCGAGATACCACGATCTTCTAGTGACTATCTCATACTTGTGTTCTTGCTAGATCCTTCCCCAAGGAAATAGTTAGGAAAATTGGCGCCGCTGTAAGGGAAGTAAGAATTGCCGCTCGTACTATGGTCATACCATACCACTCCTTAATCCTCCACTTGGGAAACCCCATTTCGGTTAACCTATGGCAGTGATGCCCTCATACCAATTGAAGTGTTGGAACCGAGTCCCAGGAGAATACTCACGGAGAAGATACCTGACCAAGCTGAACTCAGAGCCAACCTAGATTTGCTAGACGAAGACAGAGAATTAGCAAAACTAAGGGAGGAAACTGCCAAGCAAAGAGAAACAAAAAGATACAATTCCAAAGTCAGAGCACGAAGTTTCTGACCTAGAGATCTAGTCCTTCGACAGTCAACTAGGGTTGGCGCAACAGGCAAACTCTCCCCCAACTGGGAAGGCCCTTTCAGAATCAAAAACATAGTCGGCCAAGGAGCTTCCAAGCTGGAGAAACTCAATGGTGGCAACATCCCCAGATCATGGAACGCTGCCAACCTTCAGTTCTATTATAGCTGAAGACACTACAAATCCAAACAAAAGAATGCGCCAAAATAAAAAAGTCCTGACAGGCAAGGACCGAGCATACCTCGATGTTTCCCTTGGGCGGCGAAGACTTAAGGACCCGACAAGTGAGGGCAGAGTTGACGAGCTCATGCACCACCCTTGGGAAAACCTGTTCGGAGACATAGGAGAATTCTCCTACCGAGCCGTCTGGGAGCCTCCCCTTGCCAAGGCGAAGCTAACGTGCTCGCCCGCAGAGTCAAAGAACTTGGCACAAGGGGAAGGCCAAACAAATTAAGACCCGACAAGTGTTAACCGAGCGGAAGCCGGCCAACACCCTTGGGAAAATGAATGACAAACTTTCATTCAAATAAATAAACGAGGATAACAAAAGTAAAAACACAAGACAATAAAGCAAGACAAGTAGAGCAAATATATTAGTTAAATTCGAACGATCAAACAAGACCGAAAAGTATGCTGCATTACGCGAAAGGTATATGACTACTTCAAAATTACAAACATTTCAAATAAACATAAACATGATGCAGGAAATTACAGAGTAGCTTCTGAATCAACAACTTGCTCGGGTTGACCAGTGACATCATCTTCATTGAGTATGCGATCCAAGGTCTCCAGAGTTAAGGGACTGTTGGTGTTGATGCCCTCAGCAATAGTCAGTATTTTCTAAACACCAACCGATGCTGCAGCAACAATGTTACCATCCACAACCACTTTATATGGATCAAACTGCAAAAAGTCAACCTCCGGGCACAACACCTGCGCTTGAGCCAAAGCAGTGTCAAAGCCTCGGTCAAACTCAAGAACCATTTGGGTCTCCTACTCTGCAACCCGTTTCTGCACCTCCGCCAAATCCCCTCTGGCCTTGACCAAGTCAGTCTCGGCGACTCCTAAACTGGCCGATAACTTATTCTCATCACCCAAACTTGCAACCTTACCATCCAATTTCCGCTTGTTATCCACCATCTTTTTCACATCTTGTTTCAGTGCCTCCCACTCCTCCTGACAGGCCTTTAACGCCTCCTCGCCCTCCTTCAAGCATTCGCCCTTGCCGATTGTGCTCCGCCATGGCTTCACCAAAAACACCTTCCAAATGGTGAGCGAACATAGAATACTAGAGACAAGACTAGTAACACGATTGGCATCGCCAGCAACCAACGCCGACCTTAACACTCGGTTGATTGGGTAACGAACATCCAATGTTGTCTTCACAGGCCCTTCTGCAGATCCATCCTTCGTCTTGTTGACATTCAAGTGGCGACGCCAAGAAATGTCATCAAGCATCTCCACATCAGCCTGAACCCCGGCTTCCACATTCCTCGCCACAACCGAAGACTCCTTCGCTGTTGGATTTGTCTTCTTTCTTTTGGGGGGAGGCAGTTGAGCAGCAGGGCTGCGCCGATCCTTTGGATTCCCTACGCCGGGAGAAGAACTTCCCCTAGTGCCGACAATACTAGGGGCTGCCTCTGTACCCACCAAGTACCCCTATTTGCGTTTTTGCTCTTCCTGGATCCGTTTCCTTTGCTCAACTTTGATCGCTGACATCCCAAACAAATCTGCAGCACAAAATACCGTGAGGCTGAACATAAAATTGAAGGAAAGGAATTAAAACAATATGAGGTGAAAGAAAAATAAATTACTTAAGTATTCGATCAGACCCTCCAGATCATCCACCTTCGCTATCAAAGTGGACGCCCTGATCAAATTACTCGACCCCACATAAGACCAGATTCGATCCACGTCTTTCAGATCACTAACACTCAAATCATACCTATCTACGTTAAACTTTGAGCGAGGATTGTGGGTCCAATAGAGGGGAAAGCGCTCCTCACAAGCCTCACCAACCAGCAAAAATGGATCGTTAGGCCCAACTTCTAAACAAAAAATTTGTTCTTTGAAAGATTTGTAGCTGCTTTTATAAACAATCATGAAGGGCCGACGATTGTGGTTTGACAAAGATGTCCAACGTTGGGGTCCCTTCACTTGTGTCCGAACAAAATGCAGGAATTTTTGGGCGGTTACCGAAATGGCTAGGCACTCGCATAGGATTTCAAAGGCCGGCATATATATAAGCCCAACCGTTGGGATGAAGCTGTGAAGGGCCCCCATTCACCATCCTAAGAACTAAGCGGTAGTAGGGGAGAAGGGAACCCGGATGCCTAAGCTCTCAAACAAAGTCTTATACACGTATGTAAAAGGTGTAGCCCCTGGTTCAGGAAAATCATACACCGCCTCTTCAGGGTTAACCAGTCGCGCCACAGTCGCGCCGTCATCCGTCGGGTGACAAAGCATCTTCTGCACACTGGTGACCGACTCTTAAGTAATCATGGCAGAGTGAGCCCCCAACACTTCCGGATCAACTAGTGTATCCCCCACACCTGAGTGATCTTCGGAATGTTCAGATTGGTTGTCCTCGGCCATTTGGGTAAGAGAAAAGGACCGAATTGATCCTGCTGAATGAGAGTACTTACTATCAGAATTCTGCAATGAATGGATAAATTGTCTTGTCTTGTGGATTAAGAAGTAGACGCAGCGCCCAGGGTTACACGAAAGCCTAGAACACCTAAATTCAGAAGTAGCCTCTGTAACACCCCGATTTTCGTGTGTCAGTTCTTTTAATATGTATTTGTTTTATGAACTATTTTATATTGATAAGATTAAACTATTTTAAGTTATAGTGGTTTGAGTTTGAAATTTAGTTGAAATCACGTTAAATTATATCTTAATACGCTATTAGTAATATATGATTATTATCATTATATATATATATATATATATATATATTTATTTATTTTATTTTTATAAAATATTAGTGTTTGAGATATTATTTCTTTAGAAAATTATTTTTGGTCTATTGAGGTTTTAAAATAATAGTTGTAGTTAAATTGAGCTTTAAAAATGATTTAAAATAGACCTTGGAGCTTTTAAAGCATACAAATTTCATTTGTCTTACTAAGCACACCTCCCTTTGTTGTCCACTTAAGCCCACACTTGCGCAGCCCATGGACACGCTGCGTGACCGAGAACCTAACCCGACCCGGCCGCGTCCACGGTGTCTTCTCCTTCGCAGAAAGTCTGCGTGAAAGCAGCTGACCATGTTCCTTCACGCCGCTTCTCTCCATCCTCGTTCTCACCACCTCCTTCCCACGAGCGGCTCACAAACTTCACCCTCCCACTCGAAATTGGCCATTGATTACGATTATGACCTTAGTTTGAGCGATTGTAGCCTTCATCTCGTGATTTTGACTTCCCTCACCCGTGGGTTTTTGGAGCAAAACGCGAAACCCCTCCTCTCCGTCGCGCAACTGCAGTGGTTCAAGCAACGAACCTTGATGCGATTCTGTGAAGGATAGCCATGTACGAATTTCCCCTTCCTCGTTCAGGTGGTCACAGGTTCGGTTTCACCCTTGTGGTTTCCAATACGTAGCCGAATCGCTTCGAGAATCAGGATTTCAACGCGTCGTCATCGTACTCTGAAATTCGACTAGGTAATTCGTTTGGGAAACCCGATTTATTAGTTAAAGGAAAGTGTTAGTATTATTATTTTTTTAGATAGCTAATTGAACGTTTCTGTTGCCTGATTGTATGAGTTCGAGTCAATGGACCTTTAGATTTAGAGCACGCTTAAGAGCTAATTGTTCGTCCTTGCACCGCGTCAAAGGAGAAGAGGAGCTCGTTGTTGCTGTAGTTCGGTTGGTGACTCCGTAGAGAGAGCTCTGTTTTCGGTTTATTCAAGGTAAGGGGACTCTTCTTTATGCCTATAATAATTCTTAAGATTAGTGTTATGTGTAGGCTAGGTTGTAGTGATGGAATTGGGGGAATTGCTGAATTGTGGTGTTAGGGAAACCTTGTTTGAATTGTTTGTTGAAGTGTTGTGTTAAAGGAATGTCATTGGAGTGAATTGTGTATTGTTGTGATATTGCCTTGCCTGTGAATCTTTCACCATTACTTGAGGACGCATGATATTATACTCAGTGACTATATGTTCTTTCTTAGATCACTTCTCTTGTCTTTTTGAATTGGAGTAATTAACTATTATAATAGTAACTGTTTTAATACAACTATTATAGATATCCTGAAGAAAAATTATGTGGTGCATAGCGTGGTAGTGCTGTCCTAGATAGCTCCAACGGAATAGTGAGCTGTTGTTAGTTGAAATAATTATTTTATAATTGATTAGATAATTACTAGAGAGATGAATGTAAAGTATATGAGGAACAAAATAATGACAGGTGTTTGATTTTGGTATGGATCAATTGAGAGGATGTGAGGATAATTATGTTGTTGGGAATGAGAGAGTGCGTAGGTGCTGTTTGGTCCAATAATTGCGAGGTGGGTTAAGTGTTGAGTTAAATTACTAATCAAGGATACAAATTGAATTATAATTGCGTGGAGATGTTAAAAGCGATGTGGGACTTCGGTCTAAAGCGGTGTGAAGCCCTCAAGGCTTAGATTGTTGGTGAGGCTGAGTTGAGAAAATAATTGAAGTGGTGAGCCTAATAAATATTGTGGCATATGTGTGTTGTGTTTGTGGTGCATTGGCATAGAGCCTCATGATGCATATGCATAAAGCGATGTGTAGGCTTCGGCCAAAGCGACGTGGGACTCCGGTCCAAAGCGATGGGTGCCCTCAAGGCAAATAGTGATGATGAAGGATCCTCATGCATGTTGCATACATGCATACACTCATACGGTTGTTAATGAAATTATTGATGATGTGTTGATAATGTGGTGAACTAGTTGTATTTGTTGCCTTGCCAAAATATAATGCTTATCTTAATTATTATTATTTGTATAAAGAGACTCACCCTTTCTGCTTGGAATGTTGCTCTTATGTGGCAACGCTGCAGGTGTGATGGATGAAGGTGACGTGAGTACCATACGCTAGTAGTGTCAGTCACTCGATATGTAGCACCAGGGGAGGGGCGTAGTAATATAATTATTATTAATTGATGTTTAGACTTTTATTGCTGATGTACTAAGTATGATTCTAGACTTAATGATTTTCCGCTGTGTTGGAGACGAAGTTACTATTTTATTTTGGTCTTTGTAAACTAAAAGCAGTGTTGTGGGCCCGTCCCCAAACTATCGTGCTATGTATCGTGCTATTATTTGTTGACTTCATGTCACTTAGTTATGAGTTGGTTGTTTTTATAAGCGGTGAAATGTGACACTTTCTTTCGAAATTTTTTTTAATCTGAGAACTCTGATAATAAATATTAAATAATAGTTGATTTAGAAAGGGGGTGTTACATTAGTGGTATCAGAGCTGAAGTTTGGTCTGTCCGGCCAAGTTGTCCAGTGTCGAGTCTAGTTATCCCTCGAGTCTTAGTACTCGTTCTAGCCATGATTTGTGTTGCGTTGATTAATTTGAATTGGCGACGGTAGAATTGCTATTGTTGATCCGGTGAGTCTCGCTTATTGTCTTATTGCCGCTATGTGTGTGTTTGCTCACGAGTACCTTGTGTAGCTACTATGTTAGTTAGTATTCGACTTTAGCTACTACTCCTTACCATGTGTTGTGATATTTTAAATGTTAGGTGATAGTCTTACCAACGTGTTGCAATTATTTGAGTAATTGTAGTTAATGAAGTGATTGAATTTGGTTAATTAATCCACTAGATATATGAGGGACTTGTATGTGGGGTTCGGGTATTGTAGGTTTTGGTATGCGAAAATGTTTTATTATATATTAACTGTGATACTTATATGGACATTAATTCAAAGAATTTCACTCTAAGCGTTATACTACTAGTGTACTTTTTGACTATGGCTAGCCTTTGTTCAGGCCAGTTTACTGGTGTATTTTCAAGGACATCTCTGAGAGCCTCACAAATGTTCATTGTTGTGAGCGCACAGGATATCTGAGAAATCCCATAGTCAAATAGTTTACTATTTTATAACCCACGAATATATATATAAAGGGCAACTGTATGTTGTCATATTTAAAAAAAAAAAAAAAAAAAAAAAATGTTGTTGTGAGTGATTGGGTGGTTTGATGAGGGATGTGGTGAGGGGTGATCAATTGTTTGTTTTTCTTTGTCTTCTTTGTTTTCTCTTAATAAAAATACCGATGTTTCACAACAAATGAGGCGCCATTTCCTCTTGTTTATCCACATCTTTTTTTTCTGTGTTTCTTTTAAAATGAAAAGGGGTGTAACGTGGTGTCTTTATAAATAAAATGGTGGGGTTTTACTCTTTGTTTGGTGATTTTAAAAAGGAGATGTTTTCCAAAATTTCCAATATATTGTTACCCGAATTTTAATGTGTTGCCCAAGATTTGAATGTGTTGTTTCCTTAATTTCAATGTGATATTTTCTAAAGTGCAAAAGGTATTGGTACCCAAATCATTCAAATGTGTTGTCCCTCCAATTTAGATGTATTGTTACTCAAATTTAAATAAGATGAGAATGGGTTAGGTGTTGTCGTGATTGCATAATTAAAATCAAGGTTGCTATTTTTCCATAATCAAGTCATTTGTTTTTGTGAATTAAAAGGGTCATTTTCATGTTGTTGTCGCATCTCTCATTTTTTCGTAAAAAAAAAAAAAATTGTTGTTGGTTGCCGTTTTAAAAATGAATGTTGCTGTGTTCTCAACTTTATGTTGCTGTTTCCCAAGATTTAAAGGTGCTGTTTGCCTTCAAATTTTAATGTGCTGTTTACTAAGTAGAATGTTGTGCAATTGCGTAAATAGATTGAATTGTAATTCTGTTACCTTCACTAATTGGTTACGTGAGTGGGAGGGACTGATCACCCCAAGTACTCACCACCGATGAAAGAGGCGACGGGAACTAATGGTTTTGTTTTGAGTACTATTTGATTTGGGTGTGTTAAGGGGCATCTTCACCCTATGTTGTTTCATTTATTTCACTTGTTCAAAATTTTCTCTATATATATACGATGTGGTGAACGTGTTTCGCTGTGAAGATGCATATGTTTTCTAAACAAGTAATATGATTGGAAGTTATTTTATCTATGTGTCTTGAATTGTGCTAAGTGTGTGCTAACGAGGTTTAAGATAATTGTCTAATGTTGTAAGTTTTTCTAAATGAGTTTACGAACTTAAGAATTGAATCTATAAGTATATATGTGAATTGTGCTTGTATCTTCTAATGAGTCTAGAACTCTTATAGGGGCTTACTAGAAATAAACTTGATATATAGGACTGAAGTAAGCTTACTTGTGTCTTGATTTTACACTACGGTGTGCGATAACTTGTCCTGGTAGGAGTATATGTTTCATTTAACTTCCGTGAAGAATAGTCAAACCACATGCTAACTACTGCCTTCTGATAAATAGATTAAAACGATGTCAGAGTATTTAATTAATTTTTTTTTATTTTATTATGTGATTATTGTTTTTGAGGTTTCATTGTTTAATATGATTAGATCATTGGGTTTCAGGACTATGTGTTGTTTAGCAGATACCCCTAATTTAATTATGATATGTTAAAAAGATTGTTCTCTTGAATTGCACGATGATGCGAGAGTTGATTAGCAAATTCTAGATACTGGTGTGTGTTGCAAATGCGTATGTGTTATTCTATGTGTAGTCCTAGAGGGTAGGAATTCATCTCATACCTTATTTTAGTTGGTGTGTCGTTCTTGAACCTGTGGTGGCGATTTACGCTTAGAATGAAGATGCACAGTTATGTGACCTAAGAGGTGGAGTCAATATATTAGGTTGAGACCCATGATGAGAAGTAGACGCATACGTTAGTGTTTCTCAGACCAAAGAATAGGACGTTGAAAGGATTGCAGGTGGGTGTACCGAGGTTAACATTAGGATTTAAATCGTGCAAATTTTCGAAGAGATTAAGTGCGAACTAGATTCATCTCGTTGTTGGGATTAGCGTGATTTTCGAGGACTAAAATATTCTAAGTGGGGAGAGTTGTAACACCCCGATTTTTTAGTGTGTCATTCTTTTAATATGTATTTGTTTTATGAACTATTTTATATTGATAAGATTAAACTATTTTAAGTTATAGTGGTTTGAGTTTGAAATTTAGTTGAAATCACGTTAAATTATATCTTAATACGCTATTAGTAATATATGATTATTATCATTATATATATATATATATATATATATATATATATATATATATTTATTTATTTTATTTTTATAAAATATTAGTGTTTGAGATATTATTTCTTTAGAAAATTATTTTTGGTCTATTGAGGTTTTAAAATAATAGTTGTAGTTAAATTGAGCTTTAAAAATGATTTAAAATAGACCTTGGAGCTTTTAAGCATACAAACCCCATTTGTCTTACTAAGCACACCTCCCTTTTCTTTGTCCACTTAAGCCCACACTTGCGCGACCCATGGACACGCGTGACCCGAGAACCTAACCCGACCCCACCGCGGCCCCCGGTGTCTTCTCCCGCGCAGAAAGCTGCGTGAAACAGCCGACCATGTTCCTTCACGCCGTTTCTCTCCATCCTCGCGTTCTCACCCTCCTTCCCACGAGCGACTCACGAAACTTCACCCTCCCACCGAAATTGGCCATTGATTACGATTATGACCTTAGTTTGAGCGATTGTAGCCTTCATCTCGTGATTTTGACTTCCCTCACCCGTGGGTTTTGGAGCAAAGCGAAAACCCTCTCTCCGTCGCAAGAACTGCGCGGTGGTTCAAGCAACGAACCTTGATGCGATTCGCGTGAAGGATAGCCATGTACGAATTTCCCCTTCCTCGCTCGGTGGTGGTCACAGGTTCGGTTTCACCCTTGTGGTTTCCAATACGTAGCAATCGCCGAGAATCGGGATTTCAACGCGCCGTCATCGTACTCAAATTCGACTAGGTAATTCGTTTGGGAAACCCGATTTATTAGTTAAAGGAAAGTGTTAGTATTATTATTTTTTAGATAGCTAATTGAACGTTTCTGTTGCCTGATTGTATGAGTTCGAGTCAATGGACCTTTAGATTTAGAGCACGCTTAAGAGCTAATTGTTCGCCCCTGCACCGCGTCAAAGGAGAAGAGGAGCTCGTTGTTCTTTGTAGTTCGGTTGGTGACTCGTGAGAGAGAGCTGCTTTTGGTTTATTCAAGGTAAGGGGACTCTTCTTTATGCCTATAATAATTCTTAAGATTAGTGTTATGTGTAGGCTAGGTTGTAGTGATGGAATCGGGGGAATTCTTTGAATTGTGGTGTTAGGGAAACCTTGTTTGAATTGTTTGTTGAAGTGTTGTGTTAAAGGAATGTCATTGGAGTGAATTGTGTATTGTTGTGATATTGCCTTGCCTGTGAATCTTTCACCATTATGTGAGGACGCATGATATTATACTCAAGTGACTATATGTTCTTTCTTAGATCACTTCTCTTGTCTTTTTGAATTGGAGTAATTAACTATTATAATAGTAATCTGTTTTAATACAACTATTATAGATATCCTGAAGAAAAATTATGTGGTGCATAGCGTGGTAGTCTTTGTCCTAGATAGCTCCAACGGAATAGTGAGTCGTTGTTAGTTGAAATAATTATTTTATAATTGATTAGATAATTACTAGAGAGATGAATGTAAAGTATATGAGAACAAAATAATGACAGTGTTTGATTTTGGTATGGATCAATTGAGAGGATGTGAGGATAATTATGTTGTTGGGAATGAGAGAGTGCGTAGGTCTTTGTTTGGTCCAATAATTGCGAGGTGGGTTAAGTGTTGAGTTAAATTACTAATCAAGGATACAAATTGAATTATAATTGCGTGGAGATGTTAAAAGCGATGTGGGACTTCGGTCTAAAGCGGTGTGAAGCCCTCAAGGCTTAGATTGTTGGTGAGGCTGAGTTGAGAAAATAATTGAAGTGGTGAGCCTAATAAATATTGTGGCATATGTGTGTTGTGTTTGTGGTGCATTGGCATAGAGCCTCATGATGCATATGCATAAAGCGATGTGTAGGCTTGGCTAAAGCGGCGTGGGACTCTCGGTCCAAAGCGATGGGTGCCCTCAAGGCAAATAGTGATGATGAAGGATCCTCATGCATGTTGCATACATGCATACACTCATACGGTTGTTAATGAAATTATTGATGATGTGTTGATAATGTGGTGAACTAGTTGTATTTGTTGCCTTGCCAAAATATAATGCTTATCTTAATTATTATTATTTGTATAAAGAGACTCACCCTTTCTGCTTGGAATGTTGCTCTTATGTGGCAACGCTGCAGTGACGGTTGATGATGAAGGTGACGTGAGTACCTTACGCTAGTAGTGTCAGTCACTCGATATGTAGCACCGTGGAGGAGGCGTAGTAATATAATTATTATTAATTGATGTTTAGACTTTTATTGCTTATGTTACTAAGTATGATTCTAGACTTAATGATTTTCCGCTGTGTTGGAGACGAAGTTACTATTTTATTTTGGTGCTGTAAACTAAAACAGGTGTTGTGGGCCCGTCCCCAAACTATCGTGCTATGTATCGTGCTATTATTTGTTGACTTCATGTCACTTAGTTATGAGTTGGTTGTTTTTATAAGCGGTGAAATGTGACACTTTCTTTCGAAATTTTTTTTAATCTGAGAACTCTGATAATAAATATTAAATAATAGTTGATTTAGAAAGGGGGTGTTACAGCCTCCCCTCTGCTCTCACTACTTATCTCTATAATCGACACCATTTTCAACATAAAAGGCCAAAACAAACTGAGACAAAAGAACGTACCTGGAAGAGAATGAGCAATGAGACGAAAAAGGAACAACACGAGGACTCGCAAACTGGAGTGCTGAAAGCAAAAGAACAACGCCACATAAACAAAACCAGCGAAAAAGCGAGAGAAATGAAGAAGGGAAAGGAAAAGGAAAAGGAAAGAAGAAAGAACGAGGAGTGCAACAAATATTAAATATTCCTCGAAACTAACCTTTCATCCAACGGTGTGGATCTCCCCACTCAACGGTGCAAATCTCTTTGAATATCAACGACTAAGTTAACAGGCCTCTCCGACTTTTGAGGGTCCAGATCACGCCACGTGTTAACTCCTCAGCAAGGCAGTTTAAAATGCTACAGTTCCCAAGGCGCTCATAATTACTTTCCTGCCAAAGGTAAACGTTAGGACAATATTACATCAAAACTGACTTTCGCCCACCGGACCACACATAAAACGACCGGTTCAACAAAAGGGAACCGGAGTCAGAAGAATTTCCTAGGCTCAGTTGGTCTTAGTAAAACAATCTGCGGACACTCCGACAGAAAAGGGGAGGTCATTTTAATTCACAAATCAATTATCACACATCAATAAATGTTTCATTCCATTCATCGTTACATAAACTTCTATAACAAAGGCAAACACCAGTACACGAATATGGTATATTTTCCTAAGAACTAAAACCTTCGACTAGTTACCAACTGAGCCTTGAAAATTCTTCCATTTGTTGTTGTGCAGGTCACCGAGCCCTGGAGCTTCTTCCATCACCGTTGCGCAATCTGCCGAGCCAAGCAAAATCCTTAGGCAATTGCACCCAGTTCACAAGGCTCTGGGAACTTCAAACCACCCGGTAAAGGAGAGGGGAAGGAAAGACAAGGCACCGCCCCTCAATGCTGGAAACCTCCAGTGAAAAATTTGGAAGTGTAGCACAGATTGACCAGGGGGAAGTGGAAAATTTGGAAGCGGCACAAGAGACACCTCCAACGCCGATAACTCCTCCACCTGAAGAGAAACAAGCAGCCTCCATCTAGTGGCAACCTTAACTTGCAGGCATTACCACAATTTAAGTCTTTTGCGCAATCCCACAATCTCGTGGAGGACAAAAAAAAACAAAAATCCACAGCTTTCGAAGATCTACATCTCCCTCCTTGAACCTCTTGGAAATCCTAAGGCATCAAGCTCCCTTGGGATTGCACGGAGGACTCAAGGGGGGAACGACGACCATGCCATCGCAAGAAAAAGTGCCAACTTCACAACAATGAGAATTGAAGAGAAAAGCGACCTCTCCACCCATTATATATTGGAGAAGGGAACAAGTTATGAGCTGAGGCATTTATGATAGCACAGAAGAAAACGTCAATCAAAGTACAACTCCCAAAAAGATAAGGTCAAAGGTCAGACGATCAATGTCAGACCTGTCCCATCGTCTACAGTCCTCGGCTGCTGACCAAAGAAGATCACCACAATCGAACCTCTTTCTACCTTGGAATGGCTTCACACTTCATGCTCGTCGCTCGAGGGACTATGTTCACGACCTGGTCGATTGTTACCTTTACTACTCGGTCAAGTCATTGAAGATCGAGGGACTCGATCAGGAAGACTTAGAAGTCAGACTTTTTTCGCCTTAAAAGTAGGGTTTTTCATGGGTACAGATTAACCCACGAATTCCTCATCCAAACTAACTTAATCTGCTTTTAACCCAACCAAATGAAGTTCGGGCCCGACCTGCTAACTCATTCAAACTCATGGTAGTTGATTTCGGATAGCGGATTTAACATTTTCGACCCGCAAACCCATGACCCCAACCCACTGACATGGCATATGTCTAGTATTCTAATTATTATTATTATTATTATTATTATTATTATTATTGTTATTATTGTTATTATTTTGAAATGTGTCTAACATAACTTGATTTTGTTTTACTATAGTTATAATTTTTATTATGGTAAAAACTGAAGTTAAATCTAATTTGGGAGATATTCTTCTTTCAAATTGAAACTTTTTGACCATTTCTCTTTCATTTTAGCTAATATGTTTTTGTAGATGGTTTTGATTCAAATTGAGGATGAATTATTAAGCACCAATGTGGTGTTTAATTCAATTTAATTAGTACTATATAATTTTATGAACTTTTTAATGCTCAAGTACCACGGTCCACAAGTAGGGATGACAATTTGACCTATGCCCATTTAGGCACCCACAAAAAGCACCCATATTGACAGGCGGGAATTATTCGCCCAAATAGCTGCAGGCTTGGGTACGGGCACTATGGTGCCAGCTTGCCTTGTGCTCACACACACGCACAATTGCTATTATTACAATTTTTAAGTATAACCAACTTTAGGTAAATAAAATCATTAAACATACGTATCTAACTATTAATATTTTAACTAATAATGTTTGAGATGTTTTTATTTCGATAAAACTATCATCTGTAATATTACTATTTATGTAAGTTTATTTCGGTAAATTCACTTAAAGATTTATTCAACAATTTTATTTTGATTTTTTTAATTGAATTATGATATTTTTTATGTTAATTATTATTTGTTCGCAATTAAAATGTATGTATCAGGTGCGGGCCATGTTCATTGAATCACATTTTTACTATAATTTAAAAGTTCTTTTTACATGACCTGCGAACCTAACCCAACGAACTCATTGATGACCATTTGGTTTGGTTTGGTTTTAGTGTTAAAAGTACGAGTTGGACACTTAACAAATCAAAGACAATATATTGGTTCAGATATTAGGTTTGGTCAAATTCAACCCAATCCAACCCAACCTATGAACACCCATACTCAAAACCTTATTAAATAACATTGTATCAAAAAAATTATCAGCTTAAACTGAATGGCAAATAAACCACACACACCACCACTGTTCACTCTCGGATTCGAACCTAAGAGCTGGCGTCTCTATATTGCTAAGATTGTCAATGCAAGTATGCAACCAACAATGAGCAACATGATTTTGATAAATTGTTAGAGACTAGTGCGATGAATATGACAAATTTGAGAATATTTAATATTTTCATTTATTTGAGTGACAAAGTAGGAGAAAATGTATAAGTTGAAGGACAAAATTGACAATATATTTTTATTTTATTTTTGTTAGGCTTTTTTGTATGTTTTTATAATTGTATTATTGTATTATATATGACAACCAGTGAGTTGAGCTATCACTATTTCTCGTATTGGAAACATACCTTTCTTGTGTTCATGATACTTGTAAAGAGGGTAGCTTTGTTTCTATCCATAACCAAGAAAAATAAATAAAATTTGACCGTTAGGTTTGAGAGAAGTAGTTTTTCATTGAAGTTGCATGATTCATGGGTCTATGTGGACCCATCTCACTCCTCTTTTTCTAGAGTCCATGATCTTTTTTTTCCCTATCTTTATTAATAGACATAATTATATTCAGTATTCCAGGTTTGAAAATCAAACCTTCTTTTTAAGTAGTAGTTGGCACTTTTCTTGTTCAACAACAGCATATGTAACTTCACTATCAGAATTCAATTCCCTTGAAATGAAAAAAAAAAAAAAAACTACCAAAATTGAATGGTGTGAACCAATGACAAGAAAAGTGAGAGAGATTTTGTGATTTGAAGTTAAGATATGGTCAATGGAAAATAGTAGTTATAGTAGAAGTCCTTTCTTTCAATTGAAGAGTACATTTCCCTATACATGTTCTAATTTTTTTGGCAGGTATTCATATAATTCCATGTGCATTAATATACCCCACTATATAGGACACGTTATTTCACATTCATTTGTTAGACATTGTATTCAACACAAAGATACCTAATCTAGAGAAACCCAAATTGCTGTTATTTGATGATGAAGAGGTTGTTTGTCTCTACCATTACTTGCTGACTCATCTGCCACTTAACTTGAAGCTGAATTTGTTCTAACATGATTTTGAAGGTTTCAATTGGAACGAAAAAAAACTCAACTTTTTTAATGACATTGATTATTTAACTTTATAACTTAAAAACAAAAATGATGGAGACATATACTGATGAATAAACAGTGCATGCATGTGAGAAGAAATTAAAGTCTTTCAACCAACCTATATTTGTTTAGTTGGGTGGGTGAGTTGAGTTGAGTTGATTATAACTTGTATAGAAAGGTGTTGGTTTTAAGTCATAGCAAGATCAATTGGCACTTCAATGTAGATATATGTGCTAGAATAAGGGAAAGCTTTCAACCAAGAAAGATAAAGCTTATACCTTTTATACATACAATGATGACATTTTTTTTTAGAAACATGTGGATAATCATAACACTATAACATAAAAAGATTTAACAGTGCTTATTTTAGGCCTTTGATAGAGCTTACAAGCATTAGCTATTCACCTATTACTGAAGGTAAACAAAAATAATAGCACATATTTAGGCTTAAGAAAGATTGGGAATAGCTAAGCTTCTTAAGAAAGCGTTACCTAATGCAAAAATTAACTTGGAAAATGAGAGTGGTTCTATCCAATTCGAGGGATTAGTCTCTACAGTTGCGCGCAGAGGGTACTTAGTTTATAACAAAAAACAATAGAATCCAACAATAATTTGGCTTACACTTATAATTGGTCTTCCTGTTGGTGGATAAAATTGGTAACATAGCAACATCATGATTCATTGAGTTCAGCAAGTTGATTATTAGAATATGATTAGAATCAATATTCATGAAAGTTCTATGAAAAGAAATTAATCAAATTAGAATTAATGCGTCAAATTGAATTTGCATTCGATTATCAATGACAATATCCTTCAAAAACTTCAAAACATAAGGTACCAAATGTGTTAAACAAAATTTCCCTAAAAAATTCAATTTTTTTCACAAATAGGGGAGGAAAATTTTAGAGGTATTTTAATAATTTCATCGAGTTAGGGGAATTAGAGAATAAAGAGGGCGAGAGGAAAAAGAATGAGCCAATATTTTCTTCTTATTGGATTAAGCCCAAGAGTTACAAGTTGGAGCCTTTATTAAGTCTCATGATGAAGACCAATAGTACAAAATAATGATGAACATGACAATCTAACCATGTCGACAAATAAAAAATCTAACCATAAACCGTGCTAGTTGGGCGTTATAGGAACGATTTCCTTTGCAAGTGAAATCATCGAAGGTGTATTAGAAAAATAAGGGTGCAGAAAACAATCGTTGTACAAATTTGCAAGGAAAACATGGGACCATACAAGGGTTTGATTTTGGGCCTTGCTTTTCCAACCTCCATCTACTCAGTGCACACCCCTAAACCTTGCAAAAGTACTAGAATACCCTTAAAGAACCCAAATGTTCCAAGCGCGTCCGTCTTTTTTTTCCGAAATTTTAATGCCCTCAACCGTACCTTATGTGTATTTTTTTTTTGAAAATTTAGATGGTTCGGCTGTGCGTAGCCAAACCCGTTCGGGAGCCCTCAACCGAACCAGTTAAATAATCTTCGTTATGAAGGGAGTGGGAGTGAAGGGGTATGAAGGGAGAGTTGGAGCGCGGGGAGGGGTTGGTGTGAGAGTGGGAGTGAAGGGGTATGAAGGGAGAGTGGGAGGTGGAGTGTTTTTAAGTTAGGGGTAGTTTGGGTATTTAGGGGGTTATGGGGTGTGGTGAGTAGGGGAGTGGAAAGCATGGGCCTTGATTTTTATACCACCCATTAGCCCACTTACGCCTCAAAAGCATTTATTTCAATTTTACCCCTAATAAAAGAATGAAATTTTAATTCAAGAAATACTTTTTTCACGGTTTTCCGGATTTATCTATCAAAAGGAAAATCCGGAACGAAATATGAAGGATTTTCTCGGATTTATCCTTTAAGACATAAATCGGAACCCAATTTTTTAAATTCCAAATGTATGTTTAAAGGCATAATTTCGGAACGTAAAGACCAACTTCCAGATTTATGTCTTAAGGCATAAATCTGGAAGTGGATTTTTTTAGTTCTGAATTATGTCAGGGACATAAATTCAAAACGTAATTTTTATTATAAAAATTAAAATGTAATACAATAATATTAGATTTTGATCAACGACCAAGATCCCACCGACGCTTTTGACGGCCTCAATGTTACCGACATTTTTGATCAAAGACCTACATTCTGTCAAAGTAATTTAATGTACGCATTGATCAGCGTGCCTCACTTACTATCATTTCTTGTCCACAGTTCAAACTCAATGACAATCGCTATAAATACACACACTTACTATCATTTCTTTCACACCAACATTTCTCTGCTTTAGTAAACACTTGGTTATTTGATTTTCAAAACCCTCCAAAATGAACACCCTTTCAACACAGTACCGAAGATATAACACACTGACCGATGTTCATCATAGTGAAAAAATCCTTAGAAAAGAAAATGGTGTCTTGTTTGAGTGCCCAGATCCTGTTTTATGTAGGCACAAGCACGACATCACCTTCTCGCGTTTAAAAGATTTAAGGGTAAGGTTCAACAGGAGGCTGAATGGCACCGAGAGGTTAGTAGCATTACTCATTGCAAACCCAGTCGTAGAGATTAAGGTCGTATTTACTGGTCCTCCATGAATGTTAAGACCTACGACGAGATTCTTTTCCTTTGGAGCTCTATATGTGGAGACCAAATGGAGTGTCAACGAGATTTTTTTCCTTTTGAGACAAGGACCGTCACAGTAGAAAAATATGTGTCCGCTAGATCATTTTATATTTCCTTATTGGTTTGGGTTATGTTTTTTAATGTTTGCCATTGTTGTCGTTTCTATTACCCGCTTTTGTATGAATAAAAATTTAGCTTCAAATGAATAAACAATTTCTGCAAGTTCAACCACGCAAAATAAAAATCATAAAAATATAAGTACCGTGTATGATTGTTTTCCAGTAAATTTTGTTAAGGTTTTTTGTCAAACAAATGAATTCGAAAGGGATAAGATAAGAAGACTCGAATTAGATTTTGGGTTCACGGTTGTGAGTTTATAATATCACCCCAATTTGCGTGTGTTGTTGAGAAGGAAATTGGTTTAGAGGAGGACACGACACAAGACAACTAAACGAATCAAAGATTCTAGGTGATTGCCCAATTGAGTTCGAAGTAAAGATTAGCACTAACTACTTGAACATCATGAACTCTTCAAGCACTTCGTACTAACGGTTTTCAAAAATGTTAATAAAACAAGAACAAACTTAAACTCGCAGAAATCAATCCCGAAGAGAGGAGAACGCATACAAATCCCTTAAGCGTATAAATAAACAAAGTGAAAACAAAGTGCGAAAATAAAAGAAAAAGACAAAGAGTGAGACACTCAATTGTCGAAGGTAAAAATGCATTGAAAACAAGTTCTGAAAATACAAGTGATTTGGCTCAAACTACATATTGGTGATGAGTCCTTGTAGCTAATTTCGAAAGCTTCTCCAAGGCAAGACTATTTGGAAGGCTACATATTGGAACATGTGCCCCCCAAAGCTTCTCCAAGGAAAGACTATATGTAGACTCTTCGAAAAGATTGCTGATGAGTCCTTGTAGCTAATTTCGATTTCAAAGAATATCTATAAAATGTGCCCCCCAAATGTTTGGTCTTGATTGTGGGGGAGAGAGTAAACATTTTGATAAATTTTGTTGACAGCCCAGTCGAAATGTTGCTCCTCGTAGTTAAAGAAATAGTCGTTACTAGTCAGTTCAATGGTGCGCACAACGCTCCATAACTCTAGTACTATTTCCAAGAAATGTATTAACTACTCTTGCATGCTATCACCATTGACAGATAATCTTTTATTAGCCATTTTTAGCAATACCCACGGCGCCCGTATTCTCGACACCATTTCCGGAAACTGCATTAACTGATTCTAGACGTCTTCAATTCACCAATAACGGTTCAACACCATAATCGTATAAGTCTCCGGCCCTTTGGTGACTTAGACACTTGTCCAAATAGCTTCTTCATTATATATTCTTGAGAATTGATTCCAAAAAATTTCTCATAGAACTGATGGCACAAGACGAATCCGACAAAGACGTCTCGAAAGGGGATATTTTCTTTGGTCCCTTAGCTACTCAGACATCTTCTGTAAGAGACACTCCATCAACAACCACCACATTACCCACTACTGATTTGTGAGTTGCACACCCCACTGTTATATCACAATAACACACATTATCCCTTTCTACTTCACTTTAGATTGATAAACCGTTTTCATCGACTGGCTCTGAGGAATCACGATTCCCTTCTTTGGTAATTTGAGGAAGATCCTTGAACAACTTGGGAGTGACCTTCTTGAGGTTCTCATCGAGATACCAGGGCTTAAGCAATGACTTCATGATCTAATTAGCAAAATCTCTAAACGTCAAGAGGGCCTTCCCCTGCACAAACGATCAGAATTTTGAAAGCTCCCTCCAGTTCTCCTCCAACTAGTTAAAGTTCATACTGACTTAGAAAGTCAAAGTTCTGAAACCGAAGTCTTAGAATTTGAGGACTATCGATTGGATGCTGAAACCCTCAAAGTTCATCAGAAAATGGCTAGTGTCGATGAGATTCTCCAAAACAGTCAAGACCAAATGGCCGAACTTCAAATTCAAATGGTGGCCTCCGAGAACTCCATTGCTAACCCCACCAACAAACGTGAATATCTCAATTCACAAAAGGGTGAAGTCACTGCGTGAATAAATCATATTCAGAACCTGATGTCACCAGTTCTGGTAGTAAGATACCAATTTTCTCAGCAATTTGAAGATCTGAGGCATTGTAAAGAGAATCTTTCTGCTTAGAGAATTGGGCTAGAAGTAGAGAAAGTGCTCACGGAAAAGCACATAGAGAAGATCCAGGAAGAGTTGCTTAAATTCCTTTGAATATCTTCTTTAATTTGTCTATCTAGACTCTTAGTGTAGCACTTCATGTTGTTCGCCATTTTAATTTCAAATAAATGCCCCCTCTGATTATTTCAATTTACGCATTTTGTGTTGTTTTTTCTAAGTTTTTTAAATATTTCTAATTTTTGAACTGTAAATAACCAACATACCTTTCAAATATATATAATAGAAATAACCGTTGTTCGGTTTAAATTCCATTAATGGCACATGCGAGTCTCATCATTCCGACACGTTCATCCAGGTTTTCGCACAGCGTCTACGCCACTAACTCACGTCTTTTCCGTCACGTCGATGTGACTTAACATTCGTTTCGGTCTAGCCCTTCACTATAAAAGGATTAAAAAACTTAAGTTTTTCCCTTTTGTTTGTATCCTAGTCGGCAGTCGCCCAAAAATTATTCGCAAATTTCTTCTAGACTTCCTCTTTTGTACGTTAATGACTTAAGGTTAACTATGTCTTCGTCACGTGCTCTAACCCTACCACCACCTTCATCTATACCAGTCACGCTTGTCAATCGTGAGGACAAAGCTCTTGTAGAAAACCTCGAAGGTACTGCCGAGGAGATAGCTATTTGGTGATCTCAAGCATTGATTCCCTTTCAAAATTCACGGAACACTTATGCCCTTTTAGGACCGCTTACTTCCACCCTATATTGTGAAGAAAACCTTTCCACCCATCTCTTGACTAATAGAAACCCCACCTAGCTTTTAAAACGTCAATTGACCTTAGGTTTCTAGCCAGTTCATCAACCAAAACTTGGGGTACTATGTTAAGTCAAGTTTCTTCTTCAAAAATTCGGTTCGATGCCATTTTTTTATGGCTCAAGGGAATTGAACCTCAAAAGATGGATCACTGGAAAAAGATTGGCATTCAGATTAGTAAACAAAACTTGCTTTATAACATTCCCCAAATAGTGAGCTCTACTTTTTTCTGGAACCCTTATACTTCTTCCTTCCATTTCCCTTTTGGTATGAGGGTAAGGATGTTTGTCTTGGTAAAATCCTTCTTTCGAGTCTATATGAATATCTGTGTGCAACTTACAAGTCCTCGAAAATTCGAATTTTATTCAGTCCAGTTCGAGACATATAGTGGTTGGCCCTTCATCGCTCCTACAACTATTGCTCAATGTCATTTACACACCTTGTTTTGATGCTCCCTCTAAGACACCTAGTTCGAGAGTTCCTTATGGAGTTTGTCTTGTCCCTATAACTCGCTACATTCGTAGAGGAGATTACATCACAACCTTTCAAACTTATTTTGACTTGTTTTTAATCCTCAAAACCCATCAACCCAATTTTTCTTTCATGTCTCTTCGGAAAAATGAACCCGAATGGTTTACTAGAGAAATTTCCTGTTGTATACCGGGTTGGCAATCCGAATCCCTTAAAATTTGGTCTCAATTTCTGACTTGCCAACTTCTTTATTCCATCCCTCGAACTAAGATAACCGTTACACTTTATCAGCCATGCAAACTTGGTGGCTAGAAAATTTGGTCTTAGTCAAGTTCTTCCATGTCTTGGTTTTCATTTTATAAAACACCCTATGGGAGTTACTGATAACTCTATTTTATATAAAGTTATTCATACAATTAAACTTAGGTTATTGCCTATTTTCAAGTAAATTAATATGTAAATATAGCTTATTAATAAAGAAACAACATTTCAAGGATTCAAATGGATTATAACATTGAATTAAGCAAAATGCACATGTCTTGGTATGTTTGATGTTTTGTTCAAGGTCTGGCTACTTTGTGTGCCTACACTATGCGCATCGAGTGCCTCACTCTGATTGCACACACTGCTCTTGCTACACCAGCATTATGCACCAAAACATCCAAGGACCAATTTGGTGCTTCAACACTTGACATGTGACGTCATGTTTAGTCATGGAGAGCAGATCCACTTGTATATTTCGGTGACTTCAAGTGGAGGATTGCTTTAAGGGAGCCATTCATTTAAGGCCATTTGGCACTTCACCATTGGACCACCCCATGTGATAAGATGTGAAAGACCAACTTGCTCATAGAAGACCAGAAGATTAACCATGGCTAGCTGATCTCAGTTGGATTTGGCGCCAAGAAAACCCTCCAAGGGAGGAAAGCTCACTTGCCTATAAATAGAAGCCCATATCTTCACTTCAAGATCATCCTTCATCCAATCTTTTGTGGATCACATAGTTTCTTTATATTTGTATCTAAGTTTAGTTTTTATTTAAGTTTGTGAAGAGAATGAAGATAAGGAAGTGTTCGACAACCACTCCCATCACTTCTACTTGGAGGAAACTTGTGTAAGACATTAGTATTGTACTTCAACTTGGGAATCTCATGCAAAAGATCTCTCTCCTTTGTGTAATCTCTATCCTTTTGAGTTCTTTTTGTAATATTACTCATTTGACTATGCTCTTTGCAGATTCTTTCTATTATATAATGAGTAATATGAGCTAAATTCCTTTAGTTGAGATGTTGTAGTCTTGTAATGATCTTCTAAGTAAGTAAATGTGGTTTATGTAGTGTGTGCATTTTAACTCTTGTGTAATACTTCTTTCAAAGCTTATTTTGAATTTGATCACTTTAGAATAGGTAGACTTGTAACAGCAGACATGGGTTACATTTAAGAAATCAAGAGTTAATAAGAATGAGTGTTTGTAACAATATCTTTGTTAAACTAGATTTAATATATAAGGAATTGATTGTTAAAACCGTGTTAAGTCCAAGACATAGGATAACATAGTTCTTAGGATGATACAATGAATGCTTAAGAGACAAGAGTGAACTTATTTAGCATGCCTAGATATAGGAAGCATGCCTGGACGGGGGGAGATCTAGAAACAAAGGCTCAAGGTAAGCATTACTATAAAATATTTTTAATTTCGAAAAGTATTTTAAAATTCCCCATGATCCGTTCCATTAGGAAATAAGCTTTGGAAGGCTATTTGGAAGTTTGAAGCCCCTAACTGTGTTAGAAACTTTCTGTGGAGACTAGTGAAGGACATTCTTCCTACTAGGTGTAGATTGGAGAGGAAAGGAATTGCTTTGGATACTCAATGCCCCATATGCTTCTCTGCCATGGAATCTAGGAGCCATTTATTCATGAGTTGTAGTCTTACACAATTGGTGTGGTTTTCTTCTCCTCTCGGTCTTAGAATCCCCCATGAACCTGATATCATGTCTTGGTTCCTGCACTGGCTCACTGTTACTGATACTTTGGCTAGACAGCTTTTTGGCATTACTTTGTGGAAGATCTGGAAGGCTAGGAATGATTTGATCTTCAACAACAAGCAGTTCAATCCTATTGAAATAGCAGCCAGAAGTTCTGAGTTTGTGGAAGACTTCAACATAGCAAACCTGAAAACTAGCAGAGTTAGCAGTAGGCCACCTCCTTTGCATTGGATTGCTCCAGCTTCTGGGGTAATTAAAATCAATGTTGATGCTGGCTGTTTCTTGGATGGCTCATCGGCCTGGAGCTTCATTGCTAGGAACCATTATGGTTTGGTCCTCTCTGCTGCAACTACAGTTGTTCAGGGTTCCATTTCTCCAACTCTTGCTGAAGCCTTGTGTCTGAGGTGGGCAATTAACTGGGCTAGAGCTCAAAATTATTCACAATGTTGTTTTGAATCTGATGCTGAAAATGTGGTCCAGTGTTGTCTTGGTCTTAAGTGTATTACTGCTATAGAGCCTATTGTATCTGATTGTATTTCTTTATTAGCTCATATGCCATGGTTTTTCTGTTTCCTTTGCTCGTAGAGAGTGTAATCAAGCAGCTCATGCTCTTGTTGGTTTAGCTAAGCAGGTTGGGTCTAGATTTTGGCAGGGGTCTGTCCCTGACCTTATCAAAACTATTGTGTGTAATGATGCCTTGGGCTCAGTTTCTTCTCTATCAATAGAATGAGATTGTTAACGTGTCAAAAAAAAAGAAGGAAAGGACATGCAGTCAGAGAGGTTTCAGATGTTTTAAAAGAGAAATATCAACACGCCATAGAGAGGTTTAATACTAACTAAGCCCAAACACACCTTCCTGCTAAAGCTACTACGGATTAAACAACCTCGCCCAAAACTTTCTCCCTTACCTAATGCACCCTTTTGTCTCTCTAAATCTATTCCAGGTCCTAAGTGGTTCCTCCCTTTTAAACTTAGTTTGGCCTATAAACTTCCTAAAGAGAAATAAATTAATTACCATAGCCGCGCTTATCAAGGTCTGTTCCCTTTCGAATTTCAAACCTATTATAGACTAGAATAGTGAAGGTTATGACAGACTAGAATTGAAAGAGAGACGAAGAAAGTGATGATACCAAAGGAAAGGACATAAGCATGTCCTCTTCAAACGTCCTCCAAGGCATAACAAGGCTTCGTATGTACCTTGGAGGACGAAAGTGTCGTACCTGGAATGAAAGTGTCGTGTATAGGATAGTTCTTTTTAAGTAGCTAGAAAATTGATATTAGTTTAAATTTGTATTGGGATGTTATTTACAATTTAAATAATGAAGTTTGAGTTTTTGATAAAATTATTATTAGGGTCCGTTTTTAGGATTTGAACGGGACCTCCAAATTGTTTGGGCCGGCCCTGATCACGCGATGAAGATTCTAAAAAGTCTTCCTAAAAGATAGCGACTTATGGTCACAACAACTATTTAAGAAGGTAAAGATCCAAACAAGCTACAACTTAAAGACTTGATGTGTTCGCTCAGAGCTCATGACTTGGAGTTGAATGAAGAAGCACCTGCAAAGAAATCCAAATATATTGCTCAAATTAAAAGTCTAAATAAAGCATCCAGTTCAAAAGTGTCAGTTCAATACAAGGAGAAATCTCCGTAGATGAGATGTCATTTGGTAGTGATTCAGAAGGTATTGATGAATAAGTTTCTTTTTACTCTAAGGAACTGAAGAAACTATGACTACATAAAGGTATACGCGGTGGAAGGTCTTCTTACAAGAAGGACTCAAAGGAAAAATCTGACTCCAAAGGCAAAGCTCAAGTGACATGCTGTGAATGGAAGAAGCCTGGTCACTATAAATTGGAGTGTTCGAAGCTTTCAAGAGAGAAGCCCAAAAAGGATAGATCAAAAGAGAAGAAGAAAGGTCTTATGGAAACATGGGATGAATAAGAAGCATCATCATTTGACGAAGATAAAGAAGTAGCTCAGCTGGGGTTGATGGCTAGTCTACCATCATCAGACACTGATAGAGAGGTATGTACTGATTACACCCTTGATGATTGTAGTAGATATTCGAATGAAGCTATTCATGATCTTCATGATCTATATGAAAAGTTCGTTCAAAGCAGAAAATATTTCAAAGCTGTTTCTGGTGAAAACATAATGTTGAAACAAAGTGTTCCGGGGCGTATTAGTGAATACAAGGTGCAGTTAGCAATGGGCCAGCGGCCCAATCCAGCAGAACGGCCCAAGACCGCGTCTTGATCCGCAATTTCGCGCGGCCGATTTATCGCAACGGCCAGCTCGCCCCAGTGGTATAAATACCACCTCCATTCATACTGTCAGGTACGTAATTCCTAACCTGTGATACCCTGCCCGTTAGCACACATCTGACTAGAGCGTCGGAGTGTCTTTGCAGGTACCACCCGAGGTGCTCTGAAGACCGGTCTCCATTCCAACATCGTGGCCCGGGACGAAGGAGCGGTAAACAACAAACACTTGGTGATCGAGGTACGATCATTTGGCGACCACAGTGGGAGCCCGAGCGCTGTCCCACTTCAAAGATGGGCCCGAAGAAAATCATTACGCGGGCATCCACGCAGAACGACCCTACCGGTCAAGATGCTCGTCCGCAGCAGACACCGGAGGGCGTGCCTCTGACAATCAGTGAATCCCAAGGCAATCCTCGCTGGAACCTTGATCCAGGCGGGCAAGGAGCGACCTCTAAACGAGCATCAGCAGATCCCGAACGAACTGGCAGAGGCCGGGATCATGGAGCAATTGCCGGAGCACGTCACCCAGGCCGTTCTCCAGTTACTCCAAACCAAAAATCAACTCATAGCCGACCGGGATAATCTGATATCTCGGCTCGAGAGAGGGTCCATGCCCGCCCCGTCGAGAGGCGGGACATGGAGCTTCCTCCGCCCAAACTTCGCCCTTCACGAAGAACCGTGGAGCCCCGAAGGATCGCCCGCCATCGAGGAAGTACTTCTCGCCGATCCCGGTAGCGAAGGGTCCGGCGCGCAGATCACTCGTTTCGCAGAACGCGCGATCGCCGCCCCTTCACATAATTATGATTATTCAGATTCACCCTACCAGCCCGAGTCGGACCGTTCGTCCACAAGATATTCTTCGTGCGAATCCTCCGACTCCAGGCGCTCTAGAAGCCGTTCGTGGGACCCCTACGACGAATTGAATGAATATCGGAACGGTGAAATCAGAGATGTTTCACGCCGACCGAGAAGACATCACTCCATTAGAAACAGAGGCCGTTCGTTCCAAGGGCCCCCTATGTATGGGCACCCTGCCGGCGGTGGATTCTATGGAATGCCGACCGGCGAAGCATATCTCACAATGCAGACGTTCGGGCCTAATGACTTCTCGACCGGCGGCCAAGGCCCTTTCACAAGGGAGATTAGACGCTATCGTATCCCCAGGGACCTTAGAAAGCCGCCCAACCTCAACAAGTTTGACGGGCGAGGTGATCCTGACAAACATATCAGGTACTTCAACAATTACTGTAGCTACAGAGAGTTAGATTCCGTCATGAAGTTCCCATTGTTCCCCACGATCACTTGACGGACGAGCTCTAGAATGGTGGGGAAGTCGTGCACGTAGGACACCATTTCCTCTCGGGAAGAGTGTCGAGAATCTTTTGGCAAATTACATTGCCAACCGGTGCCAATACCGCCATGAGGAGCACACTGGATACTATCACCCGGGGACAATGAATCATTAAGGCGGTACATGAGCGTTTCAACAATGAGGCCGATCAAAGCACGACCTAACAAGACAGGATAAGTTGAAATACCTCAAGAGAGGCATCCGTGGGACCACGATTTGTTGAAGAGTTCACCTTGAACCATATCGGCGATCTCAAAGACGTTCCTCCGTAGAGCCAACGCCCATATGCATTATGAGGAAACCTCGCATTGCGAGAAAGGCGCGTGTGCGCCTAGAGAAGACGACGACAAGCGGGCCGTAAATCAAGATAACAACGGGACAACAAGCCGAGTACCGCCCAAGAAGTATGAGCATCGGACGAGGCTCAATGCTCCCATAGCCCAAATATTTTTAAAGTGTCGAACAATGAGTTTGTCGGCGTGAAGAGGCCCGATCCATTGGTACTCAAGAAGGGCGCACGGGCTACCAAAAAATATTGCCGGTACCATAAAAGCAAGGGACACGACACCAATGACTGCATGGCCCTAAAAGATGACATCGAGGATCTCATCCAAAAAGGGAAGCTGAAGCAGTATGTCCGAGCTGAGGGTGCCGGACGACCTGAAGAGAAAACCGGAGGGAAGAAGCCCCAATCAAAGGGAAAAGAAATTACTGCAGCAACCATAGAGGCAATAGCGGACAAAGACACCTCCGAAGAGGACGTCCGGATGTCCAACGGCCGGAGAGTGGCCATGGTGATCCAAGGAGGAAACCCCTTAGAGAAAAGGGATTCGAAGAAAGCTATAAAAAGAAAATGGAACGAGTTTATGATGGTTGGGTCTACATCTGCGGAACGCCCGGTTTCAAAAAAGCCGCCCATTTCCTTTGGAGATGAAGATCTGCTGGACGGAAGGGCCAATAGCTATGCCCCGTTGGTAATCAGGGCGGTCATGGCCAATACCGAGGTACGCCGAATTCTGGTCGACCAAGGCAGTTCGGCCGACATCATATTTGAAGAGCTGATCGACAAGCTCAATGTCGGCCGAGAGTGAGATCATTCCCTGATCGATCCAACACCCCTAACGGGGTTCAACGGGCGATCACTTACCCGCGGGAGCGATAGATCTCTTGGTCACTTTTGGCGATGACTCGAGAGCGAGCACCAAATACCTGGGACGGTGAAGGCAACATTCCTAGTCCTACCCATCAAATCCTCGCTATCGATGTGTATTGTAGGCCGGCCGACCCTAGGGAAGTTGGGGTCGTAGCCTCCACTGATCCACACGAAGATGAAATTTTCTGCAAGGACGATCAAGTGGTGACCCTATTAGCCGACCTAGACGCGGCCAAGAAAAGCCATTATTTGTATCAAGACATCCGCAGCGAGCAAGATAGAATCTTCGACCCACGAGCACCGGAGAAAAGGCACCAAGTTAACCTTGGCGGACTTAGGCGCCCGTGTATGACCACGATAGCGACCCGGAGGGCGGCGGCGATGAATTAGCCCGCGAGCTAAAGAATAGGCCCGAAGAGGCCCGAGCCACATGGAGAGCTAGTTGACGCCCAACTAGGGGACGACCCAGAGAAGACGGTCAAGCTTGGCTTGACGGCCTACCCGAAGTCGGTCGAGGGATCTCACGACTGCCTTAAGGAGTATGCGAGACTTGTTTGCATGGCAAGCATCGACATGCCCGGCATCCCAACGAAGTTGCATGTCATCGGCTCGCGATAGATGAAAATGTCGACCAGTAGCCCAAAGAAAGCGAACCCAAAATCAAGAGAAATCCCGAAGCGGCGGCTCGAGCGGTTGACGACCTAGTCAAGGCCGATTTCATTGAAGAAATAAAATACACGACACTGGTTGTCAAACGTGGTGCTAGTCAAGAAGAAAAAGCGGCAAGTGGCGCGTGTGCGTCGACTACACGCGATATCTGAACAAGGCATGCCCGGGATGCCTTCCCTGCTGCAGTATTGATAAATTGGTCGACGGGGCATCGGGCTATAAATTTGCTTATCGTTCTCGGATGCCTAATGCGGGTACAATCGACACGAAGTACCGCCCGATCGCAACAAAGCGCGCTTCATGACCGATCGTGGCAACTTCCAAGTATAAGGTTATGCCGTTCGGCAAGAACGCTGGCTGAGGCGACCTACCCGGATGATGAACAAGATTTTCAAGGAGCGGATCGGTCGAGTAGTGAAGTTTACCTTGATGATATGATCATTAAGAGCAGAACGACCGGATCATGCGGCCGACCTAAGAGAAATCTTTTAAAGAAGCAAGGAAAAATTCTCTTAGGCTTAACCGAGAAAAGTGCACCTTTGGAGTTAGGGTAGGCAAGTTCTTGGGGTTTCATCGACCAGAAAGGGGATAGAGGCTAACCCAGATAAATGTAGAGGCGATCGCCGATATGAGGCCGCCCACCACAAAAAAAGAAATCCAACGGTTGAATGGCATGGTCACGCCCTTTCAAGATTCATACCTAAATCTGCATGCAAGTCGCTCCCTATTCAAACTTTTGAAGAAGGAAGTAGAGTTCGAATGGACCGACCCGGTGCCGGGCACTAGAACAATTGAAGGAGGCTTTGACCAATCCACCCATCATGACAAAGCCGAGCCGGGGAAATTCTATATTTGTACTTAGCCATAACTGAAGAGGTATTGAGTGCCGTCCTGGTTAGAGAAAACGACTCAAGGCAAAATCCGGTCTACTTCATCAGCAAGGTGTTGCAAGGACCGGAGCTGAGATACCAGAGGATCGAGAAGCTAGCACTTGCACTACTGGCCGCCGCCGCGCGCTGAGACCATAGTTTGTGGCTCACCGGTCGTCGTGGTAAGGCGCACCAACCCATAAGACGAGATCCTCCACCGGCGGACTGGCGGGGCGAATGATCAAATGGGCAGTAGAACTTAGTGAATTCGGCATCAAGTTCGAGTCCAGATCGGCCGCTAAGGCCCAAGTGTTGGCCGACTTCATTGCAGAAATGACCCCAACACAAAACGGCCGGCCGGACACAATGTGGACATTGCATGTGGACGGCTCCTCCAACAGCAAAGGCAGTGGGGCGGGCCTTATATTAGAGAATTCAGAAGGACTTGCGGTAGAAGTGTCCCTGACATTCGCGTTCCACACATCCAATAACCAGGCTGAGTACGAGGCATGCATAGCCGCCGCTGCAACATGCAAAAAGAGTTCAACGTCGCCGGGTAGAGCTACACTCGATTCCTTACCGGTGCGTCTCCCGGATCCAAGAGTTAGACGACGCTAAAGGCGAAGTGTTGAAGAACTACGGCCAAAGTTAGAGAGCTCCTCCGGCGATTCGACCAGGCGGAGATCAAACACGTCGCCGGGGCGAGAAAATGTCCGCCGACATCTGTCAAAGCTAGCGATCACGAAGGCACCGAGCAACCATAGAAGTTTAATCCAAGAAACCTTGACTCGGACGCAGGCGTCTCAACTAAGCCTAGCCAACCCTTGGCCGCCCTCCTCACTATAGAAGAGAGGCGATTGGATCACTATATCTGCGCTACATCACATTGGGTGAGGAGCCGACCGATCCAAAGAAGGCCAAGACCTTGAGATTACGGTCCACCAATTATTCTGTGATCGAAGGGAAGCTGTATAGGAGGGGACTCTCATGCCCGCTCCTCCGGTGTTTATCGTCGGGCGAATCCGACCATGTCCTACGAGATATACATGAGGGATTATGTGGCAGCCACCAGGGCGGACGATCAATAGCGAAGAAGGCGCCGAGCCGGGTACTACCTCTTGGCGACCATGGATGAGGATGCCAAGAAGCTGGTGCAGAAATGCAAGAAATGCCAAATACATGCTGATGTCCACGTCGCCCCCTCATCAGAACTGCAAAGCCTCACCTCACCATGGCCGTTCGCCTGGTGGGGGATGGATTTGCTCGGTCCCTTTCCACCGGCACCCGGTCAATTCAAGTTCCTGATCGTGGCAGTAGACTACTTTACAAAGTGGATAGAGGCCGAGCCTCTGGCGACCATAACCCGGCAAAAGTCAACAAATTCTTGGTAGGAACGCCCTAGCACGGTTTGGAGTTCCCCGGTGATAACGAGAATGCATAACGACACCCGGTTTTGCGACGAGAAAATTCAGAGGAATGTTGACCGACTTAGGGTGAAGCAGTAGCTTCACGCCGGTCGAGCACCTCGCATTTAACGAAGCAAGTGAAGGCGCCAGCAGAGTCATCTGCGTGGGTTGAAAGAAGACTTGACGAGGCAAAGGGAAATTGGGTCGAAGAGCTTGATCAATCTGTGGGCCTATAGGGCGACCCCACTCATCGACCGGGAGTCACCTTTCAAATTGGTCTACGGAATGGGACGCGTTAATTCCCATAGAAATGAACGAGTGAGGCGAGGGCGGCCAACCCCAACAATGATCGCAACGACCGCCAGGTCTTTAAGGGAAGAATTGGACTTGGTTGAAGAGCTGCGCAATCAAGCATCCTCGAGAATCATTAGTCAAGTAAGGTCATTTGCGCGATATAACGCCCGCAGTACAGAAAGAGACTTTCCGATCGGACAACCGGTCCTTAGGCGAGCGGACGTCGGCAACAAGAATGCACGCCAAGGAAAACTAGCCCCAAATTGGGAAGGCCCGTACCGTGTCATAAACAAGACCGGCCGTGGGGCGTATGAATTAGAAACCATGGAAGGGGCGATCATCCTCGGGACATGGAATAGTGACAAGTTAAAGCGAAGACTATGTTTAGTACCCCATTTTATAATCGATCGATCGATTGAATGAATAAATACCAAAGTGGGCGCTCTTTTTCCCCATCGGGTTTTTTACGAGGCCCGTCCGTTAAAATACATCTGTTTTAAATTTCGCAACTAGTGACCGGTCGCGAACGAAGCGACCGTATTGCCACCGAAGTGGCCCAAGGGTTAAGTGATAACCCATGAGCGATCGTAGGCGCCGGCGACCTACATAGAGTGCCACCGAAGTGGCCCAAGGGTTAAGTGATAACCCATGAGCGATCGTAGGCCGTCGAGCGACCTACATAGAGTGCCACCGAAGTGGCCCAAGGGTTAAGTGATAACCCATGAGCGATCGTGAGGCGCCGGCGACCTACAAAGAGTGCCACGAAGTGGCCCAAGGGTTAAGTGTTAACCCACACCCATGGTAGGCGGCATTGGCGACCTCACGAAGAGTGCCATCGAAATGGCCCAAGGGTTAAGTGAACCCATTAACGTATAGTAGGCCGTCGGCGACCTACAAAGAGTGCGACGAAACGGCCCCAAATTCGAATCATTGAAAGGCTCGAGCGGCCCACACGAGCGCTTTAAACAAAGCGCGAATCAGCCAACGATCGCTTAAAACGAAGCGCAGTAGAAAATGCATAGAAATAAATTTGCGGAAAGAGTAAAAAGCTAAAGTTCATTACAAAGCAAGCGCGCAGGCGGCCGGCGCAGACTTGTTCGGCCGCTCGCCAAGGCGGAGTGCAAAGCAAAAATAAAAGTGCGATTTAAATTACGGTTAACAAACCGCTCGCGGCGGGCAAATAAAGAGCTAATCATTTCTTAGCACGGCCAACGATCACCGGCGCTTGCGATGACCATCTTGCCATCATCATCAAACCTCGCAGGAAAGATGATCTCTTCACCCTCGACCACGTGGTCGGGCTGCACCAGACGACCGTCGTATTGAATGCCTCGGGCGGCGAGCAACTTCATTTGGGCCACAGCATTGTCGAGCGGTAAAGGCCGCCCGCCTTTTGCCATCGGCTACCTCGCAACCTTCTCACGGATGGCGGCGCCTTGACTTCCTCAAACCGAGTGACCTCGCGCCTTGAGGGTCTTCACGACTCTGCAAGTTCTTTATTTCGGCCCCAACTTGGCCCTATCCTCGGCCGCCATCTTCTTGTCCTTCTCGTGACCGCCACTGATCTTAGTTTGCTCTAAGGCGCGATCTCGAGCTCAAGCTCTTTGAGTCTCCGCTCGCCACCTCGAGCTCCTTGACCTTCCGCTCGCCGCATCCCGCTCCGATTCAAGACTGAAATAAAAAACAAGGTTAACGAACGAACAATGTACATCCGACCGAGCGATTAGCATAATGAGCGACTTACGTCTTTGCATTGTTCTTCAAATCCTTAAAGCGTCTTGTTGGCGGACTTGAGCGGATCGCCACAAAAGTCTATGGGGTCTCTCTTGAGCGCGCGCCACTTCAAGATCACCAAAGTCTTCAAGTTCAAAAATGGGGACTCAACCCGATGGTCCTCCTCCTCCTCTCGACGCTTAAGTGGAGTGCGGTATCCTTACCACGAGGCCGCCCCGGCATTCCTATCTTGTTGACTCCCCAACATTCCTATCCGGCTTGGGGTGTTGCGCGTTCTTTGAGAGCCGGAGGCGGGAGTCTTCTTTTGCCGCTTAGGTGGACGAGCTTCTCAAGGCTAAGCCAATCCGAGGACATCTTCAAAGTTTTCCTGCAAAAAGATAAAGGCGTTAGCCAAGCCGTCGAAAAAAGCAATCAAATTAAATCAAGTCAAAATTCACCGACCGAGAGCTCGGACACCGCTTTATCCCCTTCAGATAGCAGAACGACTGCGCAGGGATATCCCCTTCAGATTCTCGGCGGCAGGCGGATAGCTCGTGATCATACCCAAGGTGGCAGTGTCCTCCTCGTCCAATGAAGATACAGCGAAAGTGTAATCGCCCGGCTTTGGAGTAAAGTGGGCGCCCGCCATGAGATGGGAAAGAAAGAGCCCCTGCATGCTGATGCGGAAGAACCTCCGCAATATCTTTAGCGGCCTCCGCGCCGGGGATGACCCAGAAGTACTGGTTTTTCCACCCGCCCGGCAACGAATCCGAGTAAGCCCTGAAGAACTTGCGGGGAAATGACTTTTGATTCTTGAAAGACACGCTCCTTTGCGGGCCATGTTGGTACCATACTCACCATGCCAACTCGATTCGAATAAGGCAAAGAAAAGCTTGGTCGAGCACGTTTCGACCCAACCCGGTCGCACAGTGCTCGAACGTCTTCATGAATCCCCATCCGTTCGGATGAATCGAGACGGGCGACATTCAAGTAGTTGAGCACGTCCGTTGAAAATCGATGAAGGGGGCGATCCCCATCTTCTCAAAGACGACACGATGCATAGTAAACTTCAATTTTTGAGAGCGGTCGCAATATTCTCTTCTTCACGCATGCCTTTCACCTTCCATCCGGCTTGGTGAAGAGGCATTTAGGTCGTCGATACTGTGGGGCCTCCGGACCGATGAAGCTCTTAAAAGTCCTCATCTTTTCAGACACCCAGGAAATATCATTCACATCAATAACGGCATCCTGCCCGGCCTCTTCCTCCGCACGTTCGCGACCGCGCAGGACCGGCGGCCTCCTCAAACTGGTTCGCCGCCCGTTCTTCCCCAACGGCGCTCTTTCTTCAACATGCATCGGCTCGGGCCCTGCAGGTCGGCCTCCAAGTCGATCACCTCGTCATGAAGACTCCCGCGGTGATTGAGTAACCTCACCCATCTCCTCGTCGCCCACTATGTCGATCAATTGGTCGCTACCTTCGCCATCGCGTCGCTTGTTGTTTACAGTGGTGGCACGGTTGTTTTCAGTGGGGCGGGGACCCACGACCGATGACTCGTCGAGGTTGATAGCGAAACACTATCGCTCGAGCAAGAATCGAAGAGCTTGACGAGGAAGCGCGCGCGCAGAGAACGCCTGTTCTTCAAAGGCTTGGGAAGGTCCGGGCGACCCTCCAGAGGACACAGACTCGGCCCGCTCTGGTTCTTGCTGGGGACGCGTCGCCATGAGCGCAAGACTCTGCTGGGGAGCACCAGAAATTCGAGCGGTGCATTTTGTTTTGGCGGATCCACGAGAAGGGGACGAAGACGTCAAGGTCGACCGAGCCAGCGCGCTCGAGAAAGGGGGCGACGTGGTCGTCCCCCGATCGGACGCCTCCCCTTTCACGAGGCGTGGAAGACTAAAGAAAAGCGATAAAACACAAGTAAAGAAAGAAAAGCCAAGAGGAGCGGCTTACCTGAAGAAACGAAACTAGAGAAGAGAGGAGCAGGCAGAAAATCCACGCGCAGTAACTCAGGTCACTTACAAAACGTTCGGTCGGTAGCAGAGGCGCGAGTTTCAGGTGTGGAAGACGTGCTGACCAGATGCCCTATTTATAGGAGGGCCCACCAGGTGAAACGTCGCGGACCTGCTGCTCGTTTCCCTCCCATCCGTTGCATGGGGAAGCCCAAAGGGTGTCTTGAGACGCGCAAAAGTCACCATAATCATTACGCATTAATGGCAGGGTCGAAGCCCAAACGCCACGCGCGGTCGGACGCCACTTCAGACACGACCGTCCGATCCCCCGATGAAGACAGGAACACACCACCTTGCCGGGGGCATCAATTCAAGCCTCAGCCCGCCCTGAAGCGACCTAGGCTTGGGGGGCAACTGTTCCGGGGCGTATTAGTGAATACAAGGTGCAGTTAGCAATGGGCGGCCCGATCAATGACAGAACGCCCAAGACCGCGTCTTGATCCGCAAATTCGCGCCGGCCGTATTTATCGCAACGGCGGCCGCCCTGATGGTATAAATACCACCTCCATTCATCCGTCAGCACGTAATTCCTAACTGCGTGATACCGCCTGCGTTAGCACACATCTGACTAGAGGTGCAACCCTCCAATTCCATGTACACTTTCATTATCTCCTTATTCGTGATTTACCTCTTCACTTCATGTTACTGACTTAAGCATCGGAGTGTTTGTAGGTACCCCCCACCCGACGTACTCAAGCAAGCTACCTCGGACCATCCGAGGCTAATCTTCGACCGTCCGGACTCGAACTTCAATCATTTGGATTTTATCATCTTTTTCTCGAAGCACTTCAATATGTACCCCGGATTCGGCCACTTTCAAGGTCCAGGAATCGAACAATGGCGACCACAGTGGGAGTATACACTACAACAGATTTAAGGATTTGTAGCATTTTTTTGGGCATTGGTAGCGTTTTAAAACGCTAGAAAATTTTGCGCTACGGATGCGTACCCCCCATTAGTAGCGTTTTAAAAACGCTAGGGATTGTCAGAAATGCGTAGCGTTTTGAAATAAAAGCGCTGCGGATCTTCCTTAGCGTGTTTTGGACATACGTAGCGCGCCGCAAAAACGCTAGGGATCCTCTAGCGCCTTTTGAAATGAGTAGCGTTTTCCCTAAAACGCTAGAGATCCTCTAGCGCGTTTTGGCCATAACTAACGTTTTCCCTAAAACGCTAGGGATCCTCTACCGCATTTTTCCCATAGCTAGTGTTTTCTTTAAAACGCTAGGAATCCTCTAGCGCATTTTGTCCATACCTAGCGTTTTTCAGAAAGCGCTAGGGATCCTCTAGCGCATTTTGTCCATACCTAGCGTTTTCTATAAAACGCTAGGGATCCTCTAGTGCATTTTGTCCATACTTAGCGTTTTCTTCGCTAGGGATCCTCTAGCGCATTTTGTCCATACCTAGCGTTTTCTATAAAACGCTAGGGATCCTCTAGTGCATTTTGTCCATACCTAGCGTTTTTTCTCTAAAACGCTAGGTATTGAATGATTTTTTTAATTTCATTTCTAGCGTTTTCTCTATAAAACACTACGTATTGACTGATTTTTTTTAATTTCATTTGTAGCGTTTTTCTTTAAAACGCTACCAATTGACTGATTTTTTTTTTTAAATATTTTTTTATTTTTGTTTATTCTCCCTTTTAATTACAAGTTATAAATTCATTCCCTGCCAACAAAATTCATCCAATATCATTCCAACAAAATTCAGCCAATATCATTCCAATCCAATATAGATACACACATATGTACATATCACCAAAAGACCATATTAAACTAACAAGTACTTACAACATAATATATATCCAAATTATATATACAACATATATAATAACTAACTAACATTATGAAACTCAAAAGTTGCTACAAAAAGCTAGAAACATAACGGCACCACTCCCCCCTTACTGTTGTAAGTTGTTCATCGAGTAATCTTTGGATGCGACACTGATGAGGAAAATCTTGAAAAATAAAATGAAATAAAATTAGAATTAAAATAGTTATTAAATGTGAGTAAGTATTATAATATCAATATAAAAAAGAAATCTAAGTAGTTACCTTGATTGGAATTACTACTTTGTCGTGAGTGATAATCTCTCTCATATATCTCATAGTATAGTACCCACAATCATTGTTATGGCTGTTTAGGACACTACAAAGCAAAAGATTAGTTAATTAATTGTCACATTTTTATGACCTAAAAATTCAATTAAATTTATAAGAATATTGATAAAAAACTTACAGTTATCGGTACCCATTTTGTTTTACTCACAGAATATCCCCAATATTGTCTCAAAACACTGAAACGTCATACATATATATAACTAAGTTAAAAAAATACATATATTAAATTATAAAAAATGAGAGAGTTACACATACACACCTGTCAACTATCTGTACGAAGTCTACGTAGACTTTGTAATGACCTTGAAGTGAATCCAGATAGTACACAATATTTCTCTTAGGGTTTATTGCAAACAATACCCAATGTTGCCTGCAAGTAAATGAATCACGAATGAGTACACATTTACACTATAATACAATCCTCAAAATAAATAACCAAGTGATTGAAGACTAAATTTCTCACCCTATATTGAGTGGTGCAAAAAATAAAGATTCATGATCAAAATGTCAAGTACTACTTCAGCGTGAAAGGACATAACATTCAATTTGACTCTTCCTAGCCATAATATCCTCTGGTTTAGCTTGATCAGTGTCCCACACAACCATACACTCTGGGCACAAGAACAAAAACTTTTGTGTCCGTTGCGAAGGGACCAACATCTCATTGTACAAGACCTATAAATAATATATATACAACTTTCAGATCCTCATATATACTCTAATATATACTCTAATATATACAACTATTGTGTACAAATAATTTAATACATACCTCATATATACTCTAATAACACTCACAGTGGCCCATTCCATGTCATATACAGCTTTCAGATCCTCAACATTGAGAATCACAATCTGTTCCACTCCCACAATTTCATCGGTCGGTAAGTTAATAAGGTCACGACGGGGCTTCATTTTTGTAGTCGCGTAGACCTTTACATAAGTGATGAACTCCTCGAATTCATCATTGGGAGATTTAACAAGATGTTGGACTGGGTGTATTTCCTTTCCTTTAATAGAAGGAGATGGTCGGGACACTTTGGTATTGTCGGTGGAAGGGGAAGGTTGAGATCTGGCCTTGCTAACACTCTTTTCCTTAGATATTCCTTTTTGGGGTACCTGTATATATTAAAAAAATGATTAGTTAGTTAGCATACATTATATATAACAATGAGTCATTAACTTATTAACAAAAATATTGTCACTTAAAACGACAAGTTGTGCAGGCCATGCCACAAAAGTACTAAGTGCTTTATAATTGAATAGTCTACTCTAACTCTCAAATGGTTTTCAGGCATGGGTAAATTGTGCATTGTGGCACTCAATTGGTTACATAAGATGCCCACTGCAACCTTTCGATGTGGGTTTGCAATATATAGCTCACATTCAGCGTTATCCTAAATCAATTATAAAGAAAAATAAATATACATGATAATTTGATCAAATACATATGTACAAAAAATAGGTCGAGTAATAATAAATACCTGTGTTGAAGGGATGGTGCAGCTATCTCAAATGCGCTATCTAGGCGGTGAGGTGCAAGCGGGTGATATAGGTGCGCGTAGGGGTGGTGCAAAGAGGGGATGGTGCATCAATGGATTGTGCGAAAGAAGGGATTGTGCAAAGAGTCGCTTATACATCTGTCTCTCTTCCATTAATACAAACAACATTCTTGGATATCCGGTCATATCTGTGCCGCCATCACTTTACATTGCCCGCGACGCCTCGCTATGGCTCTTTGACCCAAACACGGTGGTAGGAGGAATGCCATATCTATAACCTCTTATACGACTTTATACTCTTCCTTCGCAAGGCACGAGCAAGGATATATTGTTCACGAACAATGCTAACTCTCTCCTTGTGATCTGATTGTGATATGCTTTCCGATGCACAAACATAAGTATATAATGATCGTAAATGATGATCATATGGATGTATATAATGAGACACAAATTCCAACTTGCTAGGAATCATAAAAATTACAATACTTGAATTTTGGAATACTTACAATTCTGTCATTGACCTCCTTAGTTTTGGGATCCACAATATCACCATCTTTGTTTTGTCGGGCCTCTAACCACACAGTACAACGATCAAGGGATTCTTGAGTTGGATCTTTCCCCTCTTTCAGTAACTATTTAAGTTTAATAATTGTTAATCAACTGTAAATTAAAAGATTCATTAAATCATAATAAATTAAACTAATTGCGTGTTACCAATCTTTCTTCGAGAACTTGATATCCACTAGAACCTCCTCTATAAGGGTACTCGGGATTAGAAGCTCTTTCTTTATTCGCTTTGCTCTTTTTCTATTTAAAAAGATAAGTATACATTAATGAATGATATCTAGTTGTCAAATATATATATATATATATATATATAACTTAAATAATTAATATACTAACCAAGAAAGCCGGATCTGTAGTGCGTATATGTACAAATAAACTCCAATCCTCCTTAGTTATAATTCCGGAATACAATGGTGGAGGCTCTTGTCTGATGGTCCCATCAGGAAGTTTCAGATACTTTTTTCCTACATCACTTCTATAACTCCGATGCAACCTTCCAGCTTCCTTGAGTATCCAATCTTTTCTGGTATCATCCACATCAAAGTGTTTCTGCTTATACATAAAAATGGATTAAATAAATATAACTAAAAAATCACTAAATAAGATTATTAAAGAGGGCTAAAATTATATACCTGTATTAAGGACCAGAAATCATCTTTCACTTTAGGCAAAACTTTATTATCTTTCTCATTCCAACTTTTAATCGAAATTGGAAACATTTGCTTCACCTTACCAATAAAAGTTATCAAATTTGTCGCGTTCTCTCCAATAGGCAAACCTTTAACACTCCATCTGAGCTGCATTAAATCATTAAATAATTAGATAACTTTGAAAGGTAGAGAACAACATTAATAATTAGTAACTTACTGAATATTTCTCGTGTCCTTTACTTATCCGATGGATGATTTTCCTTTTCGCTGTCATTCCACGGGGAGTGAACTTCTTTGTGTTTCTATGACCACTCTCATAATCACTAAGTGATGCCATCTGACTTGCAAAACGACGTGGAAAAAGCTACAATGATCCTGCAAATTGAGGATCATAAAGAGGATGAAGCCAATCACAAAATATCTTCTTAATAAGTATAAAGTATACTTCAAACTATTATGAAAGAAAGAAGTTTCTTCATCAACACTCATACTCAGCAAAAATAATCAAAATCATGTGGTATACTAACCTAAGCATTCAGTTGCAGCCGTAACCATTCACCAATAATTGAATTTTGGATCACAGTTTAGGGTGTGCCAACTTAGCAAGTGTGCATAGATTTTAACATGATTCGAGTAAAAGCATGGAAAAGTTTATTTCCAGAACCATAGTTTGTAAAATATTATCCAATTCCAAACATGCTCTAACAAGTTGCCAAACGTCAAAAGAGGGATTTGTTCGAACTAAGAACATAAATAAAACAGAAAAGAACAAAAAGCCCTACATTCTTCTTCTTTTCTCTTCCCTCTCTACCCCGTTAATGCATTATTAATCACTGAACAATATTACACATGTCCAGGAAATCAATTTTAAAACCATTGAAGGGTTCTCACTCGATACTCGACATTACGATCAACCAACAAATTCATTATCACTTTCATACATTTCAATATACAGTATAGGTGCAGTAAATTTTCAGCAGTGATACGTAAACTTCGACAATTTCTTTAACAGAGCAAATGATATCGGAATTAAACAAACAAATATTCATTGGAAATCTTAGAGTGTGTAGTTTCTGGATATAATTTTTATTTATTTGTTTATGTAGCCAAAAAGTACAGTTTTTTCAAAACAAAGCATATGGATCCAGAAACAGGACAGCAACTGTTGCCTAACTTGTAACTCAGTTTTCTTATTGAATTCTACATCAAATTAAGCAAACCAAGTGCCCAAATTGAAGCAAAACAAGTCTATTTTCCAATGAAACAAGAATCACTAAAAATGGAGTTCTACAGAAGATTTTATCTACAAATTACTCAACCTATAATAACCGGTTTTTTGCAGAAAATCACTTTAAACCCTTCTCCCTTCACTCCAAACACAATCCAATAACATCAAGCATACACAAACAGCCAATTCAATACCTTACAACAGAAATTTCTAATGAACATTTTGACAGCAATCATGGCATCATATATTCATATGTATCATAGGCAATTCAACTTTAAAACAGTAACACAACCGAAAACCAATTTCAAATCGGAATGCACATTTTCACTAAATTCAGAACATTGATACAATCAACATACAATTCACATTCCAACACATTATACTCATTCTAATCATATAACGTGGTGAGAACACTCACCCGGTTGACGACTACTCGAGACTTTGGCGACTCAAAACCGAAATCGACCCGAACTCAACGAACCGAAATCCCGAAGTTTCCAAACTGTCTCAAACTCGACCCCAAACTGTCTCAAACTGGCATTAGCGAAAGCACCGAGCGAAAGGATTTTTGGGTTTTTGGGTTTTGGGTAGTTTCAAGATGGATTTTTGGGTTTTTGGGTAGTTTCAAGATGGGTTTCTGGGTTTCGCGGGTGAGAGAGGTGGAGGAAGAGAGAGGTTTGGGTCGCTGGGTTTTCGCGAGGGAGAGAGAGTTTCGCGGAGGAAGAGGATGAGAGCTAGGGCGTGGAGGAAGAGGATAAGAGCTAGGCGTGGAGGAAGAATATGAACGTGCTGAGTTCCCGAGAGAGAGTGAGGCGCAAAACTGAGAGGGAATTAGAGTTTTGGAAATAAAAAATTTATTACACTATAAGTAGCGTTTTTTTAAAAACGCTAGCCATTGACCCAGCGTGTTTCGCTCATACGTAGCGTTTTTTTTAAAAACGCTAGCCATTTTGTAATGTAATGTTGTCCATACCTAGCGTTTTCTGTAAAACGCTAAGGATCCTCTAGCGCATTTTGTCCATACCTAGCGTTTTCTGTAAAACGCTAGGGATCCTCTAGTGCATTTTGTCCATACCTAGTGTTTTTTCTATAAAACGCTAGGTATTGAATGATTTTTTTAATTTCATTTCTAGCGTTTTCTCTATAAAACGCTACGTATTGATTGATTTTTTTTAATTTCATTTGTAGCGTTTTTCTTTAAAACGCTACCTATTGACTGATTTTTTTTAAATATTTTTTTTTATTTTTGTTTATTCTCTCTTTTAATTACAACCTATAAATTCATTCGCTTCCAACAAAATTCATCAAATATCATTCAAATCCGATATCATTCCAATAAAATTCAGCCAATATCATTACAATCCAATATAGATACACACATATGTACATATCACCAAAAGACCATATTAAACTAACAAGTACTTACAACATAATATATATCCAAATCATACAACATAATAACTAACTAACATTATGAAACTCAAAAGTAGCTACAAATTAAAGCTAGAAACATAACGGCGCCACCCTCATGACTACTGTCTTGACCACTCTCATGATCACTAAGTGATGCCATCTGACCTGCAATAACATAATCCATGTTATTATTAAATTTACAAAAACAATATAATTATCTATTAATAAAAAATAACGAGATATCATTAAGTCTATATTACCTTTTCCTTTTCCTAGATAAAATTTTGTTTGCAATTCGCGTCTTGGTATTTTTTCCGATTTAATAGTAATTCCATCATTATGATCTTTTCTAAAATATACAACATCCTCTATAGAAGTATTTTCCCTATTATTGGTTACGATGTTCTCAAGAAAGTGGTCGTCCTCAACACCAACATCATCGGGTGCTTCATGATCATCATTGTTATACACAAATTTTTTGTCAGTCAATAGAACAATAGACCAATTGATATTAACTGGATCAGTGACATAAAACACTTGTTGAGCTTGCGATGCTAAAATAAAAGGTTCATCTTTATATCCTAACTTGTTGAAATTCACCCGCATGAACCCCGATTCATCAATCTATAAACCAAAGATATTGTCAACCCATTCACATTTGAACACACAGGCTCTGAAACATATTGTAATCCAACTCCCATATGTGTTCAATGACGCCAAAGTATGACATATTCGCATATATGGGATTTCTGTCTTTGGCACTGGATGCATGCATAGAATGAGCTACTAGAGTCACCCCACTATTTTGCATTTTACTCAGATCATCTTGTTCTTTTGTATAGAAAGTGCACTCGTTCATTAGATAGCTGTTGTAAGAAAAGACATGTATATTTGGACCTTTTGCTAACCATCTCAATCTTTTTGAAATCAAAGTAGGATTCGAAACACACTCACCATCAATGTGATCTTTTAGCCACACTATGAAACTCCTATTGTGTTCTTTTGCTAACCAAACTTGCTTCTTTCCCGGGAATTGACTCTTAAGAATCTCCTTGTGCTTGGCAACATATGAATCAACCTCACTATCATTGCGAAGAACGTACAAGTGTGCTTGCTCTAGTTCTTTCCTTGATACCATCACTAATTTAGTTCCTGTCATCCCTTTACTAATCCTTCCTACATGACGAGACCTTGGCAGTCCCACAGAATATTCAAGACTAGATAGATATCCCGTGCAAAACTCAATAGCCTCTTCAACTATGTAGCGCTCAACAATACAACCCTCAGGTCGTGATCGATTTTTCACATATCCTTTTAATATCTTCATGTAACGCTCAAACGTATACATCCATCTCATGTAACATGGGCCACACAATTGTGTCTCTCTAACCAGATGAACTATTAGATGAATCATTATGTCAAAAAAGGAAGGTGGGAAATACATCTCAAGCTCACACAAAGTGACAAGTAATTTCTCTTTGCAATGTTAGCAACTTTCCGTGGTCAATCACTCTACCTCAAATCGCCTTAAAGAATAAACAAAGTTTGGTTAAGGTCCGACGCGACTTTCTTAGGCAAAATGGATCGTATACCAATGGGTAGCAAATGCTCCATGAGAACATGACAATCGTGGGACTTTAGAGACTTTAACTTGAGGTCTTTCATCGATACAAGAGTCGCCACATTTAAAGAGTATCCCTCTGGAACTTTAACTCCATGAAGAAACTCACAAAAGACAGTCTTTCTCCTTTCTAGATAGAGTATGAGTCACGGAGGTAGATATGTACGTGTACCCTTCTTTAGGACCCAATTCAGGTCTCAAACCCATACTAACCAAATCCACCCTTGAGTTGATGGTATCTTTAGTCTTACCGGCATATTGAGTAAGGTACCAATGACACTTTCAAGACATTCTTTTCAACATGCATCACATCAATGAAATGCCTTACATATAATGACTTCAAAGATGGCAACTCAAAGAAAATCGACTTTTTCTTCCACCCTCGTTTGGCAAGCTCTCTTGCAAAAAGGCTTCCCAAATTTAATGTTCAAATCTTCCACCTTTTCAAATACACTGCTCACGTCACAAAGGCGGGGAGCTCTCGATATTGTATTCCCATCAAATGCCTTTCTCCACAATCGATAGTGATGAGTTGATGGCAAAAATCTACGATGACCAAGATAGATATTCTTCTTACCATGTTCCAACCACATCCAATCTGTGTTATCTTCACATATAGGGCATGCACACCGCCTTTGTTACTGCATCTGCCCGAGATAGATTGCCGTATGCAGGAAAGTCGTTAATTGTGCCAAAGATCATAGCCCATGCTGTGGTGAAACTTTCTTCTCTCGAACCCATCATACACTCTCTACCCCGCCTCCCACATTTGCTTCAAGTCTTCAATTAAAGGAGCCAAGTATACATCAATATCATTTCTGGTTGTTTGGGCCTGAAATTAACAAAGACAAAGATCATATATTTGCGTTTCATGCAAAGCCACGATGTAAGTTATAAATTGCCAAAATCACGGGCCATGTATTGTGGGAGCTACTCCGATACCGTGCGGGTTAAATCCATCGATGAGACAATGCAAGGCGAGGTTTCTCGGGTCATCCCCGAAATTAGGACACTCAATATTAATTTTTTTCCATTGCGGAGAATCACGGGTGTCGAGCATACCATCTTTAATCCTTTCATCCTCATGCCATGTCAAGTGTTTTGTATCTTCTGAACTACGATACATGCGCCTAAATCGAGGAATTATAGGAAAATACCACAACACCTTTTCTGGAGCAGACTCTTTCTTCTTATATCGCGGTGCATTACATTTAGGACACGACTTTAACAACGCATGTTCATTCCGAAATAAAATGCAATCATTCGGACAAGCGTGTATCTTCTCATAGTTCAAGCCAATAGACCCCAACATTTGCTTTGCATCATACGTCCGAGAAGGAAGCACATTATCATTCTACAACATTTCTTTGAGAAGTGCGAGTAAATCGGTAAAGCTCTTATCCGTCCATCCGTGGCAAGTTTTCAAGTTATACAACTTGATCACAGCCAATAAATGAACGTGTTCCGGTGTCAACCGGCGGCGCATATCTCTTAGTAATATCATTAATATTTGAAGATTCACCTTTTTTCTCACCGTGCATTATCCAACAAGTGTAACTTTGATCAATTCCATTCGCCTTTAAATGTCGTGCCAACTCCTCTACAGTAACTGATTTTACATAACAACAACTTAAATAAGGACATTTCATACCACTAGAAGTCCGTAAACGTTCAACAAAGACAAACTCACAAAATAATCCACTCAATAGCATACTCCTTGGATGGACGATTGGCGGACATCCAATTTCTATCCATAATTTCCAAATATTTATAATAAAATCCTGAGAAGAGAACTTTAGCATATGACCCATCAAGCAATTCGAATATAATGAAGAATGAATTCATATAAAAAAAACAAACAAAATTTCCTCTTTTAAATTTTTTTCAATTCCACTCCTTATTTTCCCAAGCTATATCTATCTCATATTCTATTTCTATTCTCGGTCCTTTGGTCAAGACAACGGAACCATAGTCTAGTCTTCCAAATAATGAACTTTATGTGTAACAAGAAGAGGCTAGTGGTAAAAAAAAAAGAGTCTAGTGTGCACAAGTGACAAAACTAATATATTTCTAAACTAGAACCCACAATTAATATCTAACAACTTTCCTAATTGTAATTTACAAGAAAAAATTGCAACAAGAGAAACATGAAACAAACACCAAATAGGCGAACAACGAAACCAACCTGAAGAAGAAGAATATGAAGTACTAGTAGGAGCCAACAACGTGAAAGTGGTCGTTGGAGAAGAAGAGCCATGGAAGTAGCTCTGGGTTTCTGGGTTTTGCGTTAGGGTGTTAGGGTTTTGCGTTTCTGGGTGAGTGATTTTGCGTTTCTGGGTGACTGTGTTCGCTGAGAGAGGGAAGTAGCTCAATGGGAAATGAAAAAAATTTATTTAACCATACCTAGCGTTTTCTAAAAAACGCTAGGGATCTATCTAGCGTATTTTCTAAATACCTAGCGTTTTGAATAAAAGCGCTAGGGATCTGTCTAGCGTGTTTACTAAATACCCATCGCTTTCTAAAAACGCTAGGGATCTATCTAGCGTGTTTTCTAATTGGCTAGCATTTTGAATAAAAGCGCTAGGGATCTGTCTAGCGTGTTTTCTAAATACCTAGCGTTTTCTAAAAACACTAGGGATCTATCTAGTGTGTTTTCTAATTGGCTAGCGTTTTGAATAAAAGCGCTAGGGATCTGTCTAGCGTGTTTTCTAAATACCTAGCGCTTTCTAAAAAACGCTAGGGATCTATTGATAACTCTATTTTATATAGAGTATTTCATATGTTTAAACTTAGTATTTGCTCTCTTTCAAGTAATAATAAAGATCGAGTTTATATAGTATTTAGTGTGATATATGATAACTTGAGTGATTTGAATGGTTATAGTTATTATTAGGCCATTTTGGATATATTGTGGTATATTTGATGTTTTTGTTCAGTGCAGTCTCAATGCTAACTGCATCAATGCTCCTGCACTGATCCTGCATCAAGTCTACACTACTCGATGAATAAGCAGCCTGTTCCATATGCATCCACTTGCAAGTAATGACCTCCTGCTTGGTTCTCTGATGCCATCCAACCTTGTATAGTAGGCGCCTACCATTCACACATAGCTATAGGCATAGCTTTGAAGAGTCACCAACATAGGGACACATGTTCTATCACCATGGAACCGCCCTATATCATTAGTCAAAGATTTCAACATGGGATAAACCTCTGAAAAGCAACTACAGCTATGATCCACTCAAGATTACTTCAACATGAAGGAAGGAAGCACCTCACTTGAAGGCTATAAAAGGACCTCACATCTTCATTTGGAAATATATCACAATCCATAAGTTAGATCAAAATTTCAATATACATAGTTAGTTTTTATATTTTTAGAGGAAGAGGAAGGAATTCATAAATCCTCCTTAACTCGTTTTCATAGTGTTTGTATAGTGCTAAGGAGTAATGCTAGTGCATTGCTAGAAGATTTCATACAAAGGTTTTCAACATTTGTAACTTTACTCTTGTTGTTTCTCTTTTGTGATTTCTATATATATAAACATGGTCTATTCAGTTTATATATATCTTGCAATGTCTCTTGTTAGCTAAACCTTTCTTAGTTGGAATGTTCTAATCATTTAATGAGCTTTTAAGTAAGTATGATGTATGTATGTATGTTTGTACTTTAGTTCTTGCTTGATAATCTTTCCAAATACTTATTTTGAACTTGATCACTTAGAATAAGTAAGATTTGTAAATGACCGAAATGGCTTACAATTAAGAACTCAAGAACTAATATGGGTGAGTGTTTTACATAAAGAAAACTTTGTGAAAACCATGCTAAGTCCTAGAGATAGGATAGTATAGTCCATAGGATAATTGTGGGTACTTAAAATACAAGAGTGAATTTACTTAAGCAAATTGGATAATTGTTAGGAGGCAAGATTGGCACTAACACCCCTTTCTTTACAAAGATAGAACAAGGATCATAAGAGCTGTAATGATACTCTGAAGAAAGTGACCGAAAGGCACATAGCTAATGCAACAAAGATTCAAGGCAAAATTGCATTACATACTTTGCATCATACACTTATAAGTAAATTACTTGATGAAGACATTCCAACTAGCTTTTCTCTTTTACACTATCAACATTTTTACTTTGCTTTCTTTCTAACTTAGTTGTGATCATCAAACAAAATCCAAAATTATTTTGTTACTTAGTGACTTTACACTTTATTACTTTATATTATTTTAAAAGTGAGTTTTTCAATCTCTGTGGGTTCGATCTTTTACTACTTGTTTTTGACAGTGTATACTTGCACACAAGTGTATGTGATTTCCATGCACCAAGTTTTTGGCGCCGTTGTCGGGATTGAAGTAAATTCTTTTAAAATTTCGATATATAGTAATTTAGTGTTGTATATAAATTCTGGTCTTTAAAGTTTTCACAACAAAAGTACATGGTACTTAGTATATGTCTGTAACTGAAGCGTAGAACTCGAATATAGTTTAGATCCGAGAAATAGAAAGAAAATTCAGGAGATTGCTAAGACTCGAAAAAATGTAATCAACAAGCTTGCAACATGTCATTGATGAAGAACACACTCAAGGCCACACTCGGTGAGAGGAGGCCCCTGGTTCACTGAGATGCTCTTTGAAGAAGAAGTTCATAGAGAAAATCTCATCCACATGGATCACATAGGTATGATTAATGATAGAGATAGACCTATGAGGATTATGCTCAGTTTGATCATCAAAACATGCAAACTAGTATAAATAGACCTCATATTGATGCCATGCATTTTGAATTTAAGCCTATGATGTTTCAAATGCTTCAAACTATTGGTCAATTTGGAGGATCTCCTCATGAAGATCCTCATTTGCATTTAAGGCAATTTCTAGAAGTATGTAGTAATTTTATTATACCTGGTGTTAGTGAAAATGCATTTAGATTAAGGTTATTTCCATATTCTTTGAAAGATAGAGCCAAGGCTTGGCTAAATTCTTTAGAACCTAACTCTATTCATTCATGGAATGAAATGGTGAAAAATTTTTAGGAAAATATTTCCCACCTATCAAAAATGCCAAAGTTAAGAAATGATATTACATCTTTTAGACAAAAAGAGTTTGAATCTTTATTTGAAGCATGGGAAAGATGGAAGGAACTTTTAAGAAAATTTCCTCATCATGGTTTACTGTTATTATTCAAATGGAAACATTTTATAATGGTTTAGAACCTCAAACCAGAATAATGCTTGATGCATCATCCGGTGGAGTGTTATTAAATCTGGTCATACAATGAAGCATGTGAATTAATTGATAGAATAGCGACTAATAGCTCTAGTTGGCCTCACCGAGAGAGGGTACGTGCCCAAAAGCAACCATCGGGGTGCATGAAATTAATGATATATCCGCCTCTATCCGCTCAAGTAGCCACTCTAGCTAATTTGATGAAAACTTCACTACAGCAATGCTATCATGCATCTAATGCAAAGAAAGATCACCGCACAACATCTGCAGCAAGCAGAGAACAAGTACCTTGTGCACACCTAGTTGTGTGTACTTGTGGAGGAGGTCACTTGTATGAGGAGTGTTCTAGCAACCCTATCTCTGTAAATTATGTAGGTTATAATAGGAATAACAACCCTTATTCCAACACTTATAATCCTGGTTGGAAAGATCACCCAAATTTTAGATGGAGCAATAATAGTGCACCTGCACCTAGAAATGCACCAACTACACCAATCAACCCACCAGGATTCTCAGCTCAAAATAACCAAAGAAACTCTCAACCTACCACTGAGAATTCTCTAGAATCAATGCTTAAAGCATTTATAGGTGAATCTAGAACTGCTAGACAAACCCAAGATGCTTCCATTAAGAACTTAGAGAATCAAGTTGGTCAATTAGCCACAACTCTGTATCAAAGGCCACAAGGTGCCTTACCTTCAAATACAGAAGCTACTCCTTCCCAAACCAAAGGAAAAGAGCAGGTTAAGGCTATTTCTTTGAGAAGTGGTAAGGATTTAGTAGAGTTAACTGAGAAGGAAAGTGTAGAAAAGGGAGAAAAACCCAAAAATCAAAAAGAAACCAATGCAGAAGCATCTAGTGCTCCTGCATCACAAGAAGTTCAAAGTCCACTACCTAAGTTAGTACCTGAATACCCTCCTCCTCTTTATCCTCAAAGACTAAAAAAAGCACATGAGGAGAAGCAGTTTGGTAAATTCCTAGAGGTACTAAAACAATTACACATCAATGTTCCCTTAGTAGAAGCCCTCCAACAAATGCCAAATTATGCAAAATTTATGAAGGATGTGCTTACTAAGAGAAGAAGATTAGGTGAGTTAGAAACAGTTGCCATGACAGAAGATTGTAGTTTGATTATGCAAAATAAGATTCCTAGGAAATTGAAGGATCCAGGTAGTTTTACAATTCCATTTTCTATAGGAAAATCCTATACTGGTAAAGCTTTATGTGATTTAGGTGCAAGCATCAACTTGATGCCTAAATCTATTTTTTGACCGATTAGAAATTGGAAATGCAAAACCAACCATCGTGACACTTCAATTAGCGAGATAGATCAATAGCCTATCCTCGAAGGTATCATAGAAGACATCCTAGTCAAGGTAGATAAATTTGTATTCCCTGTAGATTTTGTTATCCTTGACTTTGATGCAGATAAGGAAGTGCCTATTATCCTAGGTAGACCATTCTTAGCAACTGGCAAAACCATAATTGATGTGCAGAAAGGTGAACTCACTATGAGAGTGAATGATCAAGAGATAAAATCCAATGTAATGAATGCTATGAAGTATCCTGCAGAGGATACAGAAGAGTGTTCATCCTTATTCTCTCTAGATCAATTGGTAGAAAAACAATTTTACAAGCAGTATGATCACTTAGCCAATGCAGATGCATTAGATGCAGCTGCATTTCTAGATGATGAAATACTAGAAAAAGAGAATCTGCCAACAGAAAACTCTTGTAAGGAAATATGGGTTAGGACTTATGAACCACTCAATCTTGAGGATCCAATTCTCAAGAAAAACTTACCCTCAATAGAACAACCTCCTAAGTTAGAATTGAAGATATTGCCTGAACACCTTAAGTATGCATTCTTAGGAACAAATGAGACTTTACCTGTTATATTTGCTTCTGATTTAACATCAAAACAGGAGAGTGATCTCATTAGTATTCTCAAGAAGCATACCAAAGCTATAGGTTGGCAAATGGCAGATATCAAAGGAATTAGTCCTTCTATATGCATGCATAGAGTTATTTTGGAAGAAAATTCCAAAAATAGCATAGAGAGTCAAAGAAGACTAAATCCTATTATGAAAGAGGTTGTGAAAAAGGAAATCATTAAGTGGCTAGATGTTGGAATCATATACCCCATATCAGAAAGTGCTTAGGTAAGTCTGCCCAATGTGTACCAAAGAAAGGGGTGTGTGATGAATAGCCAATGAAAAGAATGAGTTGATACCAACTAGAATTACATAGGTGGAGAATCTGTATGGATTACAGAAAACTCAACAAAGCTACCAAAAAGGATCACTTTCCTTTACCATTCATAGACCAAATGCTAGATAGATTAGCAGGGAAAGAATTTTATTGTTTCCTAGATGGCTACTCAGGCTATAATCAAATAGCCATTGAGCCTAAGGATCAACATAAAACCACCTTTACATGCCCTTATGGAACCTTTGCTTTTAGAAGGATGCCATTTGGCTTATGTAATGCACCTGCTACATTCCAAAGATGCATGATGTCTATATTCTCAGATTTCATTGACCAATCAATGGAAGTATTCATGGATGATTTCTCTATCTTTGGAGAAACATTTCAAGTTTGCTTAACAAACTTGGAACAAATTCTCAATAGATGTGAAGAAACAAATTTAGTCTTAAACTGGGAAAAGTGCCATTTTATGGTACAAGAGGGCATTGTGTTAGGACATAGAATTTCAAAGAAATGTCTAGAGGTAGACAAAGCTAAAGTTGATGTCATTGAGAATTTGCCACCACCCAATACAATTAAAGGTATCAGGAGCTTCTTAGGCCATGCTGGTTTCTATAGAAGGTTTATCAAAGATTTTTCAAAAATCTCAAAACCATTATGCATGCTTTTGCAACATGATGTAGAATTTATCTTTGATAACTATTGTATAGAAGCTTTTGACAAGCTTAAAAAGGCATTGATCGCATTTGCACAGTGATAGTAACTCCAGTTGGAGTAGGCCATTTGAAATAATGTGTGATGCTAGTGACTTTGCAGTAGGAGCCAGTCCTAGGGCAAAGGTATGACAAGGTTTTTCATTCCATTTATTATGCTAGCAAGACATTAATTGAAGCTCAAGTGAATTACGATTCTGAGTAAAAGGAATTATTAGTCGTGGTCTTTGCATTTGAAAAATTTAGATCATACTTAGTTGGCACTAAAATTATTGTCTATACCGATCACTCGCCATTAAGTATCTAATTTCAAAGAAGGATGCAAAACCAATGTTGATAAGTTGGATTCTACTCCTACAAGAATTTGATCTTGAAATTAGAGACAAAGAAAGGAGTAGAAAATCAAGTAGCAGACCATTTATCAAGGATTGAAGGAGAATCACTTGGTACACAAGGAGAAGAAATCAAGGAAAGCTTTCTAGATGAGAAACTATTGGCAATCACAGTCAATGCAAAACATGAAAACCGCATTTGCTATAAGCAATGCAGAGCATCAAATGCATCCGCACCATGGTTTGTCGATATTGTAAATTTCCTTGCAAGCAAAGTAGTACCCGATGAATATGACATATCAACAAAGGAGAAAATTCTTCCACATGGTTAAGCAATACTATTGGGATGATCCATTCCTTTACAAGATGTGCCCTGATCAATTAATGAGGAAGTGCATACCTGAAGAGGAGCAACAAGCAAGATTTACGCATTGCCATTCTCGCACCTTATGGACGACACTTTGGAAGCACTAGACAATGAGCTAAGGTATTACTGATGCGGTTATTTTTGGCCTACTTTATTTAAAGATGCTTATTTTATGGTCAAATACTGTGATAAATGTCAAAGAGCAGGAAATATTTCTGATAAGCATGAAATGCCTAGAACAAATATTTTAGAAATTGAATTATTTGATGTTTGGAGCATGGATTTCATGGGACATTTTCCACCCTCTTTTGGCAATTTATATATCTTAGTAGCTGTTGATTATGTGTCCAAATGGGTAGAGGCAGTAGCATTACCTAATAATGATGCTAAATCAGTGAGTAAGTTTCTGCAAAGAAATATATTCACTAAATTTGGAACTCCTAGAGCTATCATTAATGATGAAGGTTCACACTTTGCAATAAGATTATAGAAAACCTTCTAGCTAAGTATGGAGTTAAGCATAAGATAGCTACAGCATACCACCCACAAACTAGTGGACAAGCAGAATTATCCAATAGGGAAATTAAGAGAATGCTAGAAAAAATGGTTAGTCCAAATAGGAAAGATTGGTCTTTACATTTGGATGATGCTTTATGGGCATATAGAACAGCATTCAAAACACCCTTAGGAATGTCCCCTTACAAATTAGTCTATGGAAAAGCATGCCATTTACCTGTAGAATTGGAAAACAAATCTTATTGGGCTATAAAGAAGCTCAATTTCAATTTGAACAAGGCAGGTAAAAAGAGAATGATAGAGCTTGATGAGCTAGAAGAAATTAGGCAAACCTCTTATGAGAATGCTGAAATCTACAAAGCTAAGACTAAGAAATGGCATGACAAGAAAATTCACAATAGAGAATTGAAAGAAGGACGCCTAGTTTTGCTATATAACTCTAGGTTGAAGCTATTTCCTGGAAAACTTAGATCAAGATGGTCAGGACCATATAAGTTGATAAAAGTTTATCCACATGGAGCAGTAGACATATTTGATAAATCCTCAAATACTGTCTTCAAGGTGAATGGTCAAAGAGTTAAAATGTACTATGGTGAACATGTGGTGAGAGACAAAACCACCACCTATTTGAAAAATCTCTAAGTGAAAAGAGGTAGTCAGGCTGACAAGACTCTTAAAACAAGCGCTTAATGGGAGGCAACCCATTGTTTTTAATTATTTTTGTGCAATTTTATGTTTTTAGTTGTTTTGCAGAATGTAGAAACTAATGCAATTTGCATCAAATGCACCTGCATTGAGGAAAAATATGCCCTGCATCAGAAATTTATAAACTTGAAGAAAATTGGTTAAGTGTGAATCATAAGGCTTCAGGAAGATCAAAGGGGAGTTAAGCAAGGTTAATGAAGCATTGGTAACCAAGCATGACACATGGCATGATGCATGCGCAGCACGCAATGCTAACGGCTACCTAATAAGTCCACTAACTTCCTTCTTCCTGAAACATAAAGCCTTTTGTTGTTACCGTTACCCCTTCATTCGCAAATTTCTCCCATCTGAAACACAAACCACCCTTCACATTCTCATCTCAAATTTTTCTCAATCACACAAGCAATCAAAAAACCTAGAAATTCAAAGCAATTACAATGGTGAAAAAGCAATCAACACAGAAATCATCAGGCAAGCAGGCCAAAACTCCTCAGAAGGAAAAGAAAGCCATGCATGCAGGATCATCATCAAAGAAAGGCAAAGCCAAGGAATCAACAATCAGAACCGATGACAATGTTCATCTCTGGAACATTCATCTATTGCCCGAGAGAGGGTATGATTTGAAGAAGGCTAGCCCATCATTCATGTCAACAGTGGCCAATCTCAATTGGGACCACTTCGTGCTACCAAGAGGAGGCTATATTGAAGACATAGTGAGAGAGTTCTTTGCTGGAATCACACCACAAGAAGGAGCAGAACATTCCTACACTTCCATGGTGAGAGGTAAACTTGTACACTTCCATGCCAAGAAATTAAATGAACATTATATGCTGAAATATAATGGGAATGAATTTGAAAACAAAGTGGCCAAGGCCTTTAAGAAAGAAATGGAAGAATTGAGGAATAGAATTGCTATACCAGGGGCTGTATGGGAAAAATTTACACCTAATGAGATTAAGCTTAGAAGCAATTATTTGATAAATGCATTAGGTAATTGGCATTTGTTCATAGCCACTTCAATTTTGCCTACATCACACACATATGCAATGACCAAAGAGAGATTGATCTTACTAGATACGATTCTCTCCGAGGGAAATGTTGACATAGGTAGATTGATTGCTAGGGAAATTCTTGCATGCTCAACAAAATCAAAGGGATTTCTGTTTTTCCCTTGTCTTATTACTGAATTATGCATGAAAGAAGGTGTCCCAATAGCTGCTAATGAACAAAGGAAATTTCCACCTGGTAATTTGAGTGCTGAAGTGAAGGAGAAATTAAGAAATGTAAGAGGCCCTGCACCTGTAATGCAAGAGCATTACATGCAGAAGCAAAGGGCAATTTGGAAGTTTCAGAATGATCAACATGACTGGCTTCAATTGGTCTTTGACAAGATCTTTGATCTTGTGGGCCAAGTGAATGCCCCTGAATTCCCAAGTTGGGTATTGAGAGCTGAAGGTGAAGAAGAAGAGGAGAAAGAAGTAGAACTAGAAGAAGAAGGGAAAGGTAAAGAGAAGGTAGAGGAAGAGCCTAGTACCAAGAAGAAGGTAACTAGGAAGCAATCAAGAGGTAAGAAGAAGGTTGTGGTAGAACCTGTGGTAGAAGAAATGTATGACACAGATACTGAAGATGAGGAGTTAGAGAAACAAATGGATGAAGAAATAGAGGAAGTTGAAGAAGAAGAAGAGAGTGATGAGGAAATTGATGAAGAAGAGGAAGAGCAAGCTAGGGGTGTAATCCTAGAGGAAATTGCTAGGCAGAAATATGCCAAACAAACACCACAAGCCCAGCAAGAAACCCCTATCACTTCACCAATTGCCAAAACACCTATCATCTCACCAAACCAAGAATCATCCTCTATCCCAAAATCACCATTACCCTCACTCAATGATCCACCAGTACTATCACCACCACAAACAACCCCTCCACCACCCTCTCCAGCAAAAGAACCAGAGAAAACAACTCACACAGAAGAACCAACCCCTGTTATGCCAACAGAACAAGAAGTACCTTCTAGCCCAAGCAACATTACTACTAATGTTATTTCTGCTCTTGAGAAAGAGATTTTTCAGGAAAGAGAAGAAGAAGGACTCAACAAAGAAGATCAAGGAGAAAAATCATCTGCACAAGAGTCTGTAGCTCAAACTGTTGAGATGCAGAGTGATGCTCCTGCATCACTTGCTGCTGCATCACAACAAGCAACAACTATGCATGATGAGGCAACAATCAAATTGGTTCTGGAACAAATGGCTCAACAGAAAAGGGATGCATTGCACAACACTCAGAAGTTCTTCAAGCAACCTGCAGGAAGGCAGGCAAAATTAACACCAAAAAGGAAGAAACCTGATGCAGTCAGCAATGATTCACCTGCATCAGTTCAAGAAACAAATCCTGCAACTACACCAGAAGTAGGAGGTGCATCTGCACCTACAGAAGAAACTCCAAGCAAGCCACCCAAAGAAAAGAAGCAGAAAGTGAAACACACTCCTCCAAGCAGACATTGCACCAGAATCAGGAGTGGAGCCAAGAAATGAGTATTACTTTACAAGTTTTCACATAAACTGCTATAACTTGTTTTGTTTCTATCTGAACTATTTCCCTGGTTGTATTTAATCCCTCTCCCCTATTTTGAACAACATATGGTTTGTATTTTCTCGAACAAACTAGCAAAGTGAGGACAATCGCTACCCCCTTAAGTTTGGGGGAGGATTTGCATGTTATGTTATGTTTTAATATGTTTTTATCTAATATGTTGTGTGTTTAAAATTTAAGTGTTTATTTAGTAAATATATATGTTTTTAAGTAGTTTATAGTTTGTTTTAATATTAGATGTACTTAACAAAGTAGTTCTAAATATTTTAGTAGAAAAGATCAGTTTTTCAAAAATATGGTGAAAGCCCTATGGATGGAATTTCAATGATGAAAAAGAGAAAAAGAAGCCTTATTTCTTAGAAAAACCAAAATTATTTTTACTTCAACACTTCAAAACTGAGTTTGTGAAAAGAACATTGCTATTTAAAAGATCAATCTGATGCAAAGGAATTTTTGGTAAGCTTAGGTCAAAACAAAGCTTTACTAAAAAGAAAGAAGAGCTTAAAGAATTAAGTTTGGGGGTGTTTTATGAAAACAAAGGCTGAATTTCAAAAGTGTAAAGAGTAAACAATGTAGAAAAAGAATACAAAAATGTGGACAAAGCCATATCCTGAATCTTTTGAAACTATACCTGTGCCTAAGTACATGAATGCATCCGAGGTCAAAGACTGTGCCATGCAGGAATAAATGTATCTGGAGGATAGTTCAATAAACTGAACCTGTGCCAAAGTGCAAAGAAAAAAATATATGCATCTGGAGGTCAAAGACCTGTGCCAAAGTGCATTTGCATCTGGAGGTCAGTGAGGAAGGTAATATGAGCTAGCAAAAGAAAAAGCATCATCAATGCAAACTGCACTAAAGAAAAGCAAAATGCAGAAAAAATCAATGCACAAATCACTTCAATGAAGTATTGCATTTGCACAAAAAGATCCACACAAAAAAATAGAAAATTGCATCGGCTCAAAAAGCTTTGAAAGATTCAAACAAGCCCTTTGAATTTAGAACTCCCCAACACTTGAGAAAATTTTGTGAGTCTAATCTCTCTTTTGAAAAATATTTTGGTATGACCAAAGATGAACCAATCCTTTCAAAGGCTAGGAGGAAATTCTTCACTTAGTCTTGGAACCAATCTCAACTCAGTGGGTTCACACACACACAAAAAAGTTTGAATAGCTTTGGTAGTTTTGAAGAAATAATGGCACAAGAAAAATTGTTGAGAAATGAAGTTCATAGGGAACTCCTCATGAAAAATCCAAAAATATCAAGCTGATCTATCTTCTAGAATTATAGTTATAGTTTGTCTTTGTCATTACTTGCGGACAAGCAATGGTTTAAGTTTGGGGGTGTGATAACTCTATTTTATATAGAGTATTTCATATGTTTAAACTTAGTATTTGCTCTCTTTCAAGTAATAATAAAGAGTTTATATAGTATTTAGTGTGATATATGATAACTTGAGTGATTTGAATGGTTATAGTTATTATTAGGCCATTTTGGATATATTGTGGTATGTTTGATGTTTTTGTTCAGTGCAGTCTCAATGCTAACTGCATCAATGCTCCTGCACTGATCCTGCATCAAGTCTACACTACTCGATGAATAAGCAGCTTGTTTCATATGCATCCACTTGCAAGTAATGACCTCCTGCTTGGTTCTCTGATGCCATCCAACCTTGTATAGTAGGCGTCTACCATTCACACATAGCTATAGGCATAGCTTTGAAGAGTCACCAACATAGGGACACATGTTCTATCACCATGGAACCGCCCTATATCATTAGTCAAAGATTTCAACATGGGATAAACCTCTGAAAAGCAACTACAGCTATGATCCACTCAAGATTACTTCAACATGAAGGAAGGAAGCACCTCACTTGAAGGCTCTAAAAGGACCTCACATCTTCATTTGGAAATATATCACAATCCATAAATTAGATCAAAATTTCAATATACATAGTTAGTTTTTATATTTTTAGAAGAAGAGGAAGGAATTCATAAATCCTCCTTAACTCGTTTTCATAGTGTTTGTATAGTGCTAAGGAGTAATGCTAGTGCATTGCTAGAAGATTTCATACAAAGGTTTTCAACATTTGTAACTTTACTCTTGTTGTTTCTCTTTTGTGATTTCTATATATATAAACATGGTCTATTCAGTTTATATATATCTTGCAATGTCTCTTGTTAGCTAAACCTTTCTTAGTTGGAATGTTCTAATCATTTAATGAGCTTTTAAGTAAGTATGATGTATGTATGTATGTTTGTACTTTAGTTCTTGCTTGATAATCTTTCCAAATACTTATTTTGAACTTGATCACTTAGAATAAGTAAGATTTGTAAATGAGCAGAAATGGCTTACAATTAAGAACTCAAGAACTAATATGGGTGAGTGTTTTACATAAAGAAAACTTTGTGAAAACCATGCTAAGTCCTAGAGATAGGATAGTATAGTCCATAGGATAATTGTGGGTACTTAAAATACAAGAGTGAATTTACTTAAGCAAATTGGATAATTGTTAGGAGGTAAGATTGGCACTAACACCCCTTTCTTTTCTGCATAGAACAAGGATCATAAGAGCTGGTAATGATACTCTGAAGAAAGTGACCGAAAGGCACATAGCTAATGCAACAACATTCAGTGCAGCTGCATTACATACTGCATCATACACTTATAAGTAAATTACTTGATGAAGACATTCCAACTAGCTTTTCTCTTTTACACTATCAACATTTTTACTTTGCTTTCTTTCTAACTTAGTTGTGATCATCAAACAAAATCCAAAATTATTTTGTTACTTAGTGACTTTACACTTTATTACTTTATATTATTTTAAAAGTGAGTTTTTCAATCTCTGTGGGTTCGATCTTTTTACTACTTGTTTTTGGACAGTGTATACTTGCACACAAGTGTATGTGATTTCCATGCACCATCTATCTAGCGTGTTTTCTAATTGGCTAGCGTTTTGAATAAAAGCGCTAGGGATCTGTCTAGCGTGTTTTCTAATTGGCCAGCGTTTTGAATAAAAGCGCTAGGGATCTGTCTAGCGTGTTACCTAATGGGTAGCGTTTTACCTTAAAACGCTACTAATGGTGTAGCGTGTTATTAAAATGGGTAGCGTTTTTTTATAAACGCTACTAAAGGTGGCGTTCTCTTTTTACAATTATGGCGTAGTGATAATCGCTTGCTTCCAAAGTTTATCAAGATCTCTGCTTTCCGAACTTCGTCTTTATCTTCCGGACTTCATCTTTATAGTTCTCATCCTCTGATACAACCATGCAAATTCTCATTAAAAACAACCTCAGACTCCAGCCTAACTCTACCTTCCATACCAAGATAAGTCACACTTTCCACCTTCACTAGTCATTTATTATTGTCTAGTGGTTTCAGCAGGTCCAGCTCGTTCCTCGAATGGCGTCATCTTCATCATGGCCGCCACACACCATTATATTTAGAGCTGGCAAAACGGGCTACCCGGCCCACATCGGGCTGGCCCGCATCGGGCTCAGGCTTCTGCGGTCCGGGCTAAAAAGCCCGAATGTCAATTCGGGCTCAACCTTTTCAGCCCAAGCCCACCACTATATAAGCTACGGGCTTTTCGCTAGCCCGCATTGTGCGCCAATTTTTTCTATTTTCTATAACACAATGAATCAGTATAAAAATTGAATACAATTAATCATTTATCATCACTTTTCAATTTCAATATTTTAACACTATTGTTTTTTACTAAAATCATATTTTATGTGAGTATTAAGTAATACTAAAACAAAATACTCTTATTCTAATTTCTTTGCCTGAAAATTTTGCTCCATCACTTTTCAAGTTCACTTCTCCCTACTTAAATGCCTTAGATATCTCTTCAACAGTATCAAAGGTACATACCCAAAACCACTATAACCCTTTTTGAGTCAAACCCTTAATTACATGGTTGTATTTGTCACACCGGTGGAGTTTGTTGAAGCGCCATCTCGCCATCGCATAATTTCACAATTTCAAAGGATACAACGATAACAATAATATTTATTGATGAGTGATGATGACTTGGAACTTGGGATGGGATGGTTGATGATATTGATGAGTGATGATGAATTGATGACCAACGATAACGAAGGCAACTGATGAATTGGAATTGGAGGATAGGAATTAATTAATTTGGGGAATTGGAATTGGAGGATAGGAATTAATTAATTTGTTTTTTTGGTGACTATGAATTAATCAATTTGGGAAACGAGGAGACGGTGAGGAGGTGACAATACCGCATGAGTGACTTTGGCTTACCATTTTTTGTTTTAATCACGGGCCTGCGGGCTACCCATGGCCCGAGCGGGCTAGCCCGGCACGGGCTCGGGCTTTTTAGGATCGGGCTAAAAAGCCCGGGTGTAAAAATGGGCTCAATTTCTTCGGCCCAAGCCCTATGTTTTTGCGGGCAAGCCCGGCCCGGCCCGGCAAACCCGACCCATTTTGCCAGCTCTAATTATATTAGACGAGGGAATCTCCTCATATTATCTTCTTATCTCGGACTTTCTCCTGCTCATTCGGAACTCTTATATTCAATCACCGACCTGAATGGTGCATGGTTTTCATCACATGTACAAGCCGAGGTTATTATCATCATCTTTGACTTATCTACTCGGCGGAATTCTCTTATATCTAATCTATCTCTAGATCAACATAACTCATCTCTTCATCTCGGATTTCTATCTTACTTTAACTGGATTTCTACTCATTTATGTCCGAGTTCGTGAATAGCCCACAGCGGCTCCAATAGCTCCTCTCTCCGAGCTCACTGCTGAATAGCCCACAATGGCTCCAACAACTCTCTGATCTTCGAGCTTATTGCTCCATCAGAGAGTCTGAGAAGGAAGTCCACAGCGACTTCATCCCAATTTCGCTTCGTCCGAGCTGCCCTTCTCTATGATCCCCGAGCTGACGAGCTCCATCAGAGATTGAAGGTTTCCCAATTCTGCTTATTGCGAGCATGACTTCCCTCTGTTCTCTGAGCTTAACGCTCCATCAGAGGATGAAGGAAGGGGGCCCACAACGGCCTCCGTCGGAAGGCCAACGACCCACACACTACAAGAAAAATGGGTTTTTCCGACGGATTTTTCCGCAAGAAAATATCCAAATCCGCCGCAAATAAGTGATTTTCCGGCGGATTTTTTCGCCGTTAATCGGGTTATCGCAATGTGTTTCCGGCGGATTTTCCGTCGGATTTTTTCCGCCAAAAAATCAGCCGGTAATTTCCGTGGGAAAATCCGCCAAAAAACTCATTAAATCCGCCGCAACTGTACCGAAGGAAGATTCGCCGGGAAATTCCACCACAAAGTCCAATAAATCTGCCGCAAACGCGCGGATATATATATTTTTTTTAATAAATCCGCCGCAAATGGCCTAAAATCCGCCGGAAATGTTGGCGGTAAATTCAAAAATCCGCCATAAAGTCCAATAAATCCGCCGCAAATGCGCGGTTATTTTTTTTGTTGAAATTATTATTGACCACTATTTTTAAAATCAGAATATATTTTTAAAATTATTTTTATTTTTGTTTTGAAGGTGTGTCATGGTCACAATGGGGAGTGGAATTTGACCCTATTGTTGAGTATTTTTAAGGTGTTTCATATTTCAATTTTTTTAATTTTTTTTAAATAATTGTAAGTATTCAGTTAATTATAAGTAATGAAAATGAGAAGGAAGAAAAAATATGGATAATGAAAATGAATAAGTAAAGAAAAAATATGAATGAGTAAGTAAGAAGTAAAAAAGAAATGGGGAATTTAGAAGAAAGAGATATATTGAGAAAATTATGGAAGTTGGAGAGTATGAGAAAGAAGAAGAAAGATAAGATATGGATAATGTGGAAGAGAAAGAGAAGGAAGAGTGGAATGAGAAAATGAGAAGAGTGTAGGAGAAAGTTTTATTTATAGGCATTTTCGGACAGTTCCGGCGGATTTACCAGCGGATTTTTAATGTTTTCGGCGGATTTTTAAAAAAAATTATAATTTAGTAAAAAACATCCGCCGGAAACGTTAAAAATCTGCCGGAAATGTTTCCGGCAGATTTTTTTAAAAAAATAATAATATTTTTTAAAAAAAAATCCGCCGGAAATGTTTAAAAATCTGCCGGAAAGTTTATCGGAGGATTTTTGACGTTTCCGGCGGAATTTTTTTAAAAAACAAAATTTGAAAATCCACCGGAAACGTTAAAAATCCATGGAATCGCTAAAATCATTGAAAATTTTCGAGGATTAAAATCGCCGAAAGCTCGCCTCTGAAATTTCAATTTTTCTTGTAGTGACAGCGGGCTCGGTTTGAAGATCGGTGGAGAGGGGGCCCACAACGGCTTCCCTATCTATGAGCTTGGGGGCCCGCAACGACCTTCCCATCATTGAATTCGGCTCGGAACCTCGGAAATCATATATATCTTTCAACACTTGTGCTAAATCAAGGATGAATTACTATTTTTATCTATCTCGGCTATTCATGGATATCGGCGATCTAATGCATTATCTCGACATGCAATCAATATCATCTCGGCATTCAATCAAGACAAATTTTAACAAACTAACAGCGCTTAAAAAGGCATTCGAGGCGTGAACAAACTAAAATCAATTAAAATGCAGGTTGTTTGATAACTATATTTTATATAGAGTTATGTAAACTCTTAAAGTTAAGTTATTGTATGTAGCTCAGTAATTTTGCATAGTCAAATGAAGGAATGAAGAGCAAAAACAAAATCTCTTGCTTTGAATTGCATTATCATCAATTTCTATGACTTGTGGTATTTTTATGTGTTTGCTCAATTGCTGCAGTATTCATTGCTCCTGCAGTAGATCCAACAATCAATGCACCTGCAATGCATCCAGCAGTCATAGCACCAGAAGTGGATATTCAGGCAGAGACAGAAGCATTGCACCAGCAATACAATTCACAATCAATGCTCTAGCATTCTGATGATGACGTCAGCATGTCAAGTTGTAAGTGCAAGTTGCACAAGTGGCAAGATGTGACGCCAAGTTCATGTATCTCACCAACAAGTTGGAACTTCACAAGTACACATGACATTTGGTTATTGGACCTCCCTTCTTAGTTGGTGAAACTTCCATCAATCAAATTGAAGCAAGTGGAAGAACCACTTGACCTACTTGGTGCCAAAGGCATCTCACTTCATGAAGCCTATAAATACTTCTCATTCTCTTCATTCAAATCATCTCTCAAGTTTTAGTATACTTAGTAAATACTTTGATATAGTTGTAAGGAAAAGGAGAAAGTGACAACTTCTCCCTACTTTAGTTTATTTTCTTGTTTCGGTTGTGGTTCTGAGAGGTTTATTGCCCCAACATTGTTAGGCAGAAGGTGCAAGGGAGTTGCAATTGTGTAATATACAACTTCTCTCTACTCCTTTGTGTTTTCATTCTTATAAACATGATTTCTCTAGTTTATAAGAGTTTAACAATGTCAAGCATGAGCCAAATTATCCTTGATTAATTGGGATGCTTTAACTATATAATGAATCTTTTAGAAGTTATTATGTTACTTTTGATGTCTTGCAATTTAGTTCTTGTATGATAATTCTTTCAAAGCTTATTTTAAGGTTGATCGCTTAGGATACGTTTACCTCATTCCACGTTTTGCACACTTCTCTGATTCTATGCCTCTGGCACTTCCCTCACTTTACTTTTCTCTCTCTTTTTCTCTTAACTTGGTCTCATACTGACTTGAGCGTTAGAGTGTCTTGCAGGTACCCCCCACCCAACGTGGAGATTCAAGCTACCTCGGACCGCCCGAGCTCCAACTTCAATCAGCAAGTTTGACTCTCCCTTCAAGGACTTCCATTTCTCCATCCTGAAGCACTTCAACTAAGTACCCCGGATCCAGACCGTCTCCGAGGTCTTGGTACCGAACAATATGATATAAATATTTTTGGTTTTTATTATGTATGCGTACAGTAGAAATATACCAATCTAGTAATCTTCTTTTTTTATGTGTTCATTAAAAAAAACAAATATGTATCGACCCAAACTTATAATATTTTCTTTTTGACAAAACCCAAACTTATAATATTTGGTTCGGTCATTCTTAACTTTTAATATTTTTTCTAATTATACGAAGAATAAATTCATTTTAAAATACATTAATTGCATGATGTCTTTGATATTGTAATTAAAACGTTTTCTTGTATTTTGATAAAAAAAAACGTTTTCTTATATCTACCAACATGGTATAACACAGGGGCGGATTCAGGGGGTGTTCCCGGGACCGGGAACACCCAAACATTCTGCCTTAGACTCAGTGTCGACGCTTGGAAGAATTTTTTAGGGGTAACTATGCTAAAATATATATTTGCTTTCTGTTAAACTAACATTGGTTTATAATTGGTTTGGTGGCAAAGGGTATTTTGTATAAGTTTGAGGTTTCTTGTTCGATTCCCTGGTGGCATATTCTTGTTTTTTTAGCTATTTTTTTAATTCAAAATATGAAATGTTAAAAAACGAACAATGGGGATCGAACCTGTGACCTGTTATTCTATAGTGTAGCAACTTACCACTGCACTCGACTTTAAATTTGTGAACATTCCGGCGATAGTTTTTTTATATATAGATATATTTCTTCTTATATTATACTAAGTATTTTTAAAATTTAAAATAATTTGCGGGTTACCGTGGCAACCTCAGACTCTTAAAAAGCTCCGCCCCTAGCTTTAGTGGTAATGGTAATGCATCCCAAACATCATGTCTTAGTGGTAATACATCTTGCCTTAGTCTCATTGACGGAAAACCATCTTGTTTTGGTGGTAAAACACTTTATCTGCGTGTCATTGAAGGAACACCCTAGTTTTTAATCCTGGATCCGCCCCTGGTATAACATAAGTGGTAGATACTTGGAATCCTTAACCTTTTAGTCAATTGTTCAATCATTGGCCTGTGTGTATAGAAAAATACCTAGTGTGAGAGGTCAACCCCTTAAATGGATCTCAGTACCTTAAGGGATTAGTCTCTGCAGTTGCGCACGGAGGGGATACCTTGGTTTAACAAAAAAAAACGTGTTCTTATATCTGGGTGGGCACCTGGAAGCCTCTTTTCCTGGGGCGTAATGGGTTTTCAATGTCTTACTTGATATTTGCAGATGATTTATTATTGTTTGGGCAAGCCACTATTCATCGGATGCATTGCATGATTGATAGTATGAAGAAATTTTGTGAAATGTCTGGCCAACAAGTTAGTGTTGATAAAATGTCTATCTTGTTCTCTAGAGGTGTGCCTACTAATGTTAAAATTCTTGTAACTATCTCTGGCTTTAAGGAGGTCTTCTCGTTGGGGAAGTATCTGGGTGTTTCTTTGTTGGGGCGTGCTCCTCGTAGGAGGGATTATGACTATTTGGTTGATTTGGTTAAGTCCAGATTGTCTTGTTGGAAAGCTAATTAACTTTCTATGGATGGGAGGGTGACTCTTTCAAAAGCAGTTATTGAAGCTCCCACTCCATATCCCATGATGTCTACTGTGATCCCCAAGGCTTGTATGTGGGATATTTAGCAATTATCGAGGAAATTTATTTGGGGAGAGGTGGATGGTAATCGTTCTCATCATGTTGTAGCCTCGAAGCAAATTACTAAGCCAAAGAAATTTGGTGGGCTTGGTCTTCGTAATCTTGTGTTGATGAATAATGCTTGCCTTATGAAACTATCGTAGGAATTAATGCACGGTGAGGATAAATAGTGTTGCCAACTCATTAGGGCCAAGTATGATAACTTGGGCCAGAGTTGTGGCCAAGCCCAATGACTCAACCTTGTGGAAGCATTGAGCCTATTTAGATGACCATAGCTTCTGGACAATTTGGTAATGGGCAAGGTATTTCGGTGTGGTTTGATAATTGGATCGGCCCAGGGAACAATCTCAAAGGTTTGATTAATGGCGTTTCGTAGGAGGTGCTGACATTGAGGGTTAGAGATTTGGTTGGTAATTCAAGGGTTTGGGATTTGTCAGGAATTTCTCATCTAGTTCCCAATGAAGTGATTCATCTTATTCTTGCTATCGTTCCCCCTAATCCTAATAATGGCGATGATCAGAGAGCATGGTGTGGTCCGAGCAGTGGAAAGTTTGGTGTGGCTAGTGTCTATTCGATTATGGATAATGAGCATGACTCTTCCAATGAGCTCATTTGGAAGAAGGTGTGGAAGCTTAGGGTTCTTGAGCGTATTTGTAACTTCATCTGGCTGGTAGTTCATCATAGGTTGCTGACTAGTAATAAAAAGGCCAGTATGAGTTTGGGGGATTCTTTTCCTCTCACTGTGATGTTGATTATGAATATGAGTTACACATGCTTCGTGATTATTCTTTGGCTCGAGGGCTCTGGATGGGCTTGGTTAGACAATCACGGAGGAGCAATTTCTATGGCGGTGATTTGGACCATTGGATTCGGTTCAATTTATTGGAAGCAAGTCCAGCTTTCGACGGGGTTGAGTGGTCGTGTGTGTGGGCCACGACGTATCATGCTCTTTGGAATTGGAGGGAGACTCACGATTCTCATTTCATTAGGCCTACTCGCCCATGGGCTTCATTGCGAACGATGGTGTTGTCTAGATGGTGGGTAGTGTTGTTGCTTGTGGGGGTTGTTGAGAGACCAACTAAGGAGTTGGTGTTGGGGCTTTGCTAAATCCATTAGTATTTGTTCTGTATTGAAGGCTGAGTTGTGGGGTATTCTAGTTGGCTTGCAAATATGCCGACAGAGAGCGTATAGGCAGGTCTTGGTCCAAGTGGATTCTATCGTTGCTCGTGATGTGGTTCTGGGTTCAATTAGAGGGGATGCCACTAGTAATAACTTGGTGAGGGAGATTCGTAATTTGCTGGAGCTCGATTGGGAGGTTCTGCTGATCCATATCCTCCATGAGGCTAATAGATGTGCTGACTATTTAGTTAGTTTGAGTAGTGGCTGATAACTCTATTTTATATAGAGTTATTCATACATTTAAACTTAGATTATTGTTTATTTTCAAGTACATTAATATGTAAATATAGTTTATTTATTAAGAAACAACATTTTAAGGATTCAAAAGGATTAGGACAATGAATTAGGCAAAATGCACATATCTTGTTAGGTTTGATGTTTTGTTCGGCAAATTTACTTGTGTGTACCCACAAAGGTTCGTGACCGGGAGTGCCCACACTGCCTACACCTACTAAACCAACACTTTTCACCAAAACATCCAAGGACCAATTTGATGCTTCAACACTTGATTTGTGACGTCATGCCTAGTCATATGGAGTAGATCCACTTGCAGAAATCTGCAACCACTATCAAAGACAAGTTGAGAAGCTCACTTACTCAAGGACATGTGACACTTCTTTATTGGACCACCCCATGTGAACTTCATGCAAACGACTAACTTGAGCAACTTGCTTGATGGGAGGTCTACAACTAACTATGGTTACGGATCTCAGTTGATATTTCGCGCCAAAGGAAACCCTTCAAGGGAGAAAAGCTCACTTGCCTATAAATAGAGGTCATATCTTCACTTGCAAATCATCCTTCATCCAATTCTTAAAGGATCACTTAATTTATTTATATTCTTAGCTTAGGTTTAGTTTTTATTTAAGTTTCTGAAGAGAAGGAAGGTAAGGAGGTGCTTGACAACCACTCCCTTCACTTCTACTTGGAGGAAACTTGTGTAAGGAAATCATCTTGTACTTCAACTTGGGAAACTCATGCAAAAGATCTCCTATTTGTGTAATTTCTATCCTTTTGAGTTCTTTTGTTATATTACTCATTTGATTATGCTCTTTGCAGATTCTTTCTATTATATTATTAGTAATATGAGTTAAATTCCTTTAGTTGAGATGTTGTAGCTGTGTAATGAACTTCTAAGTAAGTAAATGTGGTCTATATAGTGTATGCATTTAAACTCTTGTGTAATACTTCTTTCAAAACTTATTCTGGAATTGATCACTTTAGAATAGGTTGACTTTTAGCAGCAGACATGGGTTACATTTAAGATATCAAGAGTTAATAAGAATGAGTGTTTGTAACAACATATTTGTTGAACTAGCTTCAATAAGGAATTGCTTGTTAAAACCGTGTTAAGTCCTAGAGATAGGATAACATAGTTCTTAGGGTGATACAGTGGGAGCTTAAGAGACAGGAGTGAACCTATTTAGCATGCCTAGACATAGGAAGCTTGTAATGAAACTCTGAAGAAAATGACTGAAAGGCACACACTATTGCAGCTGCATCCAGTGTACCCACACTGCATACTCCACTACAACACTTAGAAGTGATTTACTTGGTTAAAACATCTCAACTACTTTATCTCACTGATTCCTTACACACATTTATTGTTTATATTATTTTTATAAACTTTGAACACTCCAACCAACTGTGAATAGTGTAGACACACTAAGTGTACACTCTGAACATTACAAAGCTTTACATAATCCTTGTGGGTTCGACATTTTCTTATCATTATATTACTTGTGTGACTATGTATACTTGCATACTATTTTCCACACCAGTGGCCCTGTTGGGTCTTTAACTATTATTGTGTGTGTGTGTGTGTGTATATATATATATATATATATATATATATATATATATATATATATATATATATATATATATATATATATATATACTTGTAAATATTTTAGACACATGACAGCCAATCACACATCTATATTTACAAGCATCTCAGACTAGTTACTCATCTCCCACACCTAGCCTAGAAATCTTTGGAGTAGTTAGTGAGCTCATACTTGAGGCACAAGGTTATTTCCTCAGTGTAATTGCTTGAAGTAAGGAATCACAAGGTTTATACAAAAGTCATAACGTCATATTTGCATAATACTCTACTTTTGATATATATAATTTACATTAACTATTAATATGTTTCAAAATATAAATCATTAAACTTAAATAAAATTATTATAACAACCCGTGCAACGCACGGGCATTCCCCTAGTTAAATTATTTCCTTCTCTTTTTGAGTACATTCTGCACATTTCGTTTTTTTTCACATTGTGGTTGCGAATCAGACTCGAAATACAAAGCAAACTACAACCAATTGAAATGTGTTTTGTGGTTACCCACAAAATACCTACAGCCTCAGAACTTCTTTTCTTTGTGTTGTCAAACTTGAGATTTAGCCAAGGATGGACTCACTAACTATCGCCTAAAAAATAATATTCTTTAATATATTTTAAATAATATATTATTAATAATACTATAATATTTTTGCTGAATTTTATTTAGTATAAATATGAGTCTAATTTTCATATCAACATTATTTATTTAGGCGATAGTCTTTCAAAATATAATTTTTTTTATCATAAATAAGAATTAATAATTTCTTTTGAGATTAATTGTTTTTAATTTTAATTTTACCAAAGTGAAATAAATTTTACAAAGTTCATTCAATACTTTATGGCTGTAAATTTGTAAATATATATGCCTTTTAATTTTTAGAGTAATAAAATACTTTTCATTATCTTTAGTAAACACGTATATTAATAAATTATATTAATAAAAATAATATTATTTAATAATAGTACTCTGAAACATTAATAAAATTATGAATTGGATTAATGAGAGAAATTGAAAAATAGTAACCGATATGTTGAAATAAAATTTTATTTAACAAAAAATCTCATTTCCTCTCTACACACATAATATAGTAGGTATCATCAAAAGTTTTTCAGAGGGTAAATAGCACATAATATTAGACTATTTTGAATTGAAAATATTAGTTTAGTTTTTATAATGAATTAAACTATTATAATAAACACTATATCACTAAGTTTCATGTATTCATTATTTTAGAATTAGGAAATAATTAGCAATAAATCAATAGATGTTATGAAATTAACCAAAACAAGAATAAGATAGTACCACTATAATAGACTATAGATGAATAACAACTAAACAAAGAGAATAAGAGAATGGGAGAAGAAGAGAGATTTTTCATTCTACTCTTGAAAGTCACTTTTACAATGCTACATGAGTCCTATTTATAGGACATAAGATATGTAAGTTACAAGCATATGGATGGTCTACTATTATGTGTCATAGAATATGAAAGGACTAAGGGAGATGAGAAGATGGACATCCACAAATATTCATAACACTCCCCCTTGGATGTCCATTGAGGATATGCCTCATTAAAACCTTACTAAGAAAAAACCCAGTGGGAAAAAATCTTAGTGAAGGAAAAAGAGTACAATATCCTTTATGTGGGAATTGCCTCGTTAAAAACCTTTTCAGGAAAACTCAATGGGACAAAACCGTGGAAAAGGAAAAAAGAGTACAGTTTCTCCCCCTTTTTGAAGCATCAATTAAGAATATTGATACCAATATTTTCTCCCCTGGCACATTTGAACCAATATACACTGTGATATATATCATCCTTTTAGTTGAGCTTTATCTTCAATGCTCCTTCCTTGAATTTTTGGTGCTTGAGTCTGATATGAAGAACCAATAACCATAGATTGCTTGTAGATTATAATGATGTTTCAATGTCACCATATGTTGAAAATAGTAGGTTTGGAATTTGACTTGATCTGGGTCAAAACAAATACCTTGTATCTGCATGATTAGTTTTATGAACAGATATGCATAAAATAGTTGTTTCATCTGTCTCATGAAAATATAAAAACATATATATTGCACTCTGTTCTAGTACATTTTGATTGTTGATAAATTTTATCTCACTAAGTATAAAATAATACTATCACATTAATTCATATGACATTTAGTGACGTGCACGCACTAATTTAAAGTCTTCGAGACTGTAATATTTGCTATCTTCTTGACACACATATCATGTACTCAATAGATATAATTTATCATCATTCACTTAGCTAACCGATCGATCTGCAGGTCGAGAAAAAACTTTGTTTCCCAAAAATATTTATTTTAAGATATTTCTCTATATATTTTATCCTTCTAGGATTTTCTAGGTGGAGATCTATTTAAGGTTCAAACTCCAAATTCATCAAATATAATTTGAAGTTATTTTCTAGAATTCTTTCTTTGAGCAAGCTATAGTTTTTGTAATCTCTTCAAGAGTTCCAATAATAGTAAATTCATTTCTAGATCTTTCCATAATACTAAATGGACAAGTGATGTCTTCATATAATTATTACTATCAAACGAGCCATACAAATAAGTTGTAACACATCCATCATAAGTAAATTGAGTCATTCATGTGCTAATAGACTAACTAAGTATTAAATATTACTTGCATTCACTATAGGTGAATTTTTCTTCAAAATCAATGTTAGGTTTGTGCGAGTACTCTTGAACAACAAGCCTAATTAGTTTTACATCTTCAGGTGTACAGACTACAAGTTGAAAAACTTTTTGCTTTGCAAAACGAGCATAGTGCACTTCAATTGATCTTTTCTATTTTTGGCCAATCATTGTTTTGTCTAAATTCTTGTTAGACATTAGTTCATGATCCTCTTCATCACTTATCACATTTAGTGCTATATTATACACATCAAAATTGTCAACGTTGACTTTGTTTCGATTCCTTCGTATTTGAGGGAATAAGTCTCTCACATTTCTACAATGTGCTTAAGATGATGTTTGTCTGTAGACACACCAATCAGATGAGCCATTTAGATATTTTATTATTTTAATTGATGCATAAACTAAATGGCTATTCAATACAAATTCTCAAAAGAAAATTCTTAACTATTTAATACCGGTTGGGTCATCCCGTGCCTTTATGACACAAAAGTTAATGGATTGAATAATCTACAGGCTTTTCAATACAAATTCTCAAAAGAAAATTCTTAACTATTTTTTGCATCATAAAGGCACGGGATGACCCAACCGGTATTGTCAGCGACAAACAATCCATAAACTACCAATTTAAGTTAAGTCTCATGATATACAGACATCGGAGATTTCTTTCGATAGGATATATCCACTTAGATGAATATCCTTGAGACTCAATTAGTTTCTATGATATTTAAGAGAATATAATACAATACAATATTAATGTGTAAAAACTTTGTTCTTCAAGCTAGGTAACAATACAATTAGCTCTTCTAAAGCCTTCACTTACATTTGCAAACTTTTGGTTGCAAGTATATAATAAGAACTTACGCCACCTTATGACTTCATGTCATAACTAGATAGTGCACGTAGTTTAGACTATTAAACTTCAGGTTTAAAACAACATTTTCTTTTCGTTTATAAGTGCATAGGAAACATCTGGTTTGCCATAGCATAATTTTAATATGTCTCTTACATATATTTAAAATGAGAATGAAAAAAATTGTATTAAACTTTGATCACTTAAGTAGCAAAATATAAAACTTCTAACTGATGTATATAACAGAAGTGACTATTTATAATTAAAGAATTGGCGATACACATATTTTCTTTTTACATGTTTATATGGAATTCCAAGTTTGAGAAATAAAATAAGTTACATTTTTCAATAATCCCAAAATACTAAATCATTATTAGGAATAACAAATGTCATTACCACAAATAACACTTATGGAAAGAAAACAGCAACACCTTTGTTAGAAAAAATTGAAGAAAATAACTTTGTCAAAATATGTTACTTCATCATTATATACTTGAAAAGAGAATTGTAACACCATTATAAACACAAATTATGATTATGAAAATCTACAATATGAATGGTCATAACCATAATACTTGCCGCACTCTAAAATTTTAATATGAACCATTCATTTCGGGGAATAAACTTCAATTTTTATGTGACATTTTATATTTTAATGAACAACCAATCTTTTGTTCAACCAATTATGTCTTAAACTTTCAAAATATTCTTGAAAGTATTTTCTCAATTTTTCTACTTCAAAAGTATAATTGTGAGAACGTAGAAATAAATTACTTGTTTTTCTCAATTTTCTTTGTTTCAAAGAATACTAGATCAAGTATTAATCTAATTAATTTTAATCACGCTCTAAAGGTGGGTGATTCTTCAGGAACTTGACCATAAATCTAACATATTTTGGTGTTCAAAAATATTCAAAGAAATCTTTTATAAAGGATGATGGAAACCTTTATTTTACCAATGATCATAATCACAACTTTTGTTGTAACCCAAACTTTTAATTTAATTCATTCTCTTCTAGGAATGAAGTTCAATCAATTGAGTGGTTTGTGATTATTCTTTCAATCACAATATCATATAATCTTGATTAAAAAATATTATTGAAAATATTTTCTCATTTAAGCTACTCCAGGAGCATATTCAAGTAAAATAAAATTTCACTAATATTTCTTTGATTCAATTATACTAAGATCAAATTGATCTTTAGATTATAATCATGGCCTAAAAGTTTGGTTTTTCAAGAACTCTATCATTAACAATGACCAAGGAAAATCTTATTTCATTTGTTCTCCAGGAACTAATTTTCAAATCTAAGCGATGACAAAAAAAAATTATTCTTTGAGCAATCTCTCATGGATGCTTGAACATATTTTTCTCTAGTTCTTCAAGAACTATATCACAAACTTTCACACTTTGGGCAATCCTATAGTATGTTTCAATATTCAGCTATTTGTGCAATTCTTCTGGGTTGCTTGAATGATGAATTCTTCTGGAATTCATCAAGAATAGACAAACATGATAATTGTCTTTATGCAATCCAACAGAGATGTTTGAATGTTGAACTCTTCGGGAATTCATCATGAATAGACAAACATGATAATTGTCTTTATGCAATCCAACAGGGATGCTTGAATGTTGAATTCTTTGAAAATTCATCAAGAATAGAAAACATGATAACTGTGGTAGCTAAATAAAATTCTCCATAAGTTTCTATAATTGAAAATATAAAAGATTAACATGATAAAATAAAAGCTCTGAGGAAGAACATCATAACATGAAACTAAGTTAGATTAAAGGAAAAAAGTAGAAGAAAACATATCTTAGCAAATTAGCCTCCAAGTTGATTAAGCCATCGTTTTGGTAGAGCTTCGTGCTGATAACGTGTTATGAAATTAACCAAAACAAGAATAAGATAGTACCACTATAATAGACTATAGATGAATAACAACTAAATAAAGAGAATAAGAGAATGGGAGAAGAAGAGAGATTTTTCGTTCTACTCTTGAAAGTCACTTTTACAATGCTACATGAGTCCTATTTATAGGACATAAGATATGTAAGTTACAAGCATATGGATGGTCTACCATTATGTGTCATAGAATATGAAAGGACTAAGGGAGATGAGAAGATGGACATCCACAAATATTCATAACAATAGAAATGTTATATTAGGAGTGGGTCAAACAATTCTTTTAAGAATATCATTTTGAACTAAAACCACTGTTTTAGTTTTTTTAATGAGTACAACTATTTTATCTATACTATATAACTACTTTTTAATATATTATTTATGTTTTAAAAATGAATTTATAATTTTAAGGATTAATTTTACATCTTAAATATAAAAGAATGTAAAACTCTAGGTTTATATTTTAGTTACTAATAAAATATGTAAAAAGTTAATTAGAATTATGTGAGTTTTTTATTAAATTGTAAATTTAAACTAAATTAATTTGTTATTACAAATTTAATACTAAACTAAAATTACTACTACAAATTTTAAATGTTTGGCTTTCACATGTAATTAGCATATCAACTATCAGCCCAAGTGACTTTCCAAATACTAAAATATTGGACTATTTTGAATTGAAAGAATTATATTGGTTTTTAGCAAATAGAACTATTTTAATATACAGTATATCACTATTTCTAATATATTCATTATTTTATAACATAAATAATATTTTCAACAAAAAGCATTATATTGCTCTTTTAATAAGTAGAACTGTTTTATGTACACTAAAAAATAACAATTAGTAATATACTATCTTGGTTCTTATTTTAATTATTACAACAATTTTAGGATACACTATATCATAAATTTTTGATATAAATCATTATTTTAAAAATAATATCATCTTTCACTTCTAAATATGTGACCTTTCAATTATTATAAATAGTAACCATACCATTTTATTTTGTTGGTTGTTGTGGTTGAAGAAAAAGCAACTTTTTATATCTTGAGTAAAAAATAGTGAGAAAAGTTAAACTTACTATTATGTAAAACAAAATTTAATTAGAAATGATAGAACTCAATGACCATCAAAATAGAATTATCAAATGTAAGGAATAATATAAAAATGCGTAGTAGAAGGAGCAATCATTCAATTTTTCTGAAAATAGAAAATATGTAGAAGACTAAGGGAGGTACAGGAGCTAAAGCAATCATATCAACCAACACTATTCTATAGAGAATTATACGCAATAAAATGAAAGCAAGTGAAAAGAATTTAACTGATCAATTAAAACAAAATTATACATTTATGTCTTAACTTGAATAAATTTCAATTACCCCAAATAACGGCCGGGGAATATGAATCAATGGATATAATTTTTTTTAGTTGATAATCAATGGATATAATTGAATCTATATATGTAAATTATATATTTACTATTATTTATTTTCTGAATAGGGTGTACGTGTGTGTGCTTGGAAACACCAAAAGACAATAATAACTTAAACTTTAACTATTGAATTTATGATGAACCACAATAATTATCATAGAAAAACTGATATTTAAAATTTAATTAACATCTAAAGTAAAACTCAATTAATTTACTTATAGTGAGAAAATAATAAGGAAAACAATGTGAATAAAGTCCACATAATATATGAACCAAAAAGTATATCAAATATAAGATCTTTGATTTCCTCAATTTAGTATACAATTTCCGTGTCTCAAATGAATATAACTCTTAGATCTTTAAAATAATATTTAGTATATTTTTCAGTTTTTGTTCAACATACTCTTGCAAGCAGTTAGATCAAGACCCATTATTTTTGGAAACTTCGGTAAGAAGTTGAAAACATGCTGCAAAAAAAAATACTTATTATTAGTTTATTTTCGATTTAGAGATAGTAATAAAGATCAAACACAAATAAAAGAACAAAGAAGAGACATAACAACTATTTCAATTGAAAATCTCAAACTAAACTTGTACCACCATCTATATTTTTCAATAGAGATAATAATAGTAATTAAGCACAAATTTAGAAATCAAACGAAGATCCCATCACCATCTTTATTTTCACAATAACCGTAAAAACTATAGTGTTACAACTTTTGTCTATTCCAAGACCTAAATTTACAAAAACATTAAAGACGAAAAACAGGATAAACAAACGTCACGAAATTACCTTCGGCCATTTTTACAAAACAGGAAGAGGATTTTTTTTGGTTCTTCTAAGCTCTCATTTTGACATTATAATGTTGTATAAGAAATCTGTGTGTCAAGGTCATGGATTCACAACAACTATTTATGGGAACTTTTCAATCAAAAATGCATGGTCATTCAAGATTTGGCCTTTCATATCCAAATCATTTAAACTGCCACTTCACTGTGACCTTTCAAATATAATAATATTGGAGTGTTTCGAGTAGAACTATTTTAGTATACAATATATCACTAATTTTGAATATGTTCATTATTTTAGAAGTAATTTTAATAATGAGTACTAATATTATAATAGGAGCGCATGGACTATTTGTTAAGAATGTCATTTTAAACAAATAGCATTATTTTAGTTTTTCAAAATGAAGATAATTATTTTATTATATACTTTATAACCATATTTAATATAAATATAATTTTAATTTCCTTTATCGTCAATTAGACATCTTATGATTTTGTAGGTTAAAGTGTTGTATGGCATGTCATGAGTTATATTATATTATATTGCTAATTGTTATTATTAATTTCTATATTTCCATAACAAAAGTATTATTCTCATATCAATATAATAATAATAATAATAATCAAATATGATTCCACTAAGAGCTTCATTTAATAAGTTAGTGGTGATAATGTGTTTTCATTAGGATTTAAGTCTTCTTTATGTGAAAATTATAAATATATATTTTAATAGACAAAAATCTTGAGAAAAATTGTGGAGCTTCCATTGGGAATTCCTTTACATATACGTATAAATAGATAGATAGATAGATAGATAGATTAGAATAATGTTATTTAAAATGAAGGGAGATGAGAAGTCAGTGGCAAACAAGTTGATAAATATTGTCATTGTTACTTTTTTTTGTTGGCTTTAACTTGTTTAACGTTAGTGTTTATGCTTTCTAAATTCGTGTAAAAAGCCTTTGTTAAATTCTAACTTTAATCCATTCATGTTTATGTTTGGTGTTAATTCGCTGATACTAAATACTAGATATACAGTACCCAAAATGATATCAAATAACAATAACATATCCAATCGTTAACAAATCCATAAAACAGTACAGCATGTTAAAGAAATAACCACTCCTTGATTCAAACACTTGTGTCATCGTCATCATCATCATCATCCAATCATGACAGTTGGGTCCTCGTTGCACAAAGTATTCACAACATTCCTCATCAGTTTCATCGTCATCGTCATCGTCTTCTTTCTCATCAACTACAAATTTGAACCTCCCCGCGAAAAGATAGGTGAGAGTAATAATACCACCGGTCAGCATATGGCATAAATGGGGAATTACACTTTGATCCCATTGTCTATCATCACCACGACAGTAGGGAATTCATTCCCATGATCATCTTCCAGAGTCACGATGGAGGGGAATGTACTAACAAATTGATCATAAAAGTGCGTAGGAACTGTTATGCGATCTAGAGGAAAAATAAAAATGACTAAGTATATAAGGAATTTGATAAATTTTGGAAATGAACAATACATTAAAACTTACATCAGAAGGACCAATAACGAATTCAAATGTCCTATCATCCATTAGGTATTGCGAGAGAATGGTTGAAAACATGAAATCCATTTGCAAAAGTTGGTTAAACACACAAAATCAACAAAATCATTATCAATGAATAATAGTGTAATAGTTGAAAAACTTCGAATACAATGTCTTCTTTCTGGCTTTTATTCAAACATGCAAGGTGTATCATCACAACTGCCTTACAAATCAACAAACCAAGAAAACTAGTGTTTACGTTGATTTTTGTAAACAACCGCTTGTCTGAATTATTAACTTGCGAGATCAACCAGTGAATCTCAGGAGCATATTGTGTTAATTTACTTGAAGGATACTTTGTGAACACTTCTCGTGTTCTTCGTAAATCACCGGAAATGTAAAAGAAAAGAAAAAAAGAATTGCCTTGAACGCCAAGGAATCCTCAAAAGAAAACGAAAGATAAAGAAAAGAAAAGTTTAAAGAAATAAACTCAAATTGCGTAAAAGTGCAAAAGAGTGGTGCACTGATCCATACATTTGCTTCTGTTGCTCAGTCTTCTCTGTCGCTGGAATTTTGAGCGTAAGAATGTGTATGTTGGGATTGTGACCCATTTTCCTTCTTAGGAAAAACTATATATACTAGGAGAGGGAAATAAACTGCCTACAACGGTTAATACATTTAAAATTTAAACTAAGAACCGCTAATTCTTCGACAGCTTGATCACCAAAGTCTTCGACAGCACTAAAACAGCTTTCTTCGATGCCATCTTCTGTGCCTAAGCTTGCCATTGTTCTTCGCTTTCATCTTTACGTCGAAATGTACCCTTTCACGCCAAACTCTGTTAGATCCCTTCAGTGATCGAAGAAACACCTTTGACATACCCTCTTAGTGTCGAAGGCTCAAATTGTTCCCTTTAAAGCAAAGGGTCAAACAACGTTGACTGCATTTATTTAGCCTGTCGTATTGATGGCCACGTTTTTGGCATTGGTAACTGCCACCACGATCTCCAAGGGCGACTACCATCATTGCTCCTTATTCTTTATTTTAATAGGTGCACTACACCTATAAATAGACTCTTTTTCTTCGCTTAGCCTTTCTTTCTAAAACCTTTCCACTTTGAGCTTGTTTTTTCTTTCAAGTGAACTCTATTGTATTCCTCACCAGAAATTCTATTCACTCTTGTGCTTTACTCCATTGAAGTACCACAACACTTCAACACCTTTCCTACGCTTTCGTTTATTGTTGTACCATCTTCAATGGCTTCAAGATCGTCTTCCTCCAGGGCTTAAGATTCTGACAAAGCTTCAGCTTCTGCTCCACGGACTGTTCCTGAACCTAATCTTATTTATTCTTCTATTTGCCTCATTGTGTTATTCTTTTGCAGAGTCGAAAAAGGTTGAGTATTCCTGCTGTTGATAACACCCCAAAAAGAACAAGAAGATTTGTTCCCTCACTCGAAGTGAGTGATGATTCAAAGGTCAAAATCTTGGACTTTCTTGATTTCAGTACTTACATTTTATTTTAATTTGTACTGATATATTTGTTGAATTATGTAGTCTGATGAATCACCAACTCCTTTGAATCCTTCACCTAATGTTGCCAATGCCCCAACTGAAAAAGGCGATCGAAGCCGAAAAAAGATCCAAGCATTGCCAAGATATCCCCAAGACTCTTTTTCCCCAAAATACTTCTGCACAACAGTCATCTCAAGAGTGGACACTGCCTACTAAGAAACCAACAAGGGTTCAAGGGAGAAGTATAGGCCTGAGTGAACAACAAGCTTTAGGAATAGATCGACTTAGTGTTGAAAAAGCCATAATCTAGGTAGTCATCTCACTCTTGTTCACAAATCTCTGTATTTCCTTTTTTCAAAGAAACTCAACTAAATTTCTTTATTTCAGGAAAAAGAAACTAATCCTCTTCGAACTCAAGAAATAAGGCCTATCCTCATTCCTACTCCACCACAATCAACACCAGCCGAAACTGAGGAAACCGCTGAAGTAGCAAAGGAAATCCAAAAATTCCTGAAATTCCTGAAGTTTCACCAATGGCTGAAGATTTTGTTCCTTCGGTCGCCGAAAAGGAACTAGAGAATTTTGACTTTAATCAAGAGCATGCGGGCCATGGCATGCACATTGACGAAGATGAAGTCCTTGGCAATATTGAATCTCTCATGCACTCCTCTCCAATCTTAAAGGAAAAGGAAATAACAGAAAATGAGGAATGCCAACCTAAGGAAAGCATCGTCTTAAGCGATGACGACTCTATCGAAGATATGAGAGCTGAAGAAGAGGAATTACTTCACCAAGGTGATGAGTCTCCTAAACAAGACAGTTCTATTAAGTCTCTACCCTCTTCCAGCAATAGCTTAAGCCATCAAAAACTATATGATCTGAAGAACAAAAAACCTCGTGAAGCATTCATGTTGTTGATGAATGAAAGGTCTTTGACAGACAACAAGCAGAGTGCTTCGACTGCTTCTGGAGGTAGGAATCCTGTTAGTTCTGAAGAAGGCTTGGTTAAAGAGCTCCAGAACATACTTCTCCAGGTTAACTTGATTAAAGCCATTGAAGAAAATGAAACAATTGCCTTTAAAGTCAAAGGCTTGCTCAAAAAGCTTGACACTCCTACTGCTAGTGATTATGTAATGAGCTTTCTCCTTGAATTTCAACCTTTCTCAGAATCTTTAATCAAAGATATTCAGACAAAGAAGAAAGCCATTGCTAGGAAGGAGCGTGCGAAAGGGCTTAGTCAAGACACCTGGACTGTTGCCGAAATATCTCGTGCTAAAATCAAAGAATTACAGGCCCAGAAAAGTATTCTTGTAAGCCAGACTGCAGAAAAGATAGCAGGATTTGATGCCGCCATTGCAGAGCTTCAAGGGCAAATCAACATGTTACAACAAGAGAAAGCTTTGGCTCAACGAGATATTCTTGCTGTGGATGAAAAAATGACCGAAGAAGCCGATTCAGGTTTTGAACTTATTGAGGCAGCATCTTGTCACGAGGATGAGACAAGCAAATTTGCTGAAGAGGAAGCATTCATGAACAGAAAGTTAGAACGCTCTAACAGCATTTTGGCAAAACTGACAATGAATGTGAAACTTTGATTCCTTTGTTTTACCTCTTTGTACTTTTTAACAATTTGGTCTTTGACCACGTACTCTGGCAAAAATGCCATGTTTGAACTTAATTTACTTTTCAATTTCACGTTATTATTATCTCTTGAAGCATTGGCTTATACCTCTTTAAGTATTTGCCATTTATACGCAAAAATTCTCATTATCTGCGCGCTATTTCTTCGATCTCATAAGCTCCATTTGAGAATACTTATAAATCTTAAATGGTCCTTCCCAATTTGGAGACCATTTTCCTAGGACTCTATCTTTTTATCCATAGGCAGAATGACTTTCCAAACGAAGTCTCCTAAGTTGAAGGTTTTCAGCTTAACCTTTTTATTATAAGCTCTGACCACTCTTTCTTTTTGCCTTGTGAGGACTTCTAAAGCTAACAACCTCTCCTCATCTATATCAACTAACTCATCAACCATCATATCCCAATAATGATTTGAAGGGATTTCAAATTGCCTTTGAATCCTGGTTGATTGCAAGTACATTTCGACTAGCAGTACTGCATCATGCCCAAATGTAAGTCGAAAAGGAGTGGTATTAATAGATTCTCTAGGAGAAACTCTACAAGCCCACAATACTTGGTCAAGAGTGTTATGCCAATTCCTTGGTTTTTGTCCAACATGCTTTTTAATTAAATTGATAACAATCTTGTTGCCTGCTTCTACTTGACCATTGGCCTGAGCATAATATGGCGTAGAAGTGAGTAACTTAAAACCTTTTTCAGAGGCAAATTCCACCAATTTTCGACCAATAAAAACTGAACCTTGATCCGTTGTAATGGTTTCTGGAATTCCAAATCTGTATAAAATGTTTTTTGAATAAAACTCATAACTGCCTCTTGATCAACATTGATTAAGGGGATGGCTTTGACCCATTTAGTAAAGTAATCAATACCTACTAAAATAAAACGATGACCCTTCGACGAAGTTGGCTTTATCTCACCAATTATGTCTAAGGCCCAACCCCTGAATGGCCAAGGTTTTATTATTGAATGCAACTCATTTGCTGGCATATGTTGAATTCTTGCGTGTCTTTGACACTCTTGACACCCTTTGGCAAAGTCTATGCAGTCTTTCAACATAGTTGGCCAATATACCCCTTGTCAAAATAAGAGCCACTTCATCTTGTGTCCCGCTTGATGTGATCCACAAGCACCACTATGAGTAATCTTGGACATTGTTAAATAAGCTTCATTTTCACTTAAGCATTTCAAAGAAACACCTTCAAAGTAGATTTTCTTGAACAATTCATTTCAAAGAATCATGTAACTCAAAGCTCTCAGACTTAGTCTTTCGACAAGTTGCTCCTGTTGGATTTTCCAAGTATGCGACAATTGGCCTTCGCCAATCATCACTTGGCATGTTGTCAATGACAAAAACTTGAAAATTTTGAAAATCAAAATCCTCTAAATTATCTTCAATTGGAGGAAGTAATACTTCTAACTTATCTTCTGGCCCCCAAAGTTTTTGCGTTGACAACTCTTCAGTGCGATTAATGCGTCCCGAAAAAAGTTTATCTTTTACTTCTATGAATTCTTGGAGTTTCTCTTTAGAAACTCTATAGCCTGAAGCTATTTGTGCTAACTCATTTGCCTCTTGATTTTCCATTCGAGGCACATGCTTTATTTCTACATGTGTGAACCGTTTAAACAACGCATGCATTGGCAATCACAAAGTACTTTACCAAGTTTGCTTTGATACATTTGTATTCTTTTGTTAGTTGCTTAACAACTAGTTCAGAGTCACCTTTTATTTCGACAGATGTTCTAACAACAGTTCTAAACCTATTATTAAGGCTTCATATTCTGCCTCATTATTGGAGCAATTACTTCGTATTTTGTATTTAAATTTTGTTGGTATCTTTGTTGGAGATATTATTAGTACTCCGATGCTTGTACCATTTTTATAGCTTGAGCCATCAAAAATACAATTTCCATGGCCGTACTTCTGCTGAACATATTGACTCTTCAACTAGAGAATGGTCTACTATGAAGTCAGCCACTACTTGTCCTTTTACAGCTCTCAAAGGCTGGTATGTTAAGGAATATTCAGACAATGCCAAAGCCCATTTGCCTATTCGACTATGAAGTATCGGTTTCGATAACATGTGTTTAATGATATCATAATGCGAATAAACGTAAATGTAACACCCTCAATTTTCTATGTAATTGCTTTTACTTGTTTTCACTTGTGTGTTTTCTCACGCTAGCGCGTGTGAATTTACCCCCAGAATTTGTTTGTGTTTTCACCAAACCGAAAGTAGATATAGGACCTAATATATTATATTAGGTTGAGGTTTAATTTCCGCTCCAAAATTCCACCGAATTTGGACGCTTTTGACTTGCCGGACGAAATTTAACCGCTTAAAAACTCTAACAATGACCCGAATATGAAAATGTTCGACGTTAAGGTTTTAATCGACAGTTAGAATAATTTAGTTAACATCCGATGCGATGTTAGTTCCGCAAAAACACTAACTATCGCTTAACCGTATTATTATATTATTATTTTAAGTAAATATCTAGATATTTTAACAATACTTCACCGTGAAGTTATCGAACCTAATTTTTTTTTAAAAAAAACACTTTCATCTCTCTTATACATCGTTGGACCCTCTCAACCACCCACCTTCTAATTTCACTCTGATTGACAGTTACTCTCTCTCTCTAAAAGCATGAGTTAGAAAGAAAAAAAATGTTCATCCTTTTCACTCTTCCTTCTGAATGTGACTTTACTGAAATTTCCATTGGCTCAACTCTTCTCTAATCTTACTTCCATTCCTCTCTACACACAATTGAAGCTGACCTTTCAAGCTCTCTGATAGTGAGCATCTTTTTCCCTTTCTTTATTTTGCTTATTTCTTTTAAGGTTTTTTTGGTTCCCTTACATGAATATTAGTTGTCGTAAGTTAATATAATCATGGCAAATCAAATACTTTTTTTATAAGATAACCTCAACACTATAGTTTGTTAAAAATCCGTGAGTTTTTCTTTGACAGTACTCTCCTTTTTGATCTAAAAAGAAACAATTTTCTTAGAAAAAAGTTAACTAAGCTTTGAGTATAAAATCGTATGGTTTTTCACTTATGTGCATGTTTTTTCAAAAGAGTTTCTCTTTGTCAAAGACAGTGAAAAGAAAATTAAGCTTTTATGAAAAGGAAGATAAATATTTTTGTAAAAGTTTCAATTTTTAGTAAAGTTTAAAGTTTGGAGTCGCCAAAAGTTTTCGTAATGTTCTCAGAGCACTTTCGATCGTCATAAAAATTGAATCTTTCATACAAAGGAAAAATGTATTTTTGGATTTTCAAGTATTCAAATGATTTTTGGAAAACGGACAAAACGTTAGGAAAAGAAATATCGAGAACGGGACGGGACTAGTAGCTTATCACGCTCTAGTTACCACCCTTAAAAAGAGTACTAGTATTGTAATCTGAGACCTTTGGACTTATGCGTTGAAGGTTTCGCGACACCTGGACCGGCCCTAGCTCGGTTACCTCGCTACTCAACAGAACATGTTTCAGATAAGGGGAATTTCTGCATAATGAGTTTTAGCTTCATGGGTGTTGTGTGATTGCTTGAATTTTCTGCTGGATTGTTTTGACTGCTAATAATTGTAGTATTTTTATGTGAGATATTATATTGAATATCCCTGTGATTGATTATTGTGAAGATGTGAATGATGATTGTCTTTGAATTGTTTTGAGTGTTGAGTCATAACTATTATTATGACTGCCATACCCCAATTTTGTCCGGCTTTAGGTCGAAATCCTAATTTTCCCCAAAATAAATAAATAAAAGGAAAAGAAGCATCATGCATTGCATTTAGGCTTCTAAAAGTCATTCTAAAGCTTCTAAAATCATTTTTGGAGTTGGATTACACTTTTGGACAAACTAGGGTTTTTCAGTGCAAAAGGGTATTTTGGTCATTTCGCAATAAAGGGACAATTCCTCAGGAAAAGCCATTCAACATGCATTTCAAGGTATTAGAGGTCATTCCTAGGGTGAAAAGCCATTTTTGAAGTGAAAACGTGCTTTGGGCAAAGAACTAGGGTTTTAGGGTGAAAGGGCATTTTGGTCATTTCACAATAAAAACGGTCTTTCGTCCCAAATCACTGAACGATCATCAATGATTTATTTGAGGAGTGTTTGTGCCTAATTGTGATTTGTTTTTGCGCATAAGTATTAAACATTTTGGCATAAAAATCAATTTTTTTGGATAGAAGGGTAAAATGGTCATTTCCTTTGGGGTAGGGTAAACAAATCAATTTTGGGATTGGTGAGATCATAAAATTCAGAGCCCAATCATTGAATCATGGGACATGGCCCAAAATGGCATGAATTTAGAAGAATTATCTAGAAGGGAATAATCCATATTCTTTTGAATTTTGAAAGGTCAAGTATAGTACAATAGTACAATTTGCAATCCCACTCACTCTCCCTCCACTAGCTGCGCATACTTCAGCCCCAATCCACTAAATTTTGATTTATTTTTATTGTTTGCAAATTGTGTTTAAATCTTGGCCTTCCATTCAAGTTTTGAGTGCAATCCTTACCCTTCATTTGAATTAAAATGGCACTTGTGTAATAAGCTTTATGGAAAAATACAATTTTGTAAATGAACTTATCCTTCACCACCCTCACTAAGCTGCGCATTCAGCCCCCCTCTCTCCTCACTTTGTGCTTTTTAATTGCCCTTAATCCATGTGACATTGCATCTTGACCATTGATTCAAATTTTATCTCAAATCCTATTGGTTTGCAAGAAACACATTGTCCTAAATACCCTTAAGTTTGCACCCCATATAAAACCCAAAAACTAGAGACTAAAAAAAAAAGGACTCTCTCATTTTTTACCCTAGCTAGCATTCTTCCTCCTCTCCTCCCTCTCTTGGCCGAAACCCCTTACCTCACTCTCCTCCATATTTTTTTTTATTTCCTTCTTCCTTTTCATCTAAAAGTTCATTTCTACTCCATACATTTCCATCCTCTCCTACTCTAGTTCATTCTTGCATCATCAAAAGCTTGTGGTTTGAAGATTTGCTTGGAGGTTTCCTTCAAGTTGTTCTTGCTTCTATTTTGCATCCTTCTTCCTTTTTCTAGTCATTTCTTGAGGTAAACCTATTATCTCTTGCATTTTTAATTATTAGCATGTGAATCTTTTTTCTACTCCTCTTTCCTCTCTCAAAGAGGCTTAGAGGGCTCATTTCAAACACTATGTCAAGGACATTGGGAGCCTTGGGTGTTTGAAGTGAGCCCTTGGCCTTGAGGAGAGTGTTTTTGTGTTTTAACCATATGTCTTGCATTTTCACACTCATTTTTTTTACTTTTCCATGAATAGAGAATTTTCATATATTATATGCATCTTCTTGTTCATATAATAACTTGCAAGTTGAATCTTGTCTTGATTTATGGGTGTAGGGGTTTTTGGTTTTGAACCTTAGAAGTTAGGGTTTTTGTTGCTTTCCTTCCACTCCTTGATTTATGTAAATAAAATGCATGATGTGCTTGATTTGCATGATTTGTTCTATGTGTTGATTGTGTGTTTTAGCTTGAAATAGTTTGATGATGATCATGGTGAGGTTTCGGCCTTAGAGGCCTTGTGGTGTTCATTTTTGTGCTTCAAATTTGTTATTTGATCTTGTGTGAATGAGTATAATCATGCCAATGTGTTTTTAACTTTTAACTCCTCATTTATTTTTTACCTTACCACTCATTAACTTCTTACCAAAAGTAAAAAAACATTTTAACCTTCCTTTTTTACTTTACCATCTCATTAAATAATTACCATTCACCTCATGCATTTTTACTTTACCATTCACTAACTTTTTACTAAAAGTTTTACCACTTACCAATTTGCAAAAATACCCAAAACATTTTCTCACTTGCATTTCTAACCTTTTATCTTCATAAAATAAACCCAAAAACATTTTACCACTTTCTTACCTAAACTTTTTACCCTTCCTTACCAAAACACTTGCACATATATGCATCTTCATTCATACCTAGTCTATGTGACACTCTCATGCATTCTCATATGTTTATGTCCCTTGCATCCTTTTATGCACCCTTGCATGTCACCCATTCATAAATAAAATGCTAGTCATTCATTCACTTGTATGCTTTGCATCCATTCTTAAATGCTCATGCATCCCTTAATACCATGTCTTGCATTCAAAAATGCACATTCATTCCTTGTATATTCATGCATTCACATGTTTGCCTAATCATGCATCCAATAATGCCATGCCTTGCATTCTATAAGGCGCATTCATCTATTGTATACTCATGCATTCACATGTTTGCTTAATCACACATCTTTGCTTACATGTTCAATCATCCAACTAGGAATATCCTATGCCTATAATTAATTGTATCACTTGTTCATGATGCCATTTAAAGATCTTGACTTAATTGTGTGCAATCCCTCCCCCATGCATGTGCTCTTATATGAAGACGTAAGCCTACTACTTGTGTAGCATAGAATCATTAAGACAATTGCACTCTCTCTCACACACACTTGCACAATTACTTTTAGAACTTTGTCTCGCATTGTTGACAATTGAATCCCTTAACTATATGGGCATGCTTAATCTTAATTGATGATCAATGTGTTCTTGTTTGTTTGATTAATTGAACATGTTTGAGCTTCATTCATTCATCTTGCATTTGGTTATGGAATTAGAGTTGATTGAAATGTTCTACTTGTTTTCAAAAATCTTTTTCCAAATCAAACTTCTTTTCTAAACTAGTTTTCAAACCATAAATCAAATGCTTGTTCAATAAAAATCCTAAGGCATTTTCTTAAATAAATCATTAGTCATCACTCGAAGCCTTTGCTTCTTTGATCGCTAATGAGGAGTTATTAGTGGTAGTCACTCGAAGCCTCTGCTTATTTGGCTACTATGAAAACTCCCACACCTTAATCAAATACCAATTAACTCAAATTTCAAAATAACATGAGTTATTAGTGATAATTATCACCGATGCTCGCCTTTTTCAAAACAAATTTCAAAAAAAGTAATACAACGTTGTCGCTAGTAATCACTCGAAGCCTTTGCTTGATTGATTACCGGTTTCAACTCACTTTTCTTTCAAGTTAGTAATGAACGCTACTCGAAGCCATTGCTTGTTTGGTGTTCGTGAACACTTGAGTCTTATTTCAAAAGCTCCAAAATACAAAAGCCGCTCTTGGACTTAAAAACGAACTACGTAGCTTTGATCCTCATCCAGTTAAAAATACGTAGGACCGGGTTCATGTCCCGTCAAGCACCCTTTTCAAAATATCTTTGTTTTGTCCCGCTTTTCAAAGATACCAAAATATTTCTCTTCCCCCGTTTTTTTTAATAAAATTGTTTCACAAAAGAAAAGAAAAGAAAAGAAGTAGAACGATCGTTTCAAATCAAACATTTCAAAACCACACATCAAGTTAATGGTTCCTTTCGGTAGAAAGAAAGGGCGCGTGGGTGCTAATACCTTCCCATGCGCAACCGTGACCCCGAACCTACATCTCGTGTTTTTCAAAAGACCACCCGCTTTTCCAAAAAAAGGTTTTTTCAATGTTTTCCTAAATAAATATTGGTGGTGGCTCTACTATTTTCACGTTGTCAAACGAAAAGTCCAAACCGGATTTTTTTGGGCGCAAATACCGCGACTCATTGGGACAACTTTTCTTTTTTTTTTTTTTTTAAAAAAAACAGAGATGAGGGTCAAGCCTAGTTAACTTGATGTGTGTTTGATTTGAAAGTTAGTTTTACCTACTCTCTTTCTTCTTTTCTTTTTCTCTTCTTTGATATGTCTATGACTATGCTTATGCATGCATTCCTCAATTCCCATGTCCCCTCCTCTTTGCTCCCTTTCTTAAGGTAAGTCGCAGATATGATCAAGTTGTTGAAACCTAGTTTAGTTCATTGGTATTCGATATTGAACCCTAGGGACGATATGTTGTTGCTTGCTTTCTGCCTGGATTGTTCTGGTTTTCCTTGCAGGTGGGGTTGGGTAGATTTCAGGAAGTATGTCCTCGATCACATACCTTCACACCTTATGATTTGTGTACTATGAGTGGGCTCCTATACCGGGATCCAACAAACACTTAGGGGAGTGGAGGCGATTAATGACTGTCATTCAAGACCTTTGTCTGTCTGATACTCACGAAAGTCTCAACCGGAGTACGCTTTCTCATGACGCCCCACACTTGGTAGTATTCTACATTTGTGGGTATCGGCATGAGGATTCTATAGCTTCGGTAGCCATTGTGAGGGTGTGAATTAGAACTACATGGGAGGAACCCTTGAAGTTGCCCTAGAACTCAGGATTCCCACCTTTGTAGGACACGAGGGCATACGAATTGTGTGCTGCATGGTAATTTAGGACATGTCTTCCTCAAAAGGAGCTTTTTCCAAGTTTTTCAAAAAAAAATACAAAAAAATATTTTCCTTCTTTCAAATAAACCACTGCGTGAGGCGGCACGTAGTGTGTTTCCTAAATTTTTGAACTTCTGTCCATATGCATCACTTTTGTTTTCTTCACATGCATCATTCACATCATAATCGCATCATGCCGCATTCATTAAGGCTACATGTTGTAAATATTTGCATTCATATTGCATTTCATTTGCATTTGCTTGCCGGGGACCACTGAATAATGTACCATCTTGTCATAGGTGCATTAGAATGGAATCGAATAGCAAGACTTCACTCACTTCCCGCTTCCCAGTTGTGAAGAAGGTTGATGTTGGTAGTCTGAGACAGTGTGCAGCTCTTATGGGCCCGATTGAGAGGGATTCCTTTGACCAGGCATACGGGAATATTCGTAGGCTCCTACAGTTGGTTGTTCAAGAGGATGCTCTTGTGGATTTGAGCCAGTTCTACGACTCTGATGTGAGATGTTTTTTCTTCAAGAATTTTCAGCTATCACCTACATTAGAGGAATATGAGCAGCTTTTGGGGTTCTCCAGATCTCACGCCAGACCCTACCAATATCAAGGACAATACTATACTGATGAGAAGCTAGAAATGTTGCTTAGGATTGGTGTGGACGAATTGAGGTTGCAAAAGTTAAAAAGAAATGGTATAGTTGGGTATTCGCAAGAGTACTTTGAGGGCCTGATGCAATCCTATGCTGTGGCTAAGATGTGGGGTTCATTCAAGTTAGTGCTTGCTCTCACCATATTTGGGGTTGTTCTCTTTCCTCAAATAGAAAAGTATGTTGATGAAGATGCAATTGGTGCATTCTTGGCCTTCAAGGACACCAAGAACCCTATCAACCCTGTGCCTGCTGTTCTTGCTAACACGTACCATGCTCTCACCCGCTACAGTCAGTTCCATAAAAAGAAGATGTGCCTTTCTTCTCATGTTCTCTATGCTTGGCTTATTACCCATGTAATCCATAACCGAAATGATGTTAGGGAGCTAATTTCTTATGCTCTAAGCTGTGATGTGAAGGTCAGAACTTCTTTGGAGTGGGTTGAGTTTCTGAAAGACCTCAATGATCTCCAAATCCGATGGTATACAGTTGCTTGTTGGGATGACAGACCGGTGGTGGTATTCAGTTGTGGAAGTTTTCAAAATGTGCCTCTCATGGGGACTCAAGGGTGTATCAATTACAACCCTTCATTGACCTTAAGGCAACTCGGTTACCCGATGAGGAACTCACCCTCCGAAAGCATGTTGTCCCGTGTTTACCTCTATAAGGGGATGCCTAAATGCGGTGATTTGCTTCGAAGAGTTCAACAATCATGGGAATCCGTAGTGCGAAAGGGAAGTGAAGAGTTGTCAAAAAGAACCAGTGACATCACCTTCAATCAATGGCTCAAGGAGAAGCTTCAAAATACAAAATCACCAAGTCAAGGGACACTTCCCCATGAGGAGGAAATACCAGAGCCCTATGTCCCTACCTATGAGGAGCTGAACGAGGTCAAGTCCGCTTTAGCAAAGGTGGAAGAGGAAAAGAAAGCATTGCAGGCTAAGTTAGAGGAGATGGCTTTAGAGAAGGAAAAGCTAGAAGAAGAAAATGCTGTCAAAATGATCGCTGTGGAGGAAAGTGTTAAGCGATTCAAAGAAGAAGAACGAGGCAAGATCGAAGCCCAGAAATATCTGAAGGGAGCCAGAGAAGAACTCCAAAGGTATAAGCAGTAAAACAAGGAAGGCACTTGAAGAAGCTAAAGAATGGAAGACAATAGCCATTGAATCCGACAAGAATCGTGATCCGTGCAGTAGAGTTGAGGAGTCAGCTGAGAAACCTTGAGCGGGAAAGAAGTGCCATTGATGAGACTCTCAAAGAATATCAGCAAGCCTTGAGATTTGAAAGAGGAGTATTTGATGAATTGAAGAGGGACCTCCGTTGTCTAGAAGAAGCCTACAGACAGGTCCGAGCTGAGAGCCAATATTGGGAGAAACGCTTCCTAGATTTGATTGGGAAGATTGAAGATCAAGAGATCATTAAGGAGCTCAGGGAAGAGATCCAGCTGTGGAAGAGCAAGTTCTTAAAGCTGTCAGAGCTAGCCAGTCAGGCTATGTTGGGGGTTCCCAAGAATCTGAAGATAGCTGAAGCTAGGATGCATTTCTTCAACACCCCACCTGAGGTATACCAGTTTGTGAAGTACTGCAGAGCATTGGTCGCAGAGTTCAAGGAGCAGTCTCAAGGTGCAAGTGTCAGCAAGAAGAGGAAGAGAGTCGGGGAATTTAAAGCTATTTTTATTTGAATTGTTTACTTGTACTCTTCATGTTGAACGTTTATCTCAAGTATTGTATTCTGGAATATTGTACTTTTTTTTTATTTCATTACGAATATTGTACTGTCTTTCCCCTTTAGTGAAATTGGTGAAGCTTTGAATTCTTGATGAATGAAGTATGCTATTTCGGTTCCTCGTTTACTACACTTCCAAAATCAAAGAAATGTTTATGCGCTTATGACAAGACAAGGTGTTTTGTGGTTCCCGGCATCAAGCAAACATTGTGCATGCATTCATACATTCATTCATGCATTCATCTTGATTCTTATGCAATAAATGTTTAAATAAGCAGAAAAGGCACGCTGGTTCACTTTCACCGTTACTACACCCGGCTTCAAGCGAGATTAATGGCAAGTAATCCAGAGAATCCAGAGGTCGAGATTGAGAGTCAGATGGATCCAGATGACCCGGTTATAGCAATACTCAACCCTGAGCAACTGGCTCAGGAGAACCAGGCTTTGAAAGATAAGATGGGTGCTATGGAGGCCCAGATGCATGAGATGATGGTCACGCTGCAAGGTTTAAAGAGTGGGACAATCGCCAAGGTGTCGCCAGAAGTGGGTCCCGATGGCGTCACTTCTTTCGCCCCTCCTCCCAGACGCAAACGCTACAGCCTACGCCCTCCAGGATTCGGGGCCACCACCTGCTTTTGCTTTCGTAAATGAATGTGCCAAGTCAGTACACTCCACAAAGATATCCTTGGGGTATGCTTGCTGGGTACATGCCACGGACTGTTGGACCTACTCCTGTTGGTGTGGCTGCGCCTAATCAAGTCATCGCCGCTGTGGTCGGGAGCCGCCGAAGACCGCAGACTTCAGCCCCTAGTCCTCATGCCGTGCCTGGGCCCTACTCCGGGGCTCAGAGCACATCCTCACGGTGTTCCTCAGCCTGGAGGATATTATTACAGTATGGGGAGTCATCCCCAAGGACACATGTTTGAGGGATCACAGTCAAATGATCTGATTCGTGCACTTGAAGAAAGAGTAAGGGCAATGGAAGGTACTGGTGTCAGAGCCAAGGAAGCCCGTGAGTTGTGTTTAGTCCCAGATTTGGTTCTGCCGCCAAAGTTCAAAGCTCTTGAGGTGGACAAATACAGAGGAGTCGGTTGTCCAGAGAGCCATGTTACATTGTTTGTCCGGAAAATGGGTCCCTATGCCAATGACGATAAACTGCTGATTTACTGCTTCCAAAACAGTTTGGCGGGAGCTCCTCTAGATTGGTACATGAAATTGCAGTCCTCTGAAATTCCCTGTTGGAAGGATTTGTCTGAAGCATTCATGAGACAATATAAGTACAACATGGACATGACTCCGGATAGGTCACAATTGCAACATATGAGCAAGGGCGAAAAGGAGACTTTCAAGGAATATGCCCAGAAGTGGCGAAGCATAGCTGCCCAGGTCCAACCTCCTTTGACCGAGAAAGAAATGGTGTACATGTTTCTGGAAACCCTGCCAGCAATTTACTATGACAGGCTGATCACAAGTGTTTCAACTAGCTTCTCTGATATGATAGTCTTCGAGGAAAGACTTGAGCATGGCCTACGAAGTGGGAAAATCTCAAATCATCTCAGTAGTACAGGAAGCTCTGGTGGTTCAAGCAATCAGAAGAAGTACCAGTCCCATTTCCCTAAGAAGAAAGAAGGAGAAACTAATGTCATCTCGTGGGGAAATTCATCTTTTGGTACCCTCCACCACAAATCTGTTCCATTCTTCTCGCTCCTCGTACACCCCAAAGAAAGCAGCGATGACAATCACAAGGCTCAGGGTTATCAGTTCAAGAAACGGACCAGTTTTGATCCAATCCCAATGACATACACTGAGTTGTTTAATCACTTGACTTCCAATAACCTGATCAACACTCGGCCAATGAAAGTCGTTCAGCCGCCATTTTTTTCCCAGAGGTTACAACGCTAATACTACCTGCAGTTTCCATGAAAACGGGGTCGGTCACGCTGTGGAGGAGTGTAAAGCCTTTAAGCATGTGGTGCAAGACCTGATAGATGCTGGTTGGATCTCGTTTAAGCACAGCAGCCCAAATACAACAATCAATCCATTACCAGGTCATCAGGGGCCGGCTACCAATGCTATAGAAAGTGATGTTGGCAAGTTGATGAAGAAAGTGCAAGACATCAAGACTCCTCTAAGTGTCATTTATGCTGAGTTATGCCGGGCTGAGGTTGTTAAAGAGGGGTGTTGCCATTAAGAAGGGTGTGCTGACTCTTTATGCGTGGGAAATTGTGAAAGCTTTAAAATGATCCTGCAGGACTTGATGGATCGGTGTGTGGTCCAGATAGGAACCATATGGCACGGAAGATGAAGTGTTGACTCTACATTCGGACAGTGGCAAGGAGACCAAAAAGCCAATTGAAATTCTGCGCAATCCTGATCCGAGATTGGTTCAAGCCAAGGCTCGACCAATAGTCATTGAAGATCCAGTTCCTTTCTCATATGAGGAAGAAACCAATGAAGACGTAGTGGCAGTGCCTACAAAAGAGGGATGTTGGGATACCCTAGGGGAGCCCAGTGGAAAGTTTGACTACTTGGTTAGATATGATGCTCCCGAGAGTGCTCAAATCCGAATAGAAGACATCCAACCCACAGGATGGGATGAGGAAGATGAGCAACACAACCAAGTTGCTGTCATCGGGGATAGTTCTGAATTTGAAGAGGTATGGACACTACACTCAGACGAAGGTAGAGGAATCAGAAAGCCTATTGAAATTCCTTACAATTTCAATCCCAGATTGGTGCGGGCAAGTGCTCAACCAATAGTAATTGAAGTTCCAGCTCCTTTTCCCTATGAGTCGAACAAGGCGGTTCCATGGAAATACACCGCGAATCGCTCTCCAAACGCGCTACCATCAGAACAAACATAGCCGGATCGGGAGGATCACTAGAAGTGGGAGGGTGTTTGCTCCGTAAACTCTCCGGGCAGAAACATCCAGAGAGGCTGAACAAAGAGGCCGTAAGGAGAAAGGAAAAGACCCAGAGGTTGCTCAGGAGAAAATGATGGAAAAAGAAGCAAATGAATTCTTGAAGATCGTCCGGCAAAGTGATTATCAAGTGGTTGATCAGTTAAAGCAGACGCCATCCAAAATATCCATGCTATCATTGTTGCTCAGCTCCGAAGCACACAGAGCGGCTTTGATGAAAGTGCTCAGCGAAGCCCATGTTGCAGAGGATATCTCAGTGAATCAGTTTGATGGGATTGTGGGGAACGTAGTGGCTGCAAATCACCTAACATTTGCTGATGATGAGTTGCCCTCGAGTGGAAAAGAGCACAATCAAGCTCTGCATATCTCGGTAAAATGTGGAGACTATGTGCTGGCCAGAGTACTAATTGACAATGGGTCTTCACTGAATGTAATGCCAAGGTCAACTATGGATAAGTTGGATGTTGATTGCTCCTACATGAAGCCAAGCTCGACACTAGTACGAGCATTTGATGGGTCCAAAAAGGAAGTGTTGGGAGAAATGGAATTTCCTATCCAGATTGGTCCTGAGGTTTTCTGTATCAACTTCCAAATCATGGACATCACCTCTTCATATAGCTGTCTGCTAGGAAGACCCTGGATTCACATGGCTGGGGCAATCCCTTCTTCCTTACATCAACGAGTCAATAAGCCATCAAAATTCAAATATGTGGAAGCTGCCGAAGAGTCTCTGGAAACAGCCTTTCAGTCTTTGGAGATCGCCAATGCAGTATTTGAGAGGACCAGGGAGGAGGAGATGGTTGCTAAAATCATGTTAGCCTAAGGATACAAGGTTGGTTCTGGCCTGGGAAAGTCTGGTCAGGGAATTTTGGTTCCCATCCAACTAAAAGAAAACAAGGACCGTTGCGGGCTGGGATACACTCCAAATGAGGAGGAAAGGAGGAAAATGGCAGATGAACGAAAGTGCAGGTGGTTAGCCAAGTCCAGAGGCCAAGATCCATGGCCCCAGAGGATCCCAATTTGTGACATCAGTCAAAGTTTTGTAAGTGCTGGTTTGTTGGATCACAACCAAGTCGCTGTCATCAAGGACGGTTCTGAGTCTGAAGATGGTGGTGCAAGCCTGGTTCGTCGCTGCGGTGCCGGTAAAGAATTGAAGAATTGGTAGGCCGATGATCCTCCCGTGACTGTTAATTTAAAGTAATTATTTGTAATGCAACCCTGTGGCTCTGCCTAAGGCCATAGATCCAGTTGCTAGGGGCACACATGTTTTTATTTTCTAAATCATCATCATCAATAAAAACGTTTGTTTTGAATTTCTCAATCAATAAAAATCAATTTCTCTTCAATGCATGAGTCTTTTTCTGCTTTATTGTTTGTTTTCTTGTTTCGCCTTTCATTCTGCTTTTTCGCTTCGGTAAAATGCAGATTTACAGCAATAGTCTCTGAAAACAACAGTGCCAATAGTCCACCTTTTGACTTTGATCATCCCATCAATCAGGCTGAGGGGGATGTTGAGGAAGATTGGGAAGCCCCTCCAGAACTTATGAGGTTAATGAAACAAGAAGAAAGAGTAATTCAGCCCCACGGAGAATCTACTGAAATGATCAACTTGGGTACGGCTGAGAACAAGAAGGAGGTCAAAGTAGGTACCGCCATGAATGACAAAGATCGCATGAAGTTGATTCGGCTGTTGCACGATTATGTGGATGTGTTTGCATGGTCCTACCAAGATATGCATGGGTTGGACACTGACATTGTAGTACACAAGCTACCAGTCAAGCCTGAATGCTCGCCGGTTAAACAGAAGTTGAGAAGGATGAAGCCAGAGATGTCCCTCAAAATCAGAGACGAAGTGAAGAAGCAATTTGATGCAGGATTCCTAGCAGTGGCCAAGTACCCGCAGTGGGTTGCCAATATTGTCCCAGTTCCCAAGAAGGATGGGAAGGTCAGAATGTGCGTCGACTACCGAGATCTGAATCGTGCTAGTCCTAAAGACGATTTTCCTTTGCCTCACATCGATGTCTTAGTGGACAGTACAACTCAACACTCGTTATTCTCCTTCATGGATGGATATTCGGGATATAATCAGATCAAGATGGACCCTGAAGACATGGAAAAGACAACTTTCATAACACTTTGGGGAACATTCTGTTATAAGGTCATGCCATTCGGGTTGAAGAATGCTGGCGCAACCTACCAGAGGGCCATGGTTACCTTATTCCATGATATGATGCATAAAGAGATTGAGGTTTATGTTGATGACATGATCGCAAAATCTAAAACCGATGAGGAGCACATTGTCAATTTGCAGAAGCTCTTTGAACGGTTGAGGAAATATAAACTCATGCTAAACCCAGCCAAGTGCACGTTTGGGGTGAGGTCAGGGAAGTTGTTAGGCTTCATTGTCAGCCAGAAGGGAATTGAGGTGGATCCAGACAAAGTCAAAGCCATCCTCGAGATGCCAGTGCCCAAAACAGAGAAAGAAGTCTGCGGTTTCCTCGGAAGGTTGAATTACATCTCCCGATTCATCTTCTAGTTGACTGCTACTTGCGAGCCAATCTTCAAATTGCTATGCAAAAATCAAGAGTCGAAGTGGAATGATCAGTGTCAAGCTGCCTTTGAGAAAATCAAGGTATATTTGCAGAATCCACCCGTCTTAATGCCACCTGTGTCAGGCAGGCCTCTCATCTTATACCTTACAGTGCTAGAAAATTCAATGGGCTGTGTGTTGGGGCAGCATGATGAATCCGGGAAAAAAGAGCATGCCATATACTACCTGAGCAAAAAGTTCACCGACTGTGAGACAAGATATTCTATGCTGGAAAAGACTTGTTGTGCCCTAGTTTGGGCTGCTCATCGTTTAAGGCAGTACATGCTGAGCCACACAACTTGGTTGGTGTCAAAAATGGATCCAATCAAGTATATATTTGAGAAGCCAACTCTTACAGGACGAATTGCCCGTTGGCAAATGCAATTGTCAGAATTTGATATCTTGTACGTCACAGAAAAAGCAATTAAAGGTAGTGCGCTTGCCGAGTATTTGGCATGTCAACCGATTCCGGACTACCAACCCATGCGGCATGATTTTCCTGATGAAGATATTATGGCACTGTTCGACGAGGGGAAGTCCCAAGAAAGTGAAAGATGGAGAATGATATTCGATGGTGCGTCAAATGTATGGGGGCACGGGGCAGGCGCTGTGTTGATATCTCCTGACAACCGCTTCATTCCTGTCACTGCAAGACTGAGCTTCTATGTCACAAATAATATAGCAGAATATGAAGCGTGTATCCTAGGTATTCAAGCAGCCCTAGAATGGAAAGTTAGAAGGCTAGATGTGTATCGGGATTCAGCCCTGGTTATTCATCAAGTAAGAGGCGATTGGGAGACCAGAGATCCCAAACTGATTCCTTATTGTGATTATATGCAAGAGTTGATGAAGTCTTTTGATGAGATCATCTTCAAGCATATCCCTCGAGGTGAAAACCAGTTGGCCGACGCATTGGCAACGTTGTCTTCTATGTTCAATGTTAACTGTGACAAGAGTCTGACTAATATCAGAATTCAGCACCGGAGCCTGCCTACGCATCACTACTGCACAACAATAGATGAGGAACCCGACGAGAAGCCTTGGTATCATGACATCAAGCAGTATATCACTAATCAGGAGTACCCACCTGGGGCATCAGAGAATGACAAGAAAACTCTCAGAAGATTGTCAAGGAATTTCTTCTTGAGTGGTGAGGTTCTCTACAAAAGAAACTATGATATGGTTCTCTTGAGGTGTGTTGCCAAAGAAGAAGCTGAAAGAATCATGAGAGACGTGCATGAAGGCTCGTTTGGAACCCATTCCAGTGGACACACGATGGCTAGAAAGATCTTAAGGGCGGGTTACTACTGGTTGCAGATGGAATCAGACTGTTACAGCTTTGTAAGAAAGTGCCACAAATGCCAGATCTATGCCGATCATATCCATGTGCCGCCCGCCAAGCTAAGTGTCTTGACTGCGTCTTGGCCGTTCTCAATGTGGGGCATGGATGTCATAGGTCCAATTGAACCCAAAGCATCAAATGGGCATCGTTTCATCCTAGTCGCAATTGACTACTTTACAAAGTGGGTTGAAGCTGCCTCATATTCAAGTATAACCAGTTCAGTGGTTACCAAGTTTGTCAAGAAAGATCCGATCCGCGTTATGGTCTTCCCAACAAGATCATCACCGATAATGGCAAAGAACTTGAACAAAGAAATGATGAAGGACTGCTGGCGCCGAGTTCAAGATTCAAAGATCACAATTCATCCTCGCACTGGCCCCAAGATGAATGGGGCGGTTGAAGCGACCAACAAAACATCAAGAAAATTGTGCAAAAGATGGTGGTAACCTACAATGATTGGCATGAGATGCTTCCCTTTGCTTTGCATGGCTACCGCAGTTCTTGATCGCGCACTTCAACCGGCAACCCCTTTCTCTCTCGTATACGGGTGAAGCGGTGCTTCCCATTGAAGTTGAAATACCCTCCTGCGGGTACTAATGGAAACCAAGTTGGAAGAAACAGTGGAGTGCACAGAGCTCGTTTGGATCGGCTAAATCTCATCGAGGAGAAGAGAATTGCAGCTTTGTGTCATGGGCAATCAGACGCGAGAGGATGAAAACCGCCGACAAGAAGGTTCGCTCGAGAGTTCAATGAGGAGATCTAGTACTCAAGAAGATTTTGCCTATTCAGAGTGATCCCCGTGGGAAGTGGACGCCCACCTATGACGGACCGTATGTGGTCAAGAAAGCCTTCTCTGGAGGAGCACTGATACTCACCAACATGGACGGAGAGGATCTCAGAAACCCAGTCAATTCAGATTCGGTAAAGAAGTATTATGCCTGAAAGAAATAAGTGAAAAAAAGAAAGATGAGCCAAGTAAGAATTAGCTCGCTAGGTGGAAAACCGAGAAAGAATGACTAGGCAAGATCAGAGCGACCCGGTGGATTGAAAACCCGCAAAGGGCGATCCAGGCAAAAATTAGGGTCAGAAAGCTTGAGCATGAAAAGTAAAGAAAGGCATGCAACTCCCCTGAAGGCTTGGATGAGGGAATGATCAAGGTCAAGGACACAAATGTCGGCACTGCTCCACAGAGACGGACAGTCAGAAATTAGCTTCTCTCTTTCTTTCGTGTCTTTTTGTAGTTTAAAACTTTCAAATGTATTGAACAGTCATCGTAACATTCTGTACGATCGGCTTCTACATCAATAAAGTTCAATCTTTCTCATATCTGTTTGCTATTTTCTGCTTTTCTGCTCAAAATAGACGTTTTATGATGATGTTGATCTCGAACTGTAAAACATGTGCATACATCATAGAGCATTACAAATCATTGCGAAATCTTTTAAAGTAACGGGAAATAAGGAATTTCCCAAAGAAATTAATCTTACAAAGAAGGTTGCACCCACAAACCTTTCCAGATGGCGAACTGTAAAGCAAACTTGCATCTGGTTCAGGAGCCCTGCAGTTTCCATCGGCCTCTCAGTCTTGTGCCAGGAGTATCGGGAGACGGTTGAACCAGTAAAAGAATAAGCCTTTGTCAAAAAGCAAAAAAACAGACGACCAGAAAAAAGAAAGCTGGTCAGAAAAGAATCAAATAAAAAAACACAAACAGTCAGAAAAAAATAAAGCTGACCAAAGAAAATCAAGAACAGCATCTCGTTGCATTCATCATCACACCAAAATCATAGCATTGCATGCACTCGCATAACATGCCCTTGCATAACATGCATTCACATTCATGCATCATGCATTTGCATCTGCTAACATGTGCAGGTACACATTACCAGATAAAGCTGAAGAAAAGTCTGCTAGCCCAGGAAGACGCCCTCAATCCAGTACACCAGCATCGGCCATCTCAATCAGTCAAGCAACAGGGTTTGTGAATCCCTTCAGGACCCACGTGTCCCCTCAGGACCAATGCGCCCCTTCAGATCCCGTCGTTATCGAGCACCGACAAATCATCAGACCCTTGGGTCCTTCAGTCTAGTCCAAATCAACAGTCCAAACAGCGACTTTGAACTCGACCTTCATCTCGCCAAGTCATCACGGAGCATGACGGATCGGCCCCTCAGACCTCGTGTCCTTCATTTCGCCAAGTCATCACGGAGCATGACAGATCGGCCCCCCAGACTTCGTGTCCTTCAGACTAGCTGTGTCGGTATTGAGCGTAGCGTAAGTCCATCAAAGTAAAATGTATCAGTCTTACAACTTGATATCGAACCTCCGGCCGCTCGAACAGGCCACCTTCAGAGCCCAAGTGCTCCTTCAGAGCCGCAAGTGCTCCTTCAGAACCTAAGTGTTCCTTTAGAGTCACATGCGCTCTTTCTTTATTGCATTCTTTATCACTTTCTTTGTTTCCTACCAGTGTCGGCTTGCTAGAGGTTGATACCTTCTTTATTGTTTTCTTTACCGCTTTATTTCTTCCTGCTTTTGCCGCCTGAGGGCTGGCACCCATTTATTCCCTGCTTTTGCGACTTACTGAGGATTGACACTTCATTCATTACAGTCATTTCTAGCTGGCATCCATTCACCCAAAAAGAAAAACTAGAAGATAAAAAAAAAGGGGAAAAGGAAATTTAGGTTTTTCCCTAAGTAGACAAAATCGGTATAATTTCTGAATTCTTTATCTCTATTTTGCCTCGGAATATGTTTCGGCCAATTCATATTCCTTGTTAAAATCAAGATAAAGAGCGGCAGCTGTCATACCCCAATTTTGTCCGGCTTAAGTCGAAATCCTAATTTTCCCCAAAAATAAATAAATAAAAGGAAAAGAAGCATCATGCATTGCATTTAGGCTTCTAAAAGTCATTCTAAAGCTTCTAAAATCATTTTTGGAGTTGGATTACACTTTTGGACAAACTAGGGTTTTTCAGTGCAAAAGGGTATTTTGGTCATTTCGCAATAAAGGGACAATTCCTCAGGAAAAGCCATTCAACATGCATTTCAAGGTATTGGAGGTCATTCCTAGGGTGTAAAACCATTTTTGAAGTGAAAATGTGCTTTGGGCAAAGAACTAGGGTGAAAGGGTGAAAGGGCATTTTGGTCATTTCACAATAAAAACGGTCTTTCGTCCCAAATCACTGAACGATCATCAATGATTTATTTGAGGAGTGTTTGTGCCTAATTGTGATTTGTTTTTGCGCATAAATATTAAACCTTTTGGCATAAAAATCAATTTTTTTGGATAGAAGGGTAAAATGGTCATTTCCTTTGGGGTAGGGTAAACAAATCAATTTTGGGATTGGTGAGATCATAAAATTCAGAGCCCAATCATTGAATCATGGGACATGGCCCAAAATGGCATGAATTTAGAAGAATTATCTAGAAGGAATAATCCATATTCTTTTGAATTTTGAAAGGTCAGTATAGTACAATAGTACAATTTGCAATCCCACTCACTCTCCCTCCACTAGCTGCGCATACTTCAGCCCCAATCCACTAAATTTTGATTTATTTTTATTGTTTGCAAATTGTGTTTAAATCTTGGCCTTCCATTCAAGTTTTGAGTGCAATCCTTACCCTTCATTTGAATTAAAATGGCACTTGTGTAATAAGCTTTATGGAAAAATACAATTTTGTAAATGAACTTATCCTTCACCACCCTCACTAAGCTGCGCATTCAGCCCCCCTCTCTCCTCACTTTGTGCTTTTTAATTGCCCTTAATCCATGTGACATTGCATCTTGACCATTGATTCAAATTTTATCTCAAATCCTATTGGTTTGCAAGAAGCACATTGTCCTAAATACCCTTAAGTTTGCACCCCATATAAAACCCAAAAACTAGAGACTAAAAAAAAAGGACTCTCTCATTTTTTACCCTAGCTAGCATTCTTCCTCCTCTCCTCCCTCTCTTGGCCGAAACCCCTTACCTCACTCTCCTCCATATTTTTTTTGATTTCCTTCTTCCTTTTCATCTAAAAGTTCATTTCTACTCCATACATTTCCATCCTCTCCTACTCTAGTTCATTCTTGCATCATCAAAAGCTTGTGGTTTGAAGATTTGCTTGGAGGTTTCCTTCAAGTTGTTCTTGCTTCTATTTTGCATCCTTCTTCCTTTTTCTAGTCATTTCTTGAGGTAAACCTATTATCTCTTGCATTTCAAAACCACACATCAAGTTAATGGTTCCCTTTCGGTAGAAAGGGCGCGTGGGGTGCTAATACCTTCCCCATGCGCAACCGACCCTTGAACCTACATCTCTGTGTTTTTCAAAAGACCACCCGTTTTCCAAAAAAAGGTTTTTTTTCAATGTTTTCCTAAATAAATATTGGTGGCGGCTCTACTATTTTCACGTTGTCAAACGAAAAGTCCAAACAGGATTTTTCGGGGCGCAACAATGACCAATTGTTTTGTAACTTGAGCTGAATTGGACTCGAGTAGAGGAATTGTAACGGTAAAAGGTTAAAGGGAATGTGACATTATTAGTGATAGATCATGTGAGGTTTCAAAAAGAAGAAAACTGAATTTCAAGAGTTAGTAAGAAATAGTCGCTTTAAAATAGAATAAATATTTTAGACAGAATTAAAAAGAAACAGACTTTATGAAATAGCGTTTCAATTGTGAAAACCCGAATTTCTCCAACGGATTTTCGGTATAACCTCGTTTGAACAAACACGCTCGTATTTTGAAAAAGAAACCTTAGGCATTTGAAAAAAAAATGGAGAAACAAAGAGTTGATTTAAGAGTTGTTGGTTAACGATGAAAGTAAGTTAGTAAAGATAATAATTGAGTATTCCGACTTTATAAAAGAGAAGCGTTTTCGAAAACTCAAAGTGGTACTCTCGTCTGTCAAAAGATAAGAATACCCGGAAAGCTATGCTAAGTGGAATGGGACGCTTAGTGTGGTTCTCTAAAACTTTGAGCGCATCGTGTTAAAAAGAGAATTTATGAAAATGGGATACTCGATGATTGTTGATATGTAATGAGCCTTTCAAAGTTAGGTATTGATTTTGAGATGAGAACTTGGGGCCGAGTCTTAATCTAGATGTGAGAAAATCTAGTAAAGATTTCGTATTGATTATCTAGGTACCATCGAGGACCTAGAGCGTTGAGAGTGTAGAACGTTTTAGGGCATTGTTCCAACCCGGACGTGTTGTAGTCTTGTGTTGAAGACTGCCTGAGTAATTGCTGTAGGTCTGACGGGGAATCCAGATCTAGGTTACAAGGGACACGGAGACATAATCATGGTGTAAATGTTATGTCTGTCGGTGTTGACCTAACAGAGAATCTAGATCACAGTATTGGCCTAGGTGACGATCTAGTGCTATTCCATTTCGTATGGAAATTTTGATGATATTGATAAATCGATGTGAGGAACGATTTTCTAACACGAACCGGAATACCTTTGATTGACTAACCACATTATGTTAAGGTGATGAGATTGTTTATGTATCTTATGTTTTATTTTTCGTTTTTGGAATGATGTCTAAATATAAGTAAGTAATGTATGGTACATGTATATATGTATTATTTTTGGTTTTACTATGTATAGCTTATGATGAACTCGTGGACGAGGAATTCACCCTTGCTGTGTTTTATTTTGTATGTGGTATATTTAAAATTGGGTTCAGAAGGTGGCTTCGAAGGACAAGATGGTTATGAAGGATTTGCAGGAGATGGACTTGCCCTTGGATCTCAAGGGGGAACAAGTTCTTGATTTCCCTGATGGAGGAGTTTGGATGATTAGGAGTTTGACCCCGTCTCCCAAAAGATCCGGTTTAGGGGTTAACCGTCTCTCACAGTTACGTTACAAGACTAGGTTCACTATTAATATGCCGTTTGACTTTTTCTGGGATGTACCTTGGACCCCTCCTGTGCGACAATACTATTCTGGGACTAGGCGTACATCGCAACGTACACGTGGAGTTAGGATTGGGCCATGTACGATCACTACTCAAGAAAGAGCGCCATTCCTAGGGGACTTGCTAGACCATCGTGACAGAGATTTTCCCGAACTCGTTGACCCGATTCGGTGATTCGGTACCCTTTGCCCTCATCACGAGGATGGTGCTAGGGATTTTGATGTTCTTGATGACATTCCAAAGTCACATATTATATACGAGTTTACTCATGCCGCTCCGCCACATTTGCCGATGTTTTCATCTATGCGTGTTCCTACTTTTCGGTCACGGAGGCCGATGAGCGAGTCTCACACGGAGCAGGTTCATCTTCAGGAGCACGTGTGGTGATTCATGTTTCTAGTGATGAGGAGTCTGATGATGAGGAGGACCCGGAAGCGAGTCCATCTTATTATTACTAGTGAGATTAGCTGAGCTGAGGTCTGGTGTTGATGTGTGATATTGTTAGGTATTTTGGAGGGCCTAGGATAGTGGCTGTGACGTGCTGGCGAGTTAATGGTAAAGCCAAGTATGTCTTTTTGAGGATTAGTCCTTGTATATAGTTGTTTCCTTTTCTCCCATAAGTATTAGGGATTGACTATGTTTGATGATGTTGATATGATGCCGCCTGAGTGCGTGCTTTTTACATTAGCCTTGACTATGCCGCCTGCAAGCATGCCGTGCAGCTTGTTGCAACTATGACTTTATGTTTAATATATATAATCTTTATCTTGGACCTATTTATAGTTATTATTCATATTGAAGTATACCTTAGTTATCTTTAAGTCCTTATCCATAAAATATTTTCAACTTCAATTTCAAAAAAAAAAGGTCCATTTTTCATAAACAAATACAAAGTAAGAGGAGTTAAGTTAGCAAGGTGACACTTCAGAAATGGGGTGTTACATTAGTGGTATCAGAGCAGTTCGGTTCTAACCGGACTGTGAGTTTGGGTAGCCTCAGCTGATCGCGTCTTTAGGATGAGTTGGGTAGAATTGATTGCTTAAGACTGTGTGAACTCTGTGCTGATTGTCTGAATCGTTTCTCTTGGGGAAACATTGCTTGAATTGTTTGCAATCACTCTTAACAAAAGATATGTGTGTTGACACACAATTAGTTGTTCCCTTTGGGTTCTGACCGGTTTTACCTTGTAGAAACCCAATGTCTCGACAGCAAGGAGCATCAGGATCCCAAGGAGGTAACGATGGAGGTAATGCAGAACGATTGGTTCAAGTGTTGGCTGACATGGCCGCTGCCATGGCTCAGCAAGCTTCTGCAAAGACTTAGAGGGATCTGTAGAAACAACAGAGGGAAGAACGTGCTGCCGAATCCAAAGGACTGGTTGATTTTCGCCGTCATGACCCTCCTAAGTTCCATGGAGACACCAATCCCGAGAAGGCAGATCTATGTCTGCAAGAAGTTGAGAAGATTTCGAAGTACTTCATTGCCCTGCTGAAGTGAAGGTAACTTATGCAACCTATCTTTTATTGGGAGACACTGAGTACTGGTGGAAGGGCACTAGACTGCTCATGGAGACAAGGAATCAAGTGGTAAACTGGGAATCATTTCGTAGTACTATCCTTGACAAGTATTTCCCCCACAGTGCAAGGGTTGAGAAGGAGAAAGAATTTATGAGAGTTTTTCAAGGGAATCAAACTATACCGGAATACGCTGCAAAATTCGAGAACCTCTCGAAGTATTTCCGTTTCTTTCAACATCAAGTGGATGAAGATTACTTATGTGAAAGGTTCCTAAGTGGGCTGAAATATGAGATTGAAGAATCTGTGAGACCTTTGAGCATTCGTACTTTTCAACCTCTAGTGGAGAAGTGTAGAGAAATAGAAGTGATGAAGAAAGAAGGGCCAACAGAGGGAATGTTGGAGGACCGTCTAGGTCATTTGGAAGAAACCAGTGGAACAACAACAATAATAGGGGAAGACAACCCCAACCTCAACAAAGGAAACCTTATTATCGACCTCCGGAAATCAAGTAGCTAAGAAACCAAACCGCCTAGAATCGATACGGTGGTGGAAGTGGAACTAGACCTAACCAAGCTCCATTTGGAAATCGCTTTTGCTATAAGTGTGGTTCACTGAGCATTTGGTCGACAAATGTGCGATTAAGACATCTATTTGTTTCGATCGCGTAAACCCGAACATTTTTCTAGGGATTGCAATCGCCCCAAAGGTGGAGCCAAACATGAACAATCAAAGTCGCTAGACCAATAGCCGTGGGAAGAGTTTACACTCGAATGGTGTTGAGGATCTAGAGTCCGAGGATCTCATACAGGAGAAAGCGACATAAGCGGTAACATCTTAATCTGCATTTTATTTGATTCGGGTGCGACACATTCTTTCATCTCTTTAGATTGTGTGAAACCATTAGGATTGCTCTGTGTTCTTCTCGCGCTTTTGACTTGATTGTTTCTACACCCACTGCTAAGCCTATCACTGCAAATACTGTGTGTTTAAATTGTCCCATTGTTATTCTTGATAGACACTTTTTGGTTGACTTGATATGCTTACCTTTGAAAAAGCTAGATGTAATTTTGGGTATGGATTGGTTAGCATCCAACCACATTCTTTTAGATTGTGTAAATAAAACCTTAGTTTTTCCTGACCCTGAGATTTCTGGATTTTTGTCTGCCAATCGTGTGGGAGTGTCTTTGAAAGGAGGATCACAAGGATACATTATGTTATCTAGTTTGGAAATCGAGGGGAAGGTAGAATTAAATAACATGCCTGTTGTGAAGGATTTTCCTAAAGTATTTCCCGAAGATGTTCCAGAATTTCCGCCAGTCAGAGATGTAGAATTTAAGATCAACTTAGTTCCTGGAACTGGACCTATTTCTATAGCCCCTTATAGGATGTCTCCTATAGAATTAATAGACTTAAAAGCTCAACTAGAAGATCTATTGTCGAAACAGTTCATCCGACCAAGTGTATCCCCTTGGGGAGCACCTGTCTTGTTAGTAAAGAAGAAGGATGGTGGTTCAAGGTTGTGTGTAGACTACCGACAACTCAACAAAGTGACAATTAAGAACAAGTATCCTTTACCCCGCATCGATGATTTGATGGATCAATTGCAAGGAGCTACGACCTTTTCAAAGATCGATTTAAGGAGCGGATATCACCAGATTCGTGTGAAGACCGAAAATGTTCAAGATCGCCGAACACGATATGGTCATTATGAATACCTTGTAATGCCCTTTGGAGTCACAAATGCACCTGCAATATTTATGGATTACATGAATCGGATTTTTCACCCATTCCTTGATCAATTCGTTGTGGTGTTCATCGACGACATTCTCATCTATTCAAAAACCCCTGAGGAACATCACGAGCATCTACGTCAAGTTCTCCAAGTTCTAAAAGAGAAAGCATTGTTTGCAAAGTTATCAAAGTGTGAATTTTGGCTTGAAGAAGTCAAATTTTTAGGTCATGTGATCTCGAAGGAAGGTATTGTTGTTGACCCTGCCAAAGTAGAAATAGTTCTTGCATGGGAACGACCAAAGACTGTGACGGAAATCCATAGTTTTGTAGGTTTAGCTGGATATTACCGGAGATTTATAGAAGGATTCTCGCGGATCGTGGCCCCATTGACACAACTCACAAGAAAGGATCAGCCGTTTGTGTGGACTCAGAAGTGCGAGGAGAGTTTCCAACTGATGAAGGAGCGACTAACCACTGCACTTGTGTTAGTTCTGCCATTATCTCATGAACCATATGAAGTTTATTGTGATGCATCTCACCAAGGACTAGGATGTGTGCTTATGCAACATCGGAAAGTTGTGGCTTATGCTTCGAGACAACTAAAAAATCATGAAAGGAATTATCCGATACACGATTTGGAGTTAGCTGCAGTCGTGTTCGCATTGAAGATATGGAGGCATTTTCTGTATGGAGTCAAATTTGACGTTTTTAGCGATCACAAGAGCTTGAAATATCTTTTCAGTCAAAAGGAGCTTAACATGAGACAGAGGCGTTGGATGGAATTTCTAAAAGATTATGATTTCTCTCTACAATACCATCCAGGGAAGGCTGTAACGCCCCAAATAATTTAATTATTCATTTAATTAAGTTATTTAAGGCTTACAACATTTTATTAAGTCAAATAATTAATTTAGAGTTTTATTTTATTCAGGAGGTGTTTAAGTGTTTGAGGAGGTGCAAATAAGGGCCCATGACCCATTAGTAGGCCCATATCCAATGTAATAAGCTTAGGTTTAGGGTCTCCTTCATTTTAAGAAAAGAAAATAAGAGAGGGAGGAAAAGAAGAGGAACCCGATGGCAGCTAGGGGAAGAGGGGGGAGGAAGATTTTCTTCATTTTGGCTCTTGGTAAGGGGATTTTGGTCCCATTCTCTCTCATTTTTCTTCCTCTTTCCATTTATATAAGTTTCATGTTCTCATTCCTTCTCAAATTCGTTTTGACATAGAAGGAGTTTGAAGCTCAAGGTTTGATTGAGTGGACATTTGGTGGTTATTGGAGTTGTGGAAGGGAGAGTGCTTGTGTTTCTTCAATTCCTACGGTTAGGGGGCTCTCTTTTCATTCATAATAGGTTATATGATGAGTATTCTATGTGGGTTAGGTTTTAGGGTAGTTAATTGATTGATTTATGTGTTATTTGTCTTGGTTGGTGTTGTGTTGAACTCAATTTGATGAACCCATGTTATTTGTTGCTAAGATGAGCTTGATATGAACTATGTAGGTATGATGTTTGATGTATTGTTTCAATGAGATTGAGTGTGAAATTATGATAGTTGTGAAGGGTTGATAAATTGCCTAGGTGAATTGGTGTTGAAATTGGAGTTGAGGCATTGTGCCACTATTGTGTTGTTTATGTGTGTTGGTGAATTGGTGTTGAAACGGAGTTGAGGCATTGTGCCACTATTGTGTTGTTTATGTGTGTTGGTGAATTGGTGTTGAAATCGGAGTTGAGGCATTGTGCCACTATTGTGTTGTTTATGTGTGTTGGTGAATTGGTGTTGAAATTGGAGTTGAGGCATTGTGCTACTATTGTGTTGTTTATGTGTGTTGGTGAAGTGGTGTATTGGGTGTGAGGGTGGCACGGCTAGGGGCGCCAAATGTGGCAGCCCCGTGCGCCTGTGGTGTGTGTGTGGGTGTGTGTATCGGAGAGGGGCGCCAAATGTGCCAGCCCCGTGCGCCTGTGGTGTGTGTGTGGGTGTGTGTCTCGGAGAGGGGCGCCAAATGTGGCAGCCCCGTGCGCCTGTGGCGTGGGTGTGTGGGTGTGTGTCGCGGAGAGGAGCGCCAAATGTGGCAGCCCCGTGCGCCTATGTGTGTGTGGCCGTGTGTGCCTTGTGCGCCTTGTGCGCGTGTAGGTGTGTCTAAGTGCATTTTGCCTATTTTGACTTCTGTGTCGGTGACTTAAATATTCTATTAATTTGTGTCAGTGTAACTGGGAGATTAATTGTTCGCTCTAGAACTATAATTTGAGGTGTGATAATTGGTGGTGTGTTAATGGTGAAATTAATTATTGGTGAGTAGGCATCGGCCTTATTATAAATTATTGGTGAGTGCCTTCAAGGCTTATTTGGGTGATGGTGAATTAATTAATAGTAATGGGAGTCTATTAATCATTGGAAATTATGCTTAATGCTCATTATGGTGAATATGGGGTGATTGTTTGTGATTGGTGCATTGTTCATGGCGTCTCATAAACCATGTGCATTAATTTGGTGAGAAGGCTTCGGCCGTAATTGGGAGTGCCCTCAAGGCTTATTTGGGTGATGGATCCACATTCATGGCCCGTGGAGTTTGGGTTGCATTTCATGCATTCAGTGGTATTTTCTTGGAGTTTGTGGATTCAATGATATATGTTGATATGGTTGTGAATTGGTGTTTCTAGTTGTCTTCCCTAGTATAATGCTTATCCTATTTGCTATTATTTATGTAAAGAGACTCACCTCATCGCTTTTATGTTGCTTCTCATGTATCAACAACGTGCGGTGATAGCGAGTGAAGGTTCTCCTACCTTCTAGTGGGTCCAGAGTCATGCTCACGACACGTAGCACCGGGGGGCGTATTAGTTTATGTTTTATTTGACTTGATGTTGTTTCACTCGTTACTTTTGTGATGTAAAAGAGTTATTATTATTATTTTGGGATATTCCGCTGCGAGATATTCATTATGGTTGTGATGTACTGAGACAGGTGTATTTGAGGGCTTGTCCCAACTTTATGTGCTATGTATCATTGACATTATCTATGTGAGCATGTATTTGATGTTAGCTCGTTTAGAAGCAAATGTGACACTCGCTTTCAATTGTGTGAAAAGTTTTTGAAAACTCTGATTTTATTAATTAAATAGTAGTCTATTAGAAGGGGGTGTTACAAAGGCTAACGTTGTAGCTGATGCGCTGAGTAGGAAAAGTATTCATGTGTCTGCAATGATGGTCAAAGAATTAGAATTGTTGGAGCAATTTCGCGATTTAAGTCTTAAAGTAGAAATCTTTCCAAAAAGGATGCACTTTGGTATGATCACCGTGTCAAGCGACTTGATGGAAACCATCCGAGAAACAAAGAAGTTTAATCGATTTAACACCTTCAAGAGAAAAGAGAGCAGATAGGACAAGAGAAAGCAGCCGAGTTTAATATAGGAACTGATGGAATTCTGAGATTCAATGGGAGAGTTTGTGTGCCAAACAATATCGAGATGAGGAAGTTAATTTTAGATGAAGCACACAAGAGCAAACTGAGCATTCACCCCGGAACAACAAAGATGTACCAAGATTTAAAGCAAAGATTTTGGTGGCCAGGAATGAAGAAACAAGTGGCAGAGTATGTAGCATCATGTCTCACGTGCCAAAAAGCTAAAGTAGAACACCAGCGACCTGCTGGAATGCTCCAATCTTTGGATGTGCCTGAATGGAAGTGGGATAGTATCTCAATGGATTTCGTTGTAGGATTACTGATAAACACCAATTTAGTGCATTTCTAGAATTACTTTTGAGTCACTTTTAGAGCAATAATTACCAATTATATATATTATTGATTTAATTTGCTCTTTAATTTGCAGAAAGTAAGAATATATGAAAAGGTATAAAAAGATCCCATTTGGAAGGAATTTAAGTAAATATATGCTTGGAGAGAAAGAAATAGGCATGGAGTGGATAGCAAGCAACACATATTTAGGAAGGATCTAAACCCTAATATTTAGGGATTGAGATAAAAATGTGCTCTTGCAATTAAAAAAGGAAACAAGCTTGACTTGAGGAGAAAGGAATAACACCCATAGGAATAACACCCATTGTAAACCCTATTTTTTACTTTAATTAATATTATCCTATTGTTTTTATCACATGATTAGGATTAGCTACCCTTTCCATGTTTATAAAGGCTTAGATCTCACATTTAGAAGCTAGTTCACAAAAAGTACTCAAGAGGGGCAACTTCTAATTTTAAGCTTCCAAAGGACAACCTCACAGTTACAATTAAGCACAAGTCTGTCATGTAAATTAATTATGGGATCCCCTAAAGGTATAATCTCTAATTTTTTTCAATATAAGCAAAGTTCATGCAAAACAAGCCAGCAAAAATGCTATCAACATATGTAGTGGGTATGTGCATTAATAGAGATCAAGTAACAACATATAACATCCTCCCCCACACTAGCATGAAGCATGGTCCTCAATGCAAAATATTAGATTGGCACAAAAAGAAATAAATAAGAGAGAGAGAGAGTAAGAGTGACTTCCCTGAGAGAGCTTGTAGTTGGAGCTTGTTCCTAAAAACAAAAGAAAACAAAAAGAAAACAAAAATAACTGAAAATAAAACACAGGTTGCCTCCTCATGAAAGCGCTTGTTTAACGTCATGAGCCCGACGATAGTTGGTGCTCAACTGTGTGGCTCTCCAAGAGCAAATTTTACATCTAACGCATTGCACCTTTCTTAGTTTTCTAACCATGTGGTTGACATTGTTTTTCTTTTTCCATGTGGTGGATGAAATTCAAAGGATTGTGGAATTTTTGTTTTATCTCTATCCACCACTATGTTAGGATCCTGCAAGTTAACATATTTTTTCAAAAGGTCTTGCATCTTTAGATCACAAACACTGTTAGTTTCAACCACATCATCAAAATAAGGAGAAGTTAAAGAAGATAAATTTTCGTTGGAATTTAAAGCTTTAATAACATCATCTTCTTTACCACTCCTTAAAGTTACCTTCCCTTATTAACCTCAATTACAAAGATCACCAATGGTTAAAACAACTTGCCCAATAATTGGGGCTTTCTCCTCTTCCTCCTGCTCATGAACCAATGGATCTTTCTCATTCTCCTCACTACCGCTCTCCTCAATAGCATCTTTTGTTTCAATATAACTCCCTTTGGTAGGAGCTATTATTTTGATCTGACTCCCTTTAGTAGGGGTCTCTTCATCTTTCTCGAGAGCTTCTTCCTCTATATTATCTTCCACAGAGAACTCTTCATCACTCCTAAGAATATTATCTTTGTATTGCTCAGTTTGTGAATAAAGAGTTTCTTGGACCTCTTGAGATAACATAGCAATGATACTTGATAGTTGAGCATTCAAGCTTCTAAATTTGTTGTTCATGGTTCCAAGTTGGCCCTCCATGCGGTCAAACTTTGCATTTATCTGCTCAGATACATCATTGGTGTAAGGTATCTCCTCCTCTTGCCTTTGCACGTGAAGTGTCTCATGATTATCCCAGTGGGAGGAATAAGGAGGTGGCTCGTAGTCATCCCAATTATACAAATAAGGGTCATAAGGAGGAGGAGAAATCGGGATTTGGCATTGAGGCATATACCAATATGACTTCTCCAAATTCCTTTGTGTCTCTGCCTCTCTAATATAATCTCCAAGAGTCTTAACCATGATTTATACTTTTATCTGCAAAACAGGTGAACTGCAACGAGCTCTTGGGAAAGTGTTAACAAATTTTTTTTTTTTGTATTTTTTTCAATAAAAAAATAAAAAAACAAAATAAAAAAACTAAAACATAAAAAAAATGTCTAAAGCAATAAAAATCTTTTTCGTTTAATATTGCTAAATTAATCCCCGACAACGGCGCCAAAAACTTGTTGCATTAAAAACACACTTAGAGCAAGTGTACTCTTTCGCAGAAGTAGTATAAAAGATTATCGTAGCCACAGGGATTAATTAACAAGTACCAAACTAGTCGAGATTATATATTGTTTAGACGAAAAATAGTTTGATGATTATAGAAACAAAATAAAAAGAAATAAATACCTTAGTTATCTTTAAGTCCTTATCTAGAAAATATTTTCAACTTCAATTTCAAAAAAAAAAGGGTCCATTTTTCATAAACAAATACAAAGTAAGAGGAGTTAAGTTAGCAAGGTGACACTTCAGAAATGGGGTGTTACAGTAAACATCAACAGGCTTTATATATTGCTTCAGTTTTGTACAAGAGAAATATAAACACAAACATAGTTTTTCTATTGGATGATATTTGGTTTCTGCATCATTCAATAGTCTACTAAGGTAATACACGACGCCGTTTTCATCCTCTTGTGCTAACATACTACCTATTGTCTTTTCTGATGTTGCTATGTACAAATTCATGACTTTATTTCTAATAGGTGGAAGCAACATTGGTGGCTTTGTCAAATAAGACTTAATCTCGTCGAAGGATTTTTGATGTTCGGCATCCCATTTAAATATCTCTTCCTTCTTCAGTCGAAGCAGTTGTGAGAAAACTTTAGTTTTGTCACTGAGGTTTGATATAAACCTTCTTAGGAAGTTGATTTTTCCCAACAAAGATTGCAATTCTTTCTTTGTCGAAGGAGCCTTCGTTTCCAAGATAGCCTTTGTCTTATTTTCATGTATCTCAATGTCTTTTTTGTGCACAACAAAGCCCAGGAAATCACCTGCACGAACACAAAAGGCACATTTGTCTGGATTCATTTTCAATCCATATTTTCTCATTCTTTCGAATGACTTTCAAATATGGTCTAAATGACCATTTTCCGTTGAAGATTTGACAACAATATCATCTATGTATACTTGCATAAAATCTTCTATAAAATCATGAAACATAGAATTCATCGCTCTTTGATACGTTGCCCGGGCATTTTTTAGCCCAAATGGCATTACTAACCATTCATAAACGCCTAAGGCTCCAGGGCATCGAAAAGCTGTTTTTGATACATCTTCCTCAGCAATATAGATTTGATTATATCCTGAATAACCATCTAGCATACTCAAATATTCAAACCCTACTGCTGAGTCAACCAGCATTTCTGCCACTGGCATAGGGTATTCATCTTTTGGTGTAGCATTGTTTAAGTCCCTAAAATCTATGCAGACTCTAAGAGTCCCATTGTTCTTTATTACAGGAACTATATTTGCTGGCCAATCAACGTACATTGTTCTTTATTATAGGGTATTCATCTTTTGGTGTAGCATTGTTTGAGTAACCTTTCGATCTCTTCTTTAATCTTTGTCAAGATCTGTGGTGCAAATCTTCTGGGCGTCTGCTTCACTAGTTTCTTATCTGGTCGAATTGGTAGCCTTAGTTCCACCACTTCACGACTCAATCCTGACATCTCATGATAATCCCATGCAAAGCAGTCTTTATATTCTTTCAAAAGTTTTATTATTTTATCTCTCAGGTCTTTGTCAATTTTAGCACTAATAAATGTTGGCCTTTTTAAGGTGCCATCTCCCAAGTCAATTTCCTCCATGGGATCTTGCACTACAAGAAATTTGCGATTTACCGGCGGCCGGAATCCGCTGGTAATAACAAAAAGCCGCAGGAAAAATGTCATTACCGGCGGATTTTCCGGCGGAAAAGCCGCCGTTAAAGACACGAAATTCCGCCGGAAATTTTTTAAAAAAAAAACCGCCGGTAATGTAAAAATCTGCGGGTAATTTAAAAAAATCCGCCGGTAATTTAAACAAATCCGCCGGTAATTTAAAAAATTCTGCCGATAATTTTAAAAAAACCGCCGGTAATTTAAAAAAATCCGCCGGTAATTTAAAAAAACCGCCGGTAAACACTTTATTTCCGCCGGTAATTAATTTTTTTTAAAAAATATAAAATAAAAAAAAATCCACCGGTAATAACAAATTTTTCGCCGATAATTTGTTTTATTTTTTTAAAAAAAATCGTTTTTTAATTTATTTTAGAATAAAAACATTTCCGCCGGTAATTTATTTTATTTATTTAAAAGAAGTTGTTTTAGAATTTTTAATTTTTTTATAATTTTTAAAATTGAAAAATCGTTTTATTTAAATTATTTTATTAATTTTTATTTCAACAAAAAAACTATTTTCGAATTAGTTTTTTAATTTTTTTAAATTATTCGAATTAGTTATTTATTAAGAAGTAAGTAAAAAAATGTAGTAGAATATGAATGAATAAGAATGAAGGAGAGTATGAGAAGTAAGAATATAGGAGAGAATGAGAATGAAGATGAAGAAGTGTAGAAGAAATATGAATGAATGAGAAGGAGGAAGAAATAGGAAATGTAGAAAAGAGATATTTAGGGAAATTTATGGAGATTGAAGAGTATGAGAAAGAAGAAGAGTATGAGAAGTAAGAATATAGGAGAGAATGAGAATGAAGATGAAAAACTGTAGAAGAAATATGAATGAATGAGAAGAAAGAAGAAAGAGGAAATGTAGAAGAGAGATATTTAGGAAAATTTATGGAGATTGAAGAGTATTAGAAAGAAGAAGAGTATGAGAAGTAAGAATATAGGAAGAAGAAAGAGGAAATGTAGAAGAGAATGAGAATGAAAGAAATGAGAGAATGAGAAGAGTGTAGGAAAAAAATTTATTTATAGACATTTTTGAACAGTTCCGACGGATTTTTAAACATTACCGGCGGATTTTCTAAAAAAAATAATTTTTTTTAAAAAAATCCGCCGGTAATTTACCGACGGATTTTTGAACATTATCGTCGATTTTTTGAACATTACCGGCGAATTTTTAAAAAAAAAAATTCAAAATCCGCCGGTAATGTTCAAAAATCCGCCGGAAATACTACTTTTTTTGCCGGAAATTTACCGGCGGAAAAAATCTGCCGGAATGCACCAAATCCGCCGGAAATTTACCGGTGGAAAAAATCCGCCGGTATTACGTGAATTTCTTGTAGTGTTGTGCCTTCATTTTTTCTGTTGGAAAGAGTGGGTCTTTTTCAAAACCCAAAGGCTCATCATCATAAATGCAATCTAGCCTGCGGTCTTCGACCAATTCTTTCTCGACTGGGTTTGAAATGGTTTCTTCAACCATTTTTTGTTTAAATCTTGGCCTCTAAAGCCATGATTTTCTCTTTTTCGGCCACATAGGCCGTAATTCTTTCCCATGCACTGGGTGTATGTAGTCATCATAAAATGATTCATGGTCCATCCCACCCAATAGGCTTACTGTAGCCTTTTGAGCAGTTTGCTTCATTTAACACCTCTCTATCCCATATGAATCCATGCATTGGGTGAAGGTCTAATGAAGCATAAACATTGCCTTTAGGAACATAGGCTGAATCTGATGGTGTGCATGGCGCAATGTTTGCCAGTTGCTTGTTGAAAGTCTTCTTGGTGATGTGGTCCACTTCTGCCAACAAAAATAGCTTTGATCACCTTCTACATTTTCGACCAAGCTATCATCCCTCCAAATGGCAATCCTTTGGTGTAGGGTTGAAGGGACTGTACCTACTCCATGAATCCATTCTCTGCCTAGTAGGAGGTTGAATTTTGCCTTGGTGACAATCACCATGAACAAAGTTACCCTTTTCCCACTGCCGACCACCAATTCCACTTCGATTGCTCCAAGTGAATACCCAGTCTTGCCTTCATAGTTAGCAAGTACTATGTTATGTGGTCTCAAGTCAGTATCTGATTTGCCTATCTTTGACAGCATGCATTGTGGCATCAGATTAACTGCAGCACCTCCATCAACCAAGACTTTATTGACTCCCACATTGTTCACCTTGGCTTGGATGAACAAGGGCTTCAAATGGTAGTTCATTCAACCATCTGGCCTTTCAAACATGGCTGTTTGTTCCTCTATGCAGCCATTGTTGAGGACATAGTAACATACTGGCTTATGCTTTGCCATATCTTCGTCGAACTCTCCTTCAACCTCAATTACATCAGAAATCACATCGAACTCAATAGGGAGAATTGAAACCACATTACACAGAACATCAAAATCTGGTTCTGAATCAGTAAAACCAAACCCTATCTCCTCATCTAAGTTTAGGCCTTCTTTCTCATCGAGGCATTTTTTCATGTTTAAACCCTCTTTAACAACTGACAAAGGAGGAAAGATCCTCTCTGTTGATGGTTTCCTTTGCACTTCAACCTTGGATATCACTTGTTTGCCCTTGTTGTTACTATTGGGGTTTGCTGTTGTAGTTACCTTCTTTTGGCGTCAATACCTTCGCCATTGTGTTCTAGTCATTGGGTTTTTCCCTTTGTAGTTGTTGCTGTAGGCATATTTCTTCGACACTACCTTGATTTGCAACACTTGAACTTCCTTTCTCTTTTGTAGAACGGTACTCTGCATCCTTTCCCCCCGAGTGCACCCACTTCTCGACAGGAGATTTTGAGTGAACCCATTTTCCAACTGGCGAAGCCATTGGTGGTACATAGGTCTTGATCTGGTACTTTTGTAGTTGCTTTGTTGAAGGAACCACTTTGTATGGGATCCCCCTCTTGTTGAAGTTGAACTTAGGCCTTTTGTCGACCCACTTTCCTTTTCTTTTCAGTTGAGGAGTAAATCCTTCCAGACTTTTAGCAGCTTCTTTGTCAACCACAGAACTGCACCTTGGACACAGCATAACCTCAGAGTTGTTGATCTTACAACGGTTAAGGCCTTTGCTGAGGTTTAAGAACTAGAATTTTGATTATCTAAATTCTTCAGCCTTATACACCACTTGCATTTTTTCATTGTATTGGTCCTCAGTAACCACTTCGACACCAACCTTTGGGTTTTCGGCGGTTGCTCTAGCACCATTGCCCGCGATTGTAACCTCCACAACTTCGACCATGTGAATTTCGAATGGCTCAGCATAGGAAACGTCTGCTATTGGAAGGGGGTCAGTATCAATCTTCATTGGAGACTTTGATTTGTCTCCAAACTTTAGCCTTCCTTCATTCAGTGCTTTTTGGACTAGATCCCTGAAAAGAACACATTGAGAGGTATTATGGCCTAAGTAATTATGATATTTGCAACAATCTCTTTTCTTTTGTTGTTCTAATGGTGGTATTTTCATGCCTTTAGGCACAATTATCTGACCATCAGCAACTAGACGATCAAAAATTTGATCACATTTAGTAACATCAAAAGTATAGGTTTTTGCAACGAATCTATCATTTTTAGGCTCGACAGGATTTTTCCCATCTGAAGGCTTTAATAGTTTACAAGCATAAGGAGGTCCAAGTTTCAATTCAGCAACATTAACCTCCTCCTTGACATCCTCATAAGAAATGTCGAACTCTTGGTCGCTACTATATGATTCGACATAGGAAACCTTTTCTTTTTTATTGAACTTATTAGTCCTAGTTTTTTCAGCCTTTAGCCTTTCGACTTGTTGGACTCTATCAGCAAGTTGTGTCATATCTCTTAAGTGTGAAGTATCTAACTTCTTCCTTATAGAGTAGTCTAATCCACCGGCGGCCATTTTGACTAACTCATGTTCAGGCACTTAAGTAAAACACCTTGCTTTGAGAAGTCTAAGAAAAGGTCGAACCCACAGGGATTATGAAAACATTGTAATGTTCAGATTGTACACTTAGTGTGTCTACACTATTCACAATTGGTTGGAGTGTTTCAAGTGATTACAAATAATATAAACAATAAATGTGTGTAAGGAATCAATGAGATAGAGTAGTTGAGATGTTTTTACCAAGTAAATCACTTCTAAGTGTTTTAGTGGAGTATGCAGTGTGGGAACACTAGATGCAGCTGCAATAGTGTGTGTCTTTCAGTCACTTTCTTCAGAGTTTCATTACAAGCTTCCTATGTCTAGGCATGCTAAATAGGTTCACTCTTGTCTCTTAAGCTCCCACTGTATCACCCTAAGAACTATGTTATCCTATGTCTAGGACTTAACATGGTTTTACCAAGCAATTCCTCATTAAAGCTACTTTAACAAAGATGTTGTTACAAACACTCATTCTTATTAACTCTTGAGTTCATAAATGTAGCCCATGTCTGCTGCCACAAGTTTACCTATTTTAAAGTGATCAATTCCAGAATAAGCTTTGAAAGAAGTATTACACAAGAGTTAAAATGCATACACTACATAAGTTTGTCGAAATGGAGATTACACGAATAGGAGATCTTTTGCATTAGTTTCCCTAGTTGAAGTACAAGATGAGTTCCTTACACAAGTTTCCTCCAAGTACTAAGCTACCTAAACTAAGCGATCCTTTAAGATTTGGATGAAGGATGATTTGCAAGTGAAAATATGGCTTGTATTTATAGGCAAGTGAGTTTTCCTCCCTTGGAGGGTATCCTTTGGCGCGAAATATTAACTGAGATCAGTAACCATGGTTAGTTGCAGACCTCCCATCAAGCTAGTTGCTCAAGTTGGTCGTTTTGCATGAAGCTCACATGGGGTGGTCCAATAAAGAAGTGCCACATGTCCTTGAGTGAGTGAGCTTCTCAACTTGCTTTTGATCGTGGTCGCCGAATTTTGCAAGTGGCTCTGCTCCATATGACTAGGCATGACGTCACATATCAAGTGTGGAAACATCAAATTGGTCCTTGGATGTTTTGGTGCAAAGTGTTGGTTTAGCAGGTGTAGGTAGTGTGGGCACTCCTAGTGTAGCCAGTGTGGGAACACTTGAAGTAGCTGCACTGAACAAAACATCAAACCTAACAAGATATATTCATTTTTCCTATTTTATTGTTCTAATCTATTTGAATCCTTAAAATGTTGTTTCTTACTAAATGAGCTATATTTATATATTAATGTACTTGAAAATAAACAATAATCTAAGTTTAAATGAATGAATAACTCTATAAAAAATAGAGTTATCACTGACCCATGTAGAATTGCTCATGGAATGCTTTTTCTAATTGCCCCTAGTTAAATATAGAATGAGGGGGAAGAGTAGTAAACCAAGTAAAAGCATTTTTGTTAGAGAATTTGGAAAATACTTTAGCCTCAAGTGCTCATTATGGGCTAAGTCCCCTGCCTTAGTTAAATAACGGGCAACATGTTCGACGGTAGATTCACTAGGTTCCCCAGCGAATTTTGTGAACTTAGGGATTTTCCAACCTCTAGGAAACTCAGTTTGTAACACATATTCTAGGCTAAAATTGTTTCGACAAGATTGGTCAAATTATTTTGGAGACCAAAATTGTTTTGTTGAACTTGTCTAACCACTTCATCAGCATTTTGACCCCTATTAACCAACACTATTTCAGAATTTGCTTCGACTTCCCCCGCCACAGGTTGTTTGATAACAACTGGTTGTGCCTGATTTATAGGAACTTCAACAGGCCTATTAATCTAAATTTGTGACACTGGCTGATTTTGCACTAGTGGAGTGCCAAAGAAGTCTGCAATTCTACCCATTTGGTTAGCCAACATTTGATAACTTTGGTTTGTGTTCTGTATCAAAGGATTGAACACAGTGCCTATTTGTTGGGTCAACATATTAACCATATCATGATTACTGTCATCCATTTGCTGCCTTGGCGCTAGCAAGGAAGACGTTGTCAAGGCTGGTTGGGCATTTCGACCAAAAATGCTTTCTGGGGAACCATGAATTGGAGAAATTGTTGTTACCACAGTGTTTGCATACGCTGACATATTTGTTTGTAGGCCTGCCATCATAGCCGTTGGCATACCATATGGATAACCTCTAAATTGAGAGAGATTTTGAAATCTTGTGTCAAAAGAACTCCCAACCAAAGGATTTACCATCAAAGGGCTCGTTGATGACCCCATTATCAATGGTTGTGATATTTCTGCGTTGCTTGACACGAATACACGAGGCGATTACCCTACCCGGCCGAAGAAGGCATGGGAGCGATTACTCTCTACGACGGTTGCGGCTGCGTTATCACCCGCGTGACGCTTGTTCTTGTGAACATTCTGGATTTTGTGCATTTGACGTTGAAGCATTGTTTGAACTTGAACGTGCCATTGTAGAAATTGTTTTTCCACTTCTCAAATGCATATACCAACTCACGAAATGCTCAAGCAAATAATAAAATCAACACAATCGGTCCCACTGGGCGTGCCAATTTGTTTACGGTTATTTTTGGTAAACAACCGCTGGTCTGAATTATTAACTTGCGAGATCAACCAGTGAATCTCAGGAGCATATTATGTTAATTTACTTGAAGGACACTTTGTGAACACTCCTCGTGTTCTTCGTAAATCACCAGAAATGTAAAAGAAAAAAAAAAAAAGAATTCCCTTGAACGCCAAGGAATCCTCAAAAGAAAACGAAAGATAAAGAAAAGAAAAGTTTAAAGAAATAAACTCAAATTGCGTAAAAGTGTAAAAAAGTGGTGCACAGATCCATACATTTGCTTCTGTTGCTCAGTCTTCTCTGTCGCTGGAATTTTGAGCGTAAGAATGTGTATGTTGGGATTGTGACCCGTTTTCCTTCTTAGGAAAAACTATATATACTAGGAGAGGGAAATAAACTGCCTACAACGGTTAATACATTTAAAATTTAAACTAAGAACCGCTAATTCTTCGACAGCTTGATCACCAAAGTCTTCGACAGCACTAAAACAACTTTCTTCGATGCCATCTTCTGTCCCAACCCGTCCTCTTACTCACTCCTTAATCTAATTTTTATCTCAATTATATTGGTAATAAGACTTTTAAAAATAAGGTTTAAATATGTTTTTCGTCCCTACCAATATAGCTATTTTTTAAATTAGTCCCTGCAAAATATATTTTTTTAAATAAATCCCCGCAAAATAACTTTTTTTAAATAAGTCCCTGCAAAAAGTTTGCTTTTAAATTAACCTTTGTAAAATTTTAAATTATTCATTTTGATCCCTACAAACAGTTCTTTTATTTAAAATAGTCCTTCCAAAAATTAAAATTGTTCATTTTGCAAGGACGAAAATGAATGTTCACTGTATTTGCAGTGACCAAAATGAATAATATTAAATTTTGCAAGGGCTAGTTTAATAGAAAAATTTTGCAGAGACCAAAATGAATAATTTTAAATTTTGCAAGGACTATTTTAAAAAAAATAATTTTGTAGGGACTAATTTAAAAAACAGCTATATTTGCAGGGACGAAAAACATATTTAAACCTAAAAATAAACTATTCAACTTGAAATCGATGTTAGTTTAAGTAGTAACATTATTGTAAAGTAATACTATAAAAGTCATGTTTAGAGTTAGAATACATCATAAAATACTAAAAAGATTCAATTTATCACTTCTAACTTTTGGTCATTCTTGAGTAATCGCCTTATAATTTTGTTTTAATTGTCCTTCGGGTCAACCCGATCTCGTCGTTTCTAAGAACATTGAGTTTGTTGGGACCTAAGGACAGATTATGGTCTAAAAAATGACCCTATATAAATTTAAGATCAGGTAAATGACAAGTGTAACCCGTCCCTTGCTCACCCCTAGAGAGTAAAGAAATCGTTCATACTCCCTCCGTCCCATTTTGGTTGTTGTTTTAGGAAAACCAATTTGTCCCAAATTGATTATTGTTTTAGAATTTCAATGTAACTTTTAATATTCTTTTCCATTTATGCCCCTATTAATGATGACAACTTTTTACATTTAATAAATGATTCACATTTTTCTATGTAGAGAGATAAAGGGTTAATTAGTAATTTAGACAACACTTTTTAAAAAATCTAGATTTCTAATCATTTTCCTTAAAGAGAATGTCAAAACCTTAAAGTGCAAACAATTTGGGACGGATACACTATTAAATTGCAACACTCTAGGAAGCATTATTTTACTACAGCTTAACACGACTGCTCCTCTTACTCCCCTTGCAATCGCTGCCAACCTCCGTAGCAGTTGCCGCTTCCGTAGCAACCACTTTTTCTCTCGACGGCGTGTCTGGTTTTTGATCAACGACAAGGGCAAAGGGAAATTGATAGAAGAAGAAGAAGACGATGAATCTGACTACAGCGATTCGGTTGGTTGTTCAAATGAACCGCTGGCGGAGATCCGTTCGGCGGCGCAGGAATCGTCCAGCTGATATTGTGATTCCCGTTTATGATAATTTCCCCCTTTCCGAATCTGTTGAATTTCCTTCTCATGATCTTTCGGCTGTCGATCCCCCAATTTTTTCGGAGACGGAGACGGAGACGGAGATACCGAGAAGGATCCATGAAGTATTTTTAAGTTTCAGAGGTGAAGACACTCGTGCTTCCTTTATCTCACATCTCCAACATGCTCTTCAAAATGCTGCAATTAACGTTTTCAAAGATGATGATTCGATTGAAAGGGGAAATATCATTTCAGACTCACTATTGCAAGCAATTGAAGACTCTGAAATTTCTGTTGTTGTTTTCTCAACAAGTTATGCGGATTCCCGGTGGTGTTTGGAAGAGTTGGCGAAAATAATGGATTGGCGTAGAACTAGAGGCCAAGTTGTGCTGCCGGTGTTCTACAATGTAGATCCCTCCGAAGTGCGTCATCAGACCGGTGAATTTGGAAATGCATTTCAGAGTCTCTTGAATAGGATCCCAGAGAAGGAACACAATTGGCTTTCAGTGGAGGAGGAGGAGGAGGAGAAAGAGGAGCCGCCACTTCGTGAGTATTTGGAGCAAAGGTGGAGATCGACGCTTCGTGAGGCAGCTGGACTTGCGGGGTTTGTAGTACTAAACTCAAGGTAATTTCATTCATAAGTTGCTTGCTGCTCTCAAAATAGTGTGTTGTGCTAAATATGATTTTGGTATAAATCTAGAAAATTAACTATTGTGAATCAAAATTGATTTCCTTTCCAATTTTGGGTTTGTGTTGAAGGCACTTTTTTGGCTGAATATAGTCTCCAGAAATTACATTGATAAAATAAAATGTATTGTACAAAAATTTAAGAATTATTTGATTAGTGGAATAATTACATTTTCTTGATATTTAATTAGTGTTTAATGCATTTTATATCAAGAATTTGTTTGGCAATACCAATAAACTAGTTTAGATGGAGTATTTGATTAGCCTATATATTTTTTTGACCAAAGCTATTGGACAACTCTTTTAGCCTCTTTGCAACCTTCTCAACTTACACAAACACATACAACTATAATTTTTTACTCAAATTTTCCCTCTACTTGTGTGCATATATTATTTGGTTTGTTTTTCCTGTAGGAATGAAAGTGAGGCTATCAAAGATATTGTTGAAAATGTTACACATTTGCTTGACAAGACAGACTTGTTAATTGCCAACAATCCAGTGGGAATTGAATCTCGAGTGCAAGGTACGATTCAACTGCTAGACCTAGACAACCGACAATCAAATGATGTTCTACTACTAGGGATGTGGGGTATGGGAGGAATTGGCAAAACAACCCTTGCAAAAGCCATTTACAATAAAATTGGTCGCAATTTTGAAGCTAGATGCTTCCTTGCAAATATTAGGGAAGCTTGGGAGCAAAATGGTGGACAAGTGCGTTTACAGGAGCGACTTCTTTTTGATATCTTCAAAGGGACGACAACCACGATACAATGCATCGAGTCAGGAAAAGTTAAATTAAAAGATAGACTCAACCTTAAAAGAGTACTGATTGTACTTGACGATGTAAATGAATTGGAGCAACTTGATGCTTTGTGTGGAAGTCGTGAATGGTTTGGTTTAGGAAGTAGAATAATCATCACAACCAGAGATATGGATATACTTAGAGGGCATGGAGTTGAAAAAGTGTACACAATGAAAGAAATGGATGAAAGGGAATCAATTGAACTTTTTAGTTGGCATGCATTCAAGCAAGCAACTCCAAAAGCAGATTTTGCTGGCATTTCCAACATGGTAGTGGAGTATTCCGGGCGATTGCCACTGGCTTTGGAAGTCCTTGGGCGTTATTTGTTTGATATGGAGATAACAAAATGGAAGTATGTACTGGAGAAGCTCAAAAGAATTCCCAATGATCAAGTACAGAAAAAGTTAAAAATAAGCTATGATGGTTTGAATGATGATACCGAGAAAGAAATATTTCTTGACATAGCTTGTTTCTTTATTGGGATGGACCGAAATGATGTTATACAAATATTAAATGGCTGTGAGCTTTATGCAGAAATTGGAATTAGTGTCCTTGTGGAGCGAAGCCTCAGAATAAGCATTGATGATAAGAACAAACTTGGAATGCATGATTTGCTGCGAGATATGGGAAGAGAAATCATTCGTGAGAAATCACCAAAGGAGCCTGAAGAGCGCAGTAGGTTGTGGTTTAATAAAGATGTGCTTGATGTATTGTTGGAACAAACCGTAAGAACTTCATATGCTTTGGTTTTTTATACTGTGGATTTTAAATATTTTAAGCCTATGGAAGTAAAACAAACTATTATGAGTCAGTTGTTAACATTTAATTGTTTAGTTTATCATCACAAGAACTTTGAAAATTAGTTTGCTTGTGAATCGTCCTTGCTTCTTGGTTTGTAGTAACAAATGATTGATTTAATCTCAATTTTTTTATTTTACTTTTGATGTATCTTTAAGCTGTGGGTGTTTTATTTTTTGGTCAATTATATTTTGCAGGGAACAAAAGCAGTTGAAGGACTTGCTTTGAAGTTGGCAAGAGCTAATGTAAAATGTTTTAGTACTAAAGCATTTAAGAAGATGAAGAGACTCAGATTGCTTCAACTTAGTGGCGTAAAACTTGATGGAGATTTTGAATATCTTTCAACAAATCTAAGATGGTTGTGTTGGAATGGATTTCCTTTAACAAGCATACCGACAAACTTTTATCAAGGAAATTTAGTTTCTATTGCATTAGAAAATAGCAATGTCAAACTTCTGTGGAAAGAAACCCAGGTATTAATTCTGATTTATGTTTTTTGCACTTCATGATTTGTTTTCACTTTGCATATTTATTTACTGATGGAATCTAAATTAAATGTCTCAATTTGTTATACGATTTTGCTATTAGATGGTACATCAGTCATAGTTTTCATCTTTGTATCTGTGTGTTTGTCTTTCTAATTTTGCATGTACCTTCCGTGAAAATTTTCAAATATATATGTTGTGGATCATATTATTCTATTGCTAGGAAACATTAGTTCTTCTAAATTCCAAAATAAAAAATTAGAAACCTTTTTTTAGGGGAATTAGAAACCTTTTTTAAAAACTGGAGAATTTTGGATTTTAAATTTGATATACTATCAAGTGTAAATAAGTGTTACCGACTCATGATATATGAACCTTTTGAAAAATTTGTTTATTTAATTATATAAGATCCCTTTGAAGCAATAATTGATTTTTCACCATATTCCCTTAATTAATTTGCATTGTTTTTAGTCAATAAAGTATAAACGATAAATTGATTGAATTTCTATAATAATCCTGTTTTCTGGTGGAGGATTGCGCAGATGAGTGGGTAATTAGTTAAGTTGAAAGAGCAAAATTATGAATGCCAAAGTGTGTTGTCAATTGTGTATCTCGGAAAATAGCGGTTCGTTAAAATTTTGTTATGCTATAGTGCTATGGCGTCGATATTTGACAACACTGGTCTCAATAATTTCATGGGTGAATTTTGAACTATCATATAAATTTTGTACTAATTTAATGCCACTATCATATTTTTGAGCACTTTTCTTAATTCTTGTGAAATATTATAGGCAAGGGTATAGTTACAACCTATATCTTGTGCAATGAAGGGAAGGGAAAAGGTCATGACTATTTGATTAAAGAGGCTTTAAATTTTAGTTTCAAACCTAGTTTTTATTCCAAAAATTTTGAACTCTCAAGACATGGCTTACAATTCTTTATGCAACATTATTATTGATAGAAAAATGTAGCCTTGTATCCAGATTTTGGAAAAGCAACACTTAATGCATATTGGTATTCAAAAAATTGTCACTACACTTTTTGGTTACAAAATTGTCACTACACTATTGTAATTGCTTCCGTTTATTAATTTAAGCTTCTTTCTTTAATTTTCTTTATACATTTATGTTCTTGCAGAGGCTGGAGAACTTGAAAATTCTCAATCTGAGTCATTCTCAATATTTGACACAAACCCCAGACTTTGCAAACTTGCCTAATCTTGAAAAGCTAGTACTCAAAGATTGTCCAAGGCTGTCTGAGGTTTCACATTCCATTGGACATCTCAGTAAAATTCTTTTGATAAATTTGGAAGATTGTATTAGCCTCCGTAGTCTTCCAAGAAGTATCTATACGTTAAAATCTCTGAAAATTCTCATTCTTTCTGGGTGTCTGATGATTGACAAGTTGGAAGAGGACATAGAACAGATGGAATCTTTAACCACCTTGATTGCAAACAACACTGCAATAACAAGCGTGCCCTTTTCAGTAGTAAGGTCAAAAAGCATTGGTTATATTTCTTTGTGTGGCTATGAGGGATTCTCACGTGATGTGTTTCCATCTATCATTTGGTCTTGGATGTCACCAACAAATAATCTATCATCTGCTGACATGTTATTTCCCATTCCTTTAGATGTACCAAATAGTAAATACCTTCCATGGCTTCCTAATCCATTGGTGGAGTGCGGTTCAGAACTTCAAGTTTCTTGTGATGCACTAAGAATTTCAGATGCCTTATATGCCACAAATTCTAAGGAATTGGAATCAGCTGCAACTACATCACAAGTTTCAATTGTGAGAAGTTCTGCATTATTTCAATGTTGCAGTCAAGTACACAATTCGGGATCAAAAAAATTATTGAAATCTCTTTTTCTTCAAATGGGAATGAATTGCCAAATCACCAATATTCTGAAAGAGAACATTTTAAAGGTATCACACACAACTTTTTCCCCTTCGTGTGCACACGTATTTAATTGTTTTGGTAGTTGATTATTTGAGCAAAAAACTTAGGTTTTGTTATATAGATGTTGTTTGGGTTGTTCACAAATTTTAATATGCCATCTGGACTGGCAAAGATTTCTGTTGTAACTTGACTTACTTCAAAATTTTGTAGCAGTTTGTTTTTTCCCCCTAAATTATCCTAGCAAATATTTCTGTGTAAATTTACTTCTTTTAACAATTTTATCCCCCAAAGGGTAAATAATGAGAACTTCTTTGTGGTAGTCAAAATATCATAATTTTGATTGACAAAATATGATTAAATATGTTATTATGAAAAGTGTATCTTTAATTGTTGAGTAAATGATAAAGTGATATTAATAGGTTGTTTTCACTTTTACAGAATATGAATTTCAATGGGAATGCTGGTTGTTCGCTCCCAAGTGATAGTTATCCAGATTGGTTAACCTTCAATTGTGAAGGTTCTTCTGTAGATTTTGAATTCCCTCAAGTAGGAGGGCGTATCTTGAAGACAATGATGTGCATTGTCTATTCTTCAACTCTAGATAACACAATATCAGATGGCCTGAAAAATATGTTGGTGATAAATCACACGAAGAACACCATTCAACTCTACAAGAGAGAGGCATTAACCTCCTTTGGAAATGAAGAGTGGCAGAGAGTAATATCAAATATGGAACCAGGTAACAAAGTGGAGGTGGTGGTTGTTTTTAGGAACGGTTTCATTGTTAAGAAAACAATAGTTTATCTCGTATATGATGAACCAATTGGCGAAATTATGAAGGAAGGTCATGTGCCAGATAATAATGCTTTTGTTTGTAGTGGTGTTGAAAGTGAATGTGCTGTCGGGAGGACCTCTTTGCAAGTGGATCCCACAGATGACTTCAAACAAAATCAGAAAAGGAGAAAATTCGAGTGAAGCTGAAAGACGGTAAATGTGTGGATGGGTAACAAAAATATATGATTTCTTATGGTTTGAACAGGAGACTACAGGTTTTATGTGTAGATTAATGGCTTCTAGTTCTCTGTCTTGTGAAACTTGGGGTCCCTTTGGAGTCAAGTTGGCTTGGGATGTTGGTTTCATGAAGAGTTCATCTGTGACTATGTATATATTCTGTATGGTTTTCTTTGACAAACAATGATGTGTGGCAAGTTTTTTGGTGTGTCTTCTTTCATCACACTCAACTTTGCAATGAAATCTGACTCCGTGTGCGCGAAATTGAAATTGATTTTCACAGATAGATTATGTTCGAAGCTTGGTCATGCACCTTAATCATATTTATGGACATATTTTGGTAACTGCTAATCTGCTTAAAATTTGTATTCATTTTGAAATACTAATGAAAAATATAACTTTTTTTTTTGTAGTGAACAACTGTCATAAAGAGAAGATAAGAGATTAACAAGATAGAATGCTTTTTTGAAACAATGAAAACTTTTTTTTGTCGTTTTCAACAATTGTTAAACAGGATGTTTCTTAGTTTTAGTAATGGTATAACACATGTGGTAGATGCTTGAACTCCTCAAATCAAATGCATCCAAAACACATACCAAAGCAGAGAAACAGATAACCAAACATTCTAACAACAATATAAACTACCAACATGCTTGATTTCAAAGACAAACATACATGCAATGGTCATTTATTGAAATTAAACAGACTTCACTCAAACCTCAAGGGATTAGTAGCCTTGCACAACTTTTCATCTCCAACCCCTACTATTATGACCACGATAATGCTTCCTTAAACTATGTATGGTGTTACCCCAAGTCTACTGTTTCTCTTCCCTTCTTTTTGAATCTTAGTCTTCTTCTTCAACTTCCAGCTCTAACTTTGACAAGTAATCACACTTTTGTGCTTAGGTTTTTGGTGGATTTTGGGATTGTGTATTCTATTTGTGAGAAGAATTTGTGGTAGGAATAGAGTGATTAAGAATCAATCAGCTAGTTTTTTTTTTTTTTGATAAGTCAGTAATATACATAGAATTTAATAAATCAACTAGTTAAATGAATGGAGTAAAATGGGAAGGGATTTTCTCTATTAGACTTTTTCACTTGACACTCTCAAGTAGCAACTCTCACTTCTTTTAACATTTCTCTCTAGCTTTTTGTCTTATTGAATGTACGGTTCAGATATCACTGCACCATATTGAATGTACGCTTTAATGTTGCATCCTACCACACTAAAGCATGATGACCGACAAGATCCTTCACAGTGAATATTTCTCAAAATTCGGTCCAATCACAACGTGACACTTGTCACCTCCCCAGATAATTTGTTTTTCGTTACGTATTAGAGTATGAGGCCACTCTATGTGGAGTAGGGATGACAATGAGGCAGGGCGGGGAGTACTCTCCCGCCTCCATCCTCGCCTCCTAAATTATCTCCGTCTACAACTTTGATCCCCCGCCTCAGGGAGTTTTCTTTCCCCATCCCGTCTCCACGGTCTCCGCGCGGACCTGAAGTTTATTAAAATTTTAAAAAATATAAATTAAAATATAATAATATTAGAAAAATATATAAAAGTAAGATTAAAATTCAAAAGTTTAACATTTTGATATAAAAATTACTCTTACTTTTATATCTTAATATTTAGAAAGTATAAAAGTTAGATAATTCAATATTTTATTAACATTTTAAATTAAGAACAAGTATAAAAAAATTAAAAAATTAATTACGCATAATATATATATATATATATATATATATATATATATATATATATATATATATATATATATATATATATATATATATACACTAGTATGTATCACCCATGCCAGCACGGGTATGCAGTTGTACGCTTTCGTGTATTATGTGATATGATGTATCTGTATTTCTTTGTACACCGCCCTTTATAAATTCATTATGCTATATAATATATTTCTCCCGTATATTTTGCATATATAGATTTAAATATAATTATTTTAGTCAATTACATACATTGATTTTTGATTAAAATATGTATATTCGATAATCTTGAAAATGCCCTTGTGGGTATTTAGTATGTTCCGATAAATTCTATAAATGAGAGACATTGAAGTAACGATTTAGGAGAAACAACTATTAAAAATGAGGACATTGGGTTATTATCTAAAAGCCTAAAATAGTCATTGACTATCCAATGGGTGGGAGTGTCTCTTGACTATCTAAAAGCCTAAAATGGTTTCCTACCACGACTTGAGTTTCATGAGAAAAACTCGTATTGGCCTGGGAGAGGATTTGGGGATGTCGATACCCTCCCTATATCCGACTCGAACACATTCAACTAACATTAATTATTAGTTTTTATTTTATTTATGCATATTTAATATCATTCTGATACATATTTTTTTAATTTTTATTGATCTCTTTCCAATCCCTCAATCATTCTTGTTTGAAGCTCCAATGTTGTGTTCTCTATAAGAGACTCATATTGTATCCCAAAATAGGAAATTTTCACTCTCATTTTTATGGTAGTCTTTCAACTTCACTTTGTACCTACAACAATAAAAAATATAGCTTTTTAAAGGCATAGATACATAAATATTAGATACAAAAAAAAAACATGTTATAGCTTTAGAGGGAAAAATATATAACATGTATAGCTTGAAAGGCATGCAAAAATTGATTGGAATTGTGTTTATTTAGATCTAAAACTAAAAATGATAAACTAAAAAGCTTAACAAATGTGATGTGCACCATGCTCTTCACTGTTATCGTGAAACATTCTCATGATAAAGAGCTTAACAAACCAAAAAGCTTTTCACATGGTTGTAGAGAATGAGTTATATGGGTAAAACAATAAACCCGCTGAATCCTTCACTAACAATGCATTTTCCCTTCTCAAGCATTGACTCATTCTGAAAATTTAATAGTTATAAGAAAATAGTAGTAATAGTAGTAGTAATCTAAAATTTCTGAAATAACAGTCTGTGACTAAATTATATATAGTTATCCATTGCCTTATAATTGGTCAGATAGACCGATCACTTACCAAGTCGACATCAACATTAGCATCTCAGGAGGTGCATTATTATGATGTCTCTTATATCTGTCTGTTGGGATGAAAAAAATGCAATCAATAAAACCATGAAATTCCCTGGTGGTTGGATAAAAAAGCTTTGAAGTGGAAAAGAAAACAAACAGAATAATGAATTCAATATCCAGGTTAAAGCAAGAAGCATTCAATTACATGGCCAATGGACTTAGTGGCATAGCTAAAAAGACTTATACATATTCAGGTGACCACAATTCAATAAATTTAATAAAGTATATAATTTGGAGATTCAATAACTTACAGGCAGGAAAAATCCTTCAATTTCAAAAAGAATAGATGAAAAAAAGAAAAAGTTCACTTTTTAAAAATCTTTGGTTTGACTATGCTAAACTACTATTTTCACTGCTAAAGAGAAAAAATATGTAAATCATCCCTTAATCAAATAAAACAACTTACACTATTTGCACAAAATAGAATTTTATGCAATCATTAAAAACAGTTATGATATCCAAACCAAAGATTGTAACAAAGCAATATCAAAGAATAGAACTTTAGAGCACCGGCCACATCCTATCAACAGAAAGCTAAATTAGTACCAATAAAGCAATATAAAAAAATAGAACTCTAGAGCTACAGAAATTTATACCACCAAAGCAAATATTAACAGCTGAAAGGAACTACCAGATTGACGATGAAAGATTTGCGACCACATATAGTAGAGAATCTGATAAGTAGGCCCATATTGCTCTCTTCTTGGTCCATATGTTTTGAAGGTGCTTAAAACGAAAATTTCTAAAGAAAAATGTTACTGCAGGAAAAAAAAGTGATTATCAATAACTTTAAAATTAATTAGTATTTCACATGAACAACAAAAAAAACAATAAAAAATTAACTGACACATGAAAAAGAACTAAAAAGGAAAGGAAAAAGACTGTCAAAAACCATTATGTAAATATTGTTGTTAAATACAGACCAACACATGTTATATATCACTTCTGCTAATTTGTGAAGCAAGTAAAAACGAAGCAGAGGAAAGAACAAAGTCAAAACTACTTATAATAACACAAAACTCTTCACTATTGGAACTCCTATTGCATGATTGGGAAGTATTAAGATAATCATGTTCAATCAGCTCTAACAATATATCAAGAAATCACCTCACTCAAATTATTCTTATAAATAAATAAAACCAAATACCCCTCCCGATGACAAATCATATATCTATATATGGAAAAAAGATATAAAAAATACCAAATTTCTCTCAGTGTTCCCCTTTCAATTCTGCTGTCATGAATAACAAAGAAAACACCACCAACAACAATAACATCAACAAAACTGAAACTAAGAAACACTAATCAGTAAATGTAACAAAATGAAGATTGTAATGAGATACAATCAAATAAAATTCTTGAAAAATTATGATGAAAATACCTTGAATCAATTCCTATCTTGCCAAATCTCGAAGCCAATATTTTTGAAGTTCCTGAAACATGAAATACGCCAAATCGAAAAGTTAAACCAAATAAATGGAAACCGCACCCCACAACAACATTGAAAATAAAACAATATTAAAAAAACATGATAAGAAAAACTTAGCAGAAATAAAATGTAGAAAGACAAAGTCAGAGAGAAGAGGGGTTTAGGGTTTGGGTGGATTTCAGCAAAACAAACGTTGGTAAAACCAAAACAAAACCAAAATTAGATGAAGATTAGTTATAGGGCAAAACTATTGAAGTACATTTTCAGAGGAAGAGTTGGAAAGCAAACTACATATTGTTCAAAGCGGTTTCGTTGTCAGTCACAGATCTGATCTTCTTCTACCGTTTAGTGCTTCATCGATTTCTCGATGAGGAGTTAAGGTTTTGGTTTGAGTTTTGGATAGATTTGTGTGTAAATAAGTTGATGGTTTTTGAAAGAAGATGGTTTGTGAATTTTTGTGAGAGATGAGAGAAAGAAAGAGTTGAGAGAAATGAGAATGAAAGAGATGGTTTTTGAATTTTTTTGAAAGCTGACAAAGAAAGATGTTGAGAGAAGGAATCGAGATTGGTTTGTGTGTGTGTGTGTGTGTGTGTGTGAGAGAGAGAGAGAGAGAGAGAGAGAGAGAGAGAGAGAGAGAGAGAGAGAGAGAGAGAGAGAGAGAGAGAGAGAGAGAGAGAGAGAGAGAGAGAGAGAGAGAGAGAGAGAGAGAGAGAGAGAGAGAGAGAGAGAGAGAGAGAGAGAGAGAGAGAGAGAGAGAGAGAGAGAGAGAGAGAGAGAGAGAGAGAGAGAGAGAGAGAGAGAGAGAGAGAGAGAGAGAGAGAGAGAGAGAGAGAGAGAGAGACTGGAGTATTTGCGAATCAGTGCAAACAATATTTGAGCTGCTTACTATGTATTTCAGGTATCCCAATATTTGCATTCTCTTGATTTTGATTGGTTTAATTCTGAAGACAACGGAATCAATAGGAATAATTGTAGATCCACATTTTAAGGCTAACTTTAAAAATGTAATGACAATTATTTTTTTAATGAAATTTGGTTTTAAAATTGTAATCTCATTATTGCAGAGACAGTGTGATGTGCGAGATTAATGCAACGACGAAATTGATGGAGTAGGTGTATGCCACATATTTTGTTGATGTATTGCGTGGCTTTTTATGTTGATGACGTGGCTTTTTGATTTGTGAGGTGAATAGTCTAGGTGTTAAACTTACAATTGTATATAATTAAGATTAAGATTAAGATATATATATATATATATATATATATATATATATATATATATATATATATATATATATATATATATAACAAAAATATTTATCTAATATATTCTGGGCAAGGGGTATGATCCCCATCCCCGTTTTAACTGTGGGGGGGATTTTCTCTCCGTCCCCACGGGAAAAAATTGTCTGCCGATGTGGCACCATTCAGATTTCCTTCATATTCATGGTACTCCTAACCCTTACCCCACCTCATTGCCATGCAATGACCTGTTAGAGCAACCATATTAACACATGAATCAACACAAGTTGAAACATATAATCAAGCATGATATTTGGGTTGAGCATATAATAGATAAAGGTTACAAAATATGGGATGTCACATATATATGTGTCTTCCACATTTGGAGTCCAAGATACTCCGCTTTATTAGTTTTGCAATTGGGTGCTACACGTACTCCCATTGACATCTTAAAAATCAACATCGATAATCATATCATAATAAATATCTTTATATAGAAGGATTACCCCCTCCTTGGGAAGATGCAAGGAAGATTTTCCTTTCGAGATTCTTTTTGCACTGTAGAATTCTTATTAGTTGCACTTAGACATTATTAATACAACAATGTTATTTGGACAAAAAAATTTAGATAAAAAAATTTAGACAAAAACCAACTTACAATATCAATTAACCAAGTTTTTAGGTCATTAATCAAGTGATCAATTAACCAAGTTTTTAATCAGCACCTCGAAAACTGTGAAAAAGCAAATTGACTAATGGTCCGAAAAAACACCCCATAACCCCTTTAAACCCCAAAATACCCTTGGTTTTTATTTAAAAAAAATGTTTTTTTTAGAGATTCCCGGAAATACCTCAATAATAGGTATTTCCGGTTTGCAATTTTATAAAAAAAAACAGTTTTTTAGGATTCCTGGAAATACCTCAAAAATAGGTATTTCCGGTTTGCAATTTTCAAACCGGAAATACCTATTTTTGAGGTATTTCCGGGAATTCTAAACCCCCCAGTTTTTAGGATAAAAGATAAATTCGGTGGGGGGTTTTAGGATTCTCAGATTTACCAAATTTTACGGTAAATCTGGTTTGCATTTTCCCAATTGGAAATACCAAAAAATTTGGTAAATCTGGGAATCCTAAAAAAAATTCCTCCGAATTTATCTTCTAATGGTGTATTTCCAAGAAATGTAACGATATCAAGGGTATTATTATCCGTTTGGGGATATATGGGAGTGTGGGGTAGGTGGAGGGGGTGAAAAAAAACCCACCTAGATTTATATACCACGACCATATATATCGCACGCTTCATGTATCTTCAATAGATTAAATTCATGCTTATCGAAAAAAAAAGATTAAATTCATAGTATATGTTACCAAGAGATGTCATTGACCATGATCAATAGATTTCCATTTATTAGATAACTTGTTGTGCAAGTCAAACAGTTTAGTTGGCTATTAGAGTTAGAATTATTTATTTCCATTTGACTCTTTTGTAATTAATCATGGTTCATTATTTAACCTTAGCTTAGTTAGACTAATCATTGGGTTAGTAACTAGTTTTTTTTTTTGACAAGTTAGTAACTAGTTAGGAATCAATTAGGTTGTTGATAGATATTTGATACTCTCTTGTACCGTTAGTCTTCATTTCAATTTCTCTGGTTTACACACCTATATGGTATCAGTTGAACAATTTTCCTTATGCATTCTGAAATCCCTTCGATTTCGTTCTAGAAACTACTTCGATCACCATTTCGTTCTTCAATTCTTGTTCGAAACCCCCTCGATTTCTATTTCATTCTTAAATTCTTGTTCGAAATCCCTCCAATTTTTGTTTCGTTCTTCTTTTTCCAGAAATTTTTTCCCTTTCGGCGTTCTTTCTTCTCTTCGACTTCAATTCCAGAAATCACACTTGTTCTTGCCTTCAATTCTCCTAATCAATGGCGAATCCCACTGAAAATCAAGATACAGTAATCGATCCTTTGTACCTTCACTCCAATGATCACCCTGATTTGGTGCTTGTAACACAAACACTAACCGGCGGTAACTACAATTCTTGGTACCGCTCGATGCGCTTTGCTCTCAAAGGGAAGAACAAATTTGGCTATGTTGATGGTTCATTCTCATATCCCATTAGATGGAACGATAACATCGTGTGTTCATGGCTTCTCAATGTCATTTCGAAGGATATCGTCACTACCATCATCTATGCCTCTTCTGCTTCAGCCATTTGGACCGACCTCAAGAATTGTTTTTAACAAATCAATGACCCTCGTATCTACCAACTTCGCAAGGACCTCAACTGATGTGGACCACAAGAACATTAAGAAAATTTAATTTGTCAAAATAAGAATGAACTTTAATTTATTTTAAGATGTAATAATCATACTTCAATTAGGAATATATTTTTGTTTATGTTGACATTAGAGGATTTTAGTGTTTGTGTGTATGCATCTTTGGCATAGACACCATGATGTGCAAGGTGTGTAGTTTAGGCACAACCCTAGATATTTAAGCAACTTTTGTATTGGCTTAAATGCAGTTTTGGTCCCCCTATTTTACTAAATGTGCATTTTGATCCCTCTATTTTATTTTAGGCAATTTTGACCCCCTTATTTTACTAAATATGCAATTTTGATACCCCTATTTTATTTTGGGCAATTTTGGTCATACGATTTTACTAAATGCGCAATTTTGATCCCCCTATTTATTTTTGTGCAATTTTGGTCCCCTTATTTTCCAAAAATTGTTGTATAAATAAATTATTTTTATGTTTTATATTTTTAAATAGTTAATTAGTAAAGTATTTAAAATAAATAAACTATTTTTATATCTTAAAAAATAGAAAATAGTTTTATTTTTTAAAATAATTAAATTATTTTAATTTTTATTTTTTTAAATATAAAAATAATTGAATTATTTAAAATATATTTAATAAAATAAATGGGTTCCCCCTATTTTATTATTTTAGTTTCTATTTTAAAATATAAAATATAAAAGTATTTTATTTTCTTTAAATAATTTAATAGTTTTCAATTTTAAAATAAATATTTAACTATTTAAAAATATAATATATAAAAATAGCTTATTTTATATAATTAAATAATATTCTAGTTTTTTAAATAAATGTTTAACTATTGAAAATATAAAATATACAAAATGGTTTATTTATTTTAAATAATTTAGTAATTTTCTATTTTTAAATAAATATTCAACTATTTAAAAATATAAAATATTAAAATAGCTTATGTATTTTATATAATTAATAGTGTGAAAAATAATTTATTTATGCAATAATTATTTGGAAAGTAGGGGGACCAAAATTGCACAAAAATAAATAGAGGGATCAAAATTGCCTATTTAGTAAAATAGGGGGACCAAAATTGCTCAAAATAAAATAGCGGGATCAAAATTGCACATTTAGTAGGGGACCAAATTTGCGCAAAATAAAATAGGGGTATCAAAATTGCACATTTTGTAAAATAGGGGGACCAAATTTGCGCAAAATAAAATAGGGGTATCAAAATTGCACATTTTGTAAAATAGGGGGACCAAAAGTGCATTTACGCCTTTTGTATTCTCATTTAGACAACTTTTGATGAAATACAATTGTGAGGTTAGAGAATGTTTCTCTAGGGTTCTTCTTAGAATCAAATTTCAGTCTTATCAATAGCCTCTTACTGTTGTGGTGATTCTACGTTGATCTTATCGTCCTCTTGGATGTGGCGATTTCTCCATCTTCTTGTCTAACTACATTTGTATGTTTCTTCCCCTTTATCTTTTTATCTTGTTTGTTACTTTTGATTCAAGAAATACACTTGGTTAGATCCTTCATTCACATGAAATCAATTAGATCCTCATCAAGTGGTATCATTGAGCCTCTTCCTTAATCATAAATTTTGTTCCAAAATTTGTTAAAAAAAACAAAAAATTGTGCTACTGTGTTTTAGCATTATTGTTTAGAGTTTCTCCATTTACGTTTCTGTTGCAAGCGCACCTTCGTTTCGACTTTTCAGTTTTTGCTGCAAGCTCGTTTTATTTCATCGTTGTTGTCGGTTTAAGTGTGTTTCTATTTTGCAATTGTGGCGGTGTGAAATCTCATCTTGCTGAAACTCATCTTGCTGAAATTGAGCGTTAATATGTCATGCCCTTTCTTAGGGGTTTATTTGATGGTTTGTCTCACGTAAGAGGCCAAATCCTTACCATGGATCCTATCCCCTCCATCACCAAAGTGTTCTCCCTTGTGCTACAAGATGAGAAACATCGAAAAATTTGGTTCCATTTCTAAGACCACCTCTATGGAATCCCAAATAACCTTTGCTGTCAAGGAATACCAGGCCAAGAACGTCCCTAAGTCTGGTCATCTCAAGAGGGAATGTCCTGTGTGCACTCACTGTGGGATTCTTGGCCACACAGTTGACAAATGTTACAAGATTCATGGTTACCACCCAGGTTATGGCAAGAACAAGTCTGCTCCTACTACCACTGCTGTGAACCAAGTCCTTGCCACTCCAGACTCTTCACAAAATTCCACCTCACAGCAGACCAAAGCAAGATGCTCATGGCCCTTCTTGCCACTACTGATTCATCAAGTGTTGTTTTTCACGTTTGCTTAAAATTACATCTACTCAATACTTGAAATTATCTCTTGATTTTGATCGTTGGATCATTGACACTGGTGCCACATGTCACATTGCATATACTCTTAATAATTTCATTTCCATCAAACCTGCAATTTATTTGTCACCTTTCCAGACAAGTCTATTGTGTCTGTACATTTTGTACGATCAGTATCTCTAGGTTCAGATATTGTCCTTTCACAATTTTCTATATATTCCCAGTTTTAGTGTTAATTTAATCTCAGTTGGGAAATTATTAACATCTCCAAACATTACTATGTTTTTACAAGGCAGACATTACTTGATACAGGAACTCCATCAAATGAAGTTGGTTAGGAGCGGTGAGCTTGTCAAGGGACTCTATCTCTTCAACACTCCTCTTCAAGTCTATAAGGTTTCTAGTAGCTCCTCAAGCACACACACACAAATACCTTTTCTTCTTGTAATCATGTTTTTGATGTTAATTCTTTCAATTTGTGGCATTCTCGTTTATGTCACCTATCAAATAGTTGTTTACTATCACTTAGTATAAAACTTTAGGACTTAATGTTTCTAGTTCAAAGTTTCCACATTCTTGTACAATTTGCCCTTTAAAAAAAAAAAAACATTTGTCTTTTTCTTCTTTTATCATATGTCTAATTCCATGATTGATATCATATATTGTGACATTTGTGGGGCCCATATCATGAACCCACACATGACAGCAAAAGATTTTTTCTCACAATAGTGGATGATTATTCCCGCTTTACATGGATATATTTGCTGACACATAAATTAGAGGCTTCATTGCACATCCAGCAATTTTTTGCACTTGTGGAGACTCAATTCCACAAAACCATTAAGACCGTTAAGACAATGCTAAAGAATTACAATTAACAGAGTTCCTTGAAGCCAAAGGCACCTTACATCAGCCTAGCTGTGTTGAGAGACCTCAATAGAACTCTATTGTTGAGAGCAAACATCAACACCTCAACATCACTAGAGCTCTCTATTTTCAGTCTAGAGTCCCCATCTCTTTTTTCTTATCATAAACAGAACCCCCTCTCTCTTACTCAAACACAAAACACCTTTTAGTTACTTTTCAACAAAGAACCTGACATCATATCACTTAGAATATTTGGCTACTTAGCTTATGCATCCACCCTACCCTCTAGAAGAAACAAACTTACCCCAAGATCCATTCCCTTAGTCTTTGTAAGTTACCCCATAGGTTATAGAGGATATAAACTTTATAATTTTAAAGCTAGAACCTTTTTCATCTCTAGAGATGTTGTATTACACAAATCCACTTTCCCTTTCCACAACCTCGCTCACATTGACCAACATCTGGATCCATTTCCAGATCTAGTACTACCTAAATCACTGCCTGATACAGAGTCGGCACCCTTACATTACGTTGTGAATCCACCTCTCATCACTCAACCTACTACTGTACCACTGGTTGCTACCCCTACTGTCTTACCCAACCCCACCCTATCACACCTATCAGAAGGTCCACTGTGTAACAACCATTTCTACCCGATAAAATAAATTAAAAATACAAAATCAGAGTTTTCAAAGATTTCCAGCAAACCAATAGATGCTACACTTTCAACTTGAAACAAAGGACAAACGTAACAATCAGATACATAACACCTTAGACCCGGATGAACCAATAAACAATCGGCTTGGTCAAAACAAAATAAGTCAACTTTCATTACTACGCAGCGGAATTCAAAAAAACGAAACATCTTTGTCCAACTTAAAACAACTCAGAAATAGTCAAAATCCTTGACGGCAACAACTTTAGAGTTCAACAATAAAACGACAAAGTAAATAAGAAAAACATGCGTTCATCCCCCCCGAGTGCTATGTATCAGAGTGACCACACCGATTCAAACAGACGAAGGTAAACAGCCTTCATCCGAGATTACCTGCACGTTACCAACATGGGGGTAACATTCAAACAGAAGGGGTGAGATATCTAGCCATATAATAGGACACATGAAAAACAATATGTTAGAATCAACGCCTACAATTTCACCACTTCACAACAATCCAACAACTTCAGTCATCACGAATCATCAACATAACCACGTAAAATTTTGCAATGCGGAATGCGACTCAATACTATGCACATGCATGTGGTACCCTCAGAGCAGAACTCGCAACGTGAAAAATCTGCCAATAAATCGAGGCATCAACAAGGCATAAGCCTTCAGCATAATTTGCCAAAGCCAACGTGTTTGAGCATCCGCTCCAACGTGAAATGTTATGCATGCGACGCGATGTGAATGTCCAAATAGTCAACAACAACGGTTATATAACAACGCAACAACAACAGAATTCAACGTTTGGCCATAGGCCTACAACAACACAATAACAACGGAATTCAACGTTTGGCCATAGGCCTACAACAACACAATAACAACGGATTTCAACGTTTGGCCATAGGCCTACAACAACACAACACAACAACGGAATTCAACTTCAACTTAACCAACAAAATAATCAATTTTATTCAACGTTCAAGCTAATTTACATAAACTTGGGTGCAGAATTTCTGTAACTATGCGCCCACTTTGGCGAATTATTTAAAATAGCAAACGACATCGGATTTCGACAAATAAATACTTGTTGGAAATCCCTCTGGGTATATTTTTTATTACTAAGTTCAGTTTTTGAAGAAGAGTGTTCAATAGGTACAGTTTTCAAAAGCACACAAACTAGTTTCAAAAGAGGACAGTTTCTGTTCTTCAAGTTCAAGCAGTTCTAAAATGACCAAAACTCAACCAAATTGCATGAAACTTGTGCATAAACTGGGGAAAATTTTGTCTAGATTTCAAAGAAATTGGATTCGTTCGAAAATGAGTTCTTTTGAAAATGCAGTAACCAAAACACTGACCCTATGTCCAGATTGTTTCCAGAATCTTACCCTAACTTGTGGAATTCATAACTCGAGCTACACAACTCTAAATTCAACCAAACCAGTTCCAAACTGACCGGTATTAAGTATATTTTTCAAACATTAAGTCTCGTGATTTTTGGATTACCCAAACGTACTCAGTTTAATTAAAACCGAACTTGTTCCCAGAACAGTTCCAGAATTTTTACCCAACTTGTGTCACCTATCACTTGAGCAATACAACTCCAAACGCAACTAAACCAGTGCCAAATTAACAAGCATTAAGTCTAATTTCTAAAATAATAAATCACATAATTTTTGGACAAGTATATCATTCACAAACATCGATTTACTGAACCTACACATACTCCTACTTAAAATTCCAAATCGCTATCTACAAAACATAGTGAGATTCAAGAAATTATAATCGATCCCTACATATGATCCTTCATATACCCTGTTATAGAGTAAGAACCCCACCCTTACCTTAGGTTTGCCGATTACGAGATTCTCTTGATCGTGGCCCCAACGATAAAATCGCACAACAACACTCCTCCCTTCCTCTCCTAGTCGCCGTGCCCTCTCCTTCTTTCTCTTCTCTCAAATCCTAATTTTTTTGTTCCTTCCATTATGAAACCCTAACTTGCACTATATATATACATACGCCTATCTCTTGGGGTTTTCCTTATAATTACGGGTTTTTCTCCACACCCCACTCAATTACTATTTCTAGCGTAACATAGGCTCATAACAATTAACATATTATTCACCTAATATTATTACACTAATAAAATACCGAAATAACTTAATTAAATAATTAGTCAAATATTTGGGCGTTACACACTAGAACCTCTCATCCACCTTCATACCTCAGTAATTACCATTGTAACACTGTATTTCAATGCCCCATCCAGAACAATGTCACTCATGACAAGCTATCTGACCATTATGTTATTTTCATCAACCAAACATCTTCATTCTATGAGCCACAATTCTATCACCAGACTGCCAAGCTTCCCGAGTGGCAATAGGCAATGCAAGCTGAGCTTGATGCCATGGAACTTAGCAATACATGGAATCTTGTACCTCTTCCTAAAGGAAAACATACTATAGGTTGCAGGTGGGTCTACAATGTTAAAACTAACCTTGATGGTTCTCTTGACAAACACAAAGATCATTTTGTAGCCAAAGGCTTCGTTCAACAAGCTGGAATTGATTTCACTAACACCTTTTCCCTTGTGGCCAAACTCACCACAGTCAGAGCCCTCCTTGCTCTTGCTACGGTAAAGGGTTGGAAATTATTTCAACTAGACATTAACGATTCCTTTTTGAATGGGGACTTATATGAAGAGGTCTACATGGACTTTCCCTTGTGGATCACCAAGTTCATAGCAGCCCTTGTTCAACGTGGTTTCTCTCAGTCCAAGAATGATTACAGCTTATTCATAATTGGCACTGGAAGGTTGTTTGTGGCCATTCTTGTCTATGTTTTTTTGACAAAAACCATTATGGTCTATGTTGATGACATTATTATCACCAGTCCTTCCTCTGATAGAATTCTTCAAATTCAACAGAAACTTCAGACATTGTTCACATTCAAGGTCCTTGATTCCCTTAGATACTTTCGCAGAGAAAATATACCTGCCACTGGTTTTATTGACAGCAAACTTGACACTGGTTTTATTGACAGCAAACTTGCCTCCTTGGCCATGGACTCCAACTTGAAATTAAGTTCAGATACTGGAGACCTCCTTCCAGACAGTTTCCAATACAGGCGATTGATACGGAGACTTTTCTACCTCACTATTTCTAGACCTGATATTTGTTTTGCGGTGAACAAACGTAGTCGATTCATGTCTTATCCAACCACTACTCACTTAGATGGTGTACACCATTTGCTAAGGTATCTCGAGGGGTCTCTTGGAACTGGCTTGTTTTTCTCAGCAACTTCCTCTCTGTCTCTAAAGGCATATGCATATTCTGACTGGGGTAGTTGTCCTGACACTAGAAGAAGTACCACAGGGTACTGTGTCATCCTAGGTGATTCTCTCATCTCTTGGAAGTCTAAAAAGAAACAAGTTGTGTCACGTTCCTTTGTTGAATCTGAATATAGATCACTAGCCAGTGTTGCTAGTGAACTTCAGTGGCTTACTTCTCTGCTGCAAGATTTTGACGTTCAAACTAGTTTTGTCATGGTCTTTTCTGATAGACATTCAGCCATTCACCTGGGCCTCAAACCCTACATTTCATGAAAGATCCAAACATATTGAGATTGAATACCACTTCATTAGAGAAAATGTCCTTTCCAATGTCATCAAACTGGTTCATGTGAAGTCTTCTCATCAACTGCAAGATATTTTGACAAAACCAGTCACAACAACTTTGTTTCACAGTTTGGTATCCAAGTTGGGGCTCCATGACTTGTACCTCCCAACTAGAGTAGAGTATTAGATTTACAATTATTTAGAATCATTTATTTCATTTGACTCTTATGTAATTAACCGTAGTCCATTGTTTAACCTTAGCAACTAGTTAGGAATTAGTTAGGTTAATGTTAATATATAATTGATACTCTCTTGTACACTTAGATGAGGTATACCTACTCTTGTAACTATCACTTTTCAGATCAATGAAATGTTGTTAATCTTCATTCTAATTTCTCTGGTTTAGATACCAATATGGGTGAGTCTTCCTTTAGACAATTTACTAAGCGAAATATTCATGAGTTAAAAAAAGATTTAGTAAAGGTTTTTGTAATGAATGGGCAAGCTGATTAAGCGGTTGAGTTGGAAAGAAATGAGCCACGTAGGAGTATTCGCACCAAGAAAGTGAGCACGAGGCTCAATGACTATTGCGTGGGATAAAAAGGAAAAAGGCATCACACTTTGGGCATATTTGAGAAATGAGTATCTTCTTCTCTCTCTCTTAACTGTCTTCTCCTCTTTTCTTACTTGGGAAGGTTCTTGTTCAAACTCCCATTATTTCTCAAAGTATTATACTTGTAATTGCAACTGGGATTCCATCTCTAATATTTGAAGAGAATTCATTTAGTTACCATTCAATTGTGCTTGTTTATACTGAATTGTGTCTATTCATACTTAATTGCTTACATTGGTGCTTTCATCACTAAACCATGGCGGAGGGGACCCATATCAAGAAACTCAGTTTGGATTTAGGCTGTATCACAGAGTAGATGGAGAATAACAATGCAGATCCGCATACGAAGCTCAAACAATTGGAGGTTGATCATCTTCAACGATTCGAGACAATGGAGCAAGCAATTATTAGTACGAATGACAGTTTAGTTAAGAATGCTGCTGCAATTGAATCGAAGGAGGCGAAACACACTACTTCTAGCTCAATGGTTGATGGCGATCCGATCGGGCAACTGAAATCACCACCATGATTCACATAGCAAATCATGTCACCCCGAGCTCCATTTCAGGTACGATCTGTCAAATTGGATTTTCCTAGGTTTGATGGTAGGAATGTAGTTAGCTGGATTTTCAAAGCACAACAATTTTTTGAATACTATAATACTCCTAATTCTGAGAGGTTGACGATCGCATCAGTTCACCTTGATCAAGATATTGTACCATGGTACCAAATGATGCAAAAGGTGAACCCATTTCAAACGTGGAATCAATTTACTTGTGCTCTTGAATTACATTTTGGTTCTTCACCATATGAGTGCCCACGGGCTAGTTTGTTTAAATTGAGTCAGAATAGTACTGTGTCTGAATATTATCTTGAGTTTACTGCACTTGCAAATCGATCTGAGGGGTTGAGTAATGACGCTCTCTTAGACTGTTTTATCAGTGGGTTACATGAAGATATTAAAAGAGATGTGAAGTCCCTAACTCCAGACACTATGTTGAAGGCATTGTATCTAGCCAAATTGTTTGAGGAAAAATATAACAATACTGATAAACTTAAACGGCATACTTATACTCACAAACCATACACAAACACCAATACTACTTACCAAAAATCATACAACACTACACCCAAAACAGATAGTAACCAAAGCCTAAATAAGCCTACCTTACCACCCTTATTACCCACTCCTGGAAGTAAACAGAACAACACAAATTTGAGGAACATTGCTATAAAAAAGTATGTCTGCTGTAGAGATTCAGTTGAGGAGAGGCAAAGGATTATGTTATTTTTGTGATGAGAAGTTCTCATACTCTCATAGGTGCCCAAACAAGCAAATGATGATGTCACAATTAGATGATGAAGAAGAAGAGACCAATGCTTTGATAGAAACCGAAGAAACAAAACCTGCAGAAGTTGTTGATGGTGGTGCTCTCAACTTATCATTGAATGCTATGAATGGAGGGACTGGTGTGGGCACAATTCAATTGACTGGGTTTATTAGTCAAATTCCAGTGTAGATATTAATTGATGGGGGTAACTCTGAGAGTTTCCTACAACCAAGGATTGCACAGTTCCTTTGCTTGTAGTTCCAAAGTCAAGCTTTAAGGTGTTGATTGGAAATGGTGAGACAATGCAGATAGAGGGGTGGATTGAAACTCTGAAGGTTCAGGTTCAACAACATGAATTATTAGTGATTGTGTATCTGCTGTAGAAGGGGCAGATTTGATTTTAGGATCCTCATGGCTGGCTACATTGGGTCCTCATGTGGCAGACTATGCAGCTTCAGTTCTGAAATTTTTTCAACAGGGCAAGTTTATTACGTTGCAAGGTGAGAAAAATTTGGCATCTAGCCAGGCTCAATTTCATCAGTTACATAGACTACATAGTACAAATTCTATTGGAGAGTGCTTCACTATGCAACAAGTGCATGGTGACTGTCCTGAGGTTGAATTGTTAGAACAACATAGATCGTGAATTAGCCATTTTGCTGCATACTTACAGAGGAGTATTTAAGACTTCAACTGGTTTACCACCTCCGAGTAGAGTTGTCAATGGCCTGGGCCTGACACAGCCCAGCCCGGCCCATAGGGCCAAACAACATTTGTGGGCTGGGCCAGCCCAATATTCTAATGGGCTGGATATTTTATGGCCCGAACCAACACGACATCAGCCCATGGCCCAATGGGTCGGTCCATGGGCCACAAATATTTGAATTTTTAGAATTTTTACCATAGTTTTTTTCTAAAAATGAGCAACATACATAAAGACAATATTTTGGGAGTAGCATACCACATAATACATAAAGGAGAAGGAAGGAAGACAACATTAACAGTATTAGAGGCAAATACCCACAATAAATCAACAAGACCATAACAACATTAACAGTATGAGAGGTGAAAAATAAAACTGAAATTTTTACCACTGATGAAGAAGGAAGGCGACGGTGATGACTGATAAGTGATGAGAGGCGACGATGATGACAGATGATGAGTGGAGAACGGAAGCAGAGAGCGCCGAGTCTAGGGTTGAAGCGAGTGTGTTTGTGGAAACAAGAAGTGAAAAGGAGAGGGAATGAAGTGGGTTACTGAAAGTGAAAAGCGTGTGTGGGTTACTCAAGTTTTTTTTTTGGTCATAAGGGTTACTCAAGTCAAGTGGAATGTAGTTTTTTTTGGTTAGATTTGAAAATTACAAACAAAAAAAACAAATTGGGCTAGCCCGGCCCAGTCCATATATATGATCGGGCCAATGGGTTGGGCCAAAAAACTTACCGTTGTTTTTGGGCCTCTATTTTTAGAGCCCGACCCAACCATAAAATCGGTCTTGTGGGCCAGCGCGCTGGGCTGGGCCAAAATTGACAGTTCTACCTCCGAGACAGCATAATTATGATATTGCTTTACAACCTGGTTTTAAACCTGTGAAGATACGACCTTACAAGTACCAGAAAACACAAATTGAAGTTATGGTTCAAGAAATGCTACAACAAGAGATTTTTCAGAATAGTACAAGTCCCTTCGCTTCACCAATTGTTTTGGTTAAGAAGAAAGATGAAAAATGGCAGTTTTGCACAGACTATAGGGCACTCAATGCAATAACTATGAAGTATATCTTTCCCATGCCTATAGTAGATGAGTTGCTTGATGATTTGTTTGGAGCCGATTTCTTTTCCAAGCTGGACTTGAGGTCTAGATATCATCAAATATTACTGCAACCAAAAGCTAGATATAAGTCAACATTTCGTACTCACCATGGGCATTATGAATAGCTTGTGATGCCATTTGGTTTAACAAATGCCCTGACCACTTTTCAGAGTTTGATGAATGAAATCCTTAAACATGAACTTAGGAAAAAAATTAGTGTTTTTTGATGATATTTTGATATCCAGTGAATCATGGCCATCTCATTTGGTACATTTGGAGTTAGTACTACAGACTCTATAGAATCATCAACTATTTTCTAGGTTATCAAAGTGTTCATTTGGACTTCAGCAAGTCGATTACCTTGGATACCAATTTATGGATAGGGTGTAGCAATGGATTCTGAGAAATTGCAAGCAGTCAAAGAATGGCCAAGACCATAGAATGTGAAATAGCTTCGTGGATTTCTGGGTTTGACTGGATATCACAGACGGTTTATCAGGTCATATGCTGCCATAACAGGTCCTTTACTGAGAGAAGGATTCTATTGGTCAGAATTTACTGAGGATTCTATTGGTCAGCTTCGGTATTAGCTCTGCCAAATTTTAAACAGCCATTTAATCTGGAGACTGATGCTTCTAGTGTTGTTGTAGGAGCTGTGTTGAGCCAAAATGGGCACCCCATTGCTTACTTTTATAAGAAAATGTGTCTCGGATGCAAAGACAGTCAGCCTATACGAGAGAGCTATTTGCTATTACTGAGGCATTAGCTAAATTTTGGCATTATTTGTTCAGCCACAAGTTTGTAATTAGAACTGACCAAAAGATCCTCAAGAGTTTACTTGATCGATCTTTACAGACTCTAGAATAACAAGCATGGTTGCACAAGTTTATTGGGTATGATTTCACCATTGAATACAAGCCTGGCAAAGAAATTATACTTGCAGATGCACTGTCAAGGGTACTGTTTATAGCCTAGTCCGAACCTCAGTCACAACTCTTTATTCAGAAATTGAGGCAAGCTGTGTTAGATGACACGCAGATACAACAATTAATACAAAGCTGTAATGACAGATCAGGTGCTGCCAGTGAGTACACTGTGAGAGATAATTTGTTGTATTGGCAGGGTAAGTTGGTGATTCCTCAGTCCAGTGCTCTGATTCAAGACATTTCGAAGGAATATCACAGCTCTCCGGTGGGGGACATGCAGGTATTGCTCGCTCCATTGCAAGAATCTCTGCTCAATTTTACTGGCCCAACTTAAAGAATGATGTTAAAAATATGTGCAACAATGCTTAATCTGCCAACAGGCAAAGACTCTGAACTCACCACTTGTGGGGTTACTTCAACCCTTACCTATTCCCAATCTTGTGTGGGAGGAGGTGGCAATGGATTTCATCACAGGCTTACCAAACTCTCATGGTTTCACAGTTATTATGGTGGTGATAGATATACTATCTAAATTTGCTCATTTTGTTCGTATGAAGGCTAAATATACAAGTAAGTCAATGGCAGAAGCATTCATGAACCAACTAGTTAAGCTTCATGGAATCCCCAAATCAATTGTCTCTGATAGGGATAAAGTTTTACTAGCAGATTCTGGCAGCAACTTTTCAAACTACAGGGCACTACTTTTGCAATGACCTCAGCATACCACTCACAATATGATGGGAAATCTGAGAGCTTGAATAAATGTCTGGAAATGTATCTTATATGTTTCATGTTTGAAAATCCTAAAACATGGTATAAGGAGTTAGCTTGGGCGGAGTATTGGTACAATTTCTCATTTCACACTAATTGGGAATGACCCCATTTAAAGCCTTATATGGGATAGACCCTCCATCCAATATTGATGAGACCCAATATCACCAGCTCTGATCCTCCAGAAGTCAATGCCCAGTTGGCTGATAGAGAGCTGTTACTGCAGAAATTGAAGATGAATTTACAGAAAGCTCAACACCGAATGAAATCTCAGACTGACAATAGGCGAACAAATGTTCAATTTCAAATTGGTGATTTAGTTTTGGTTAAACTCCAGCCCTACTTCCAGCATTTTGTATCCCTGAGGAGGAATCACAAGCTTGGGTTGTGTTATTTTGGGCCTGTTGAGATAGTAGCTAAGGTGGGTGCAGTGGTGTATAAGTTGAACTTTGCTAGCACAGTACAAATTCATGCAGTCTTTCATGTAACTCAGCTGAAGTTGTTTAGAGTAGATACACCTGAACCATACCTTCCATTGCCATTGACTAGTATAGAACTTGGGCCTATTTTGTTGCCACAAGCAGTGTTAAAGACACGAGTTATCAGGCAAGGACAGCAGCAGATTCAACAGGCTCTGATTCTTTGGGAAGATAACAATCCAACAACTGCTACAGGGGAGAATGTTGAAGAGTTTTAAGAGCAATTATCTGTCCTTTAATCTTGAGGACTAGATTCAAGTTAAAGAGGAGGGTATTGTAAATGAATGGGCAAGCTGATTCAGCAACTATGTTGGAAGGAAATGAGCCACATAGGGGTATTCGCGCCAGGAAAGTGAGCACGACGCTCAATGACTATTGTGTGGGATAAAAAGGAAAAAGGCGCCACACTTTGGGCATGTTTGAGAAATGAGTATCTTCTTCTCTCTCTCTCTCTCTCTCTCTCTTAATTGTCTTCTCCTCTTTTCTTACTGGGAAGGTTCTTGTTCAAATTCCCATACTTGTAATTGCAACATTGTAACTGAGATTCTATCTCTAATATTTGAAGTGAATTCATTCAGTTACCATTCATTTGTGCTTGTTTATACTGAATTGTGTCCATTCATACTTAATTACTTAAAGTTTTCGTCTGTGTACAAGGAGGAGGAGGAGGACTCCTGGAAGGAGAATGAGAAGGAGGATTAGGAGACAAAAGAGGAGCCATGAAGACCCACAAGCAATTAAAATGTAAGTAGAGGGAAAGTGGAGAACACTATATATCCCTTTTGAAAAAGCGTTAATAGTTAATTACAAATTGAGGCAACATGTATATAATTTGTGGCAAAATTTAAATCTTACATTTGCTTTGAAAAAATCAAATAATAAAATGTGATGTACCAATTCAGTTTATGAAAGAATCACCTAACAAAGCACAAGCAACTAAATTGAACTCTAAGAAAGGCCTGCTCCATGTGCCCATGCTAAATGCTCAAACCAACAATTTGGTGGCATTAATCAACCATATGGCTCTTGAAAATCCAATATAAGTTAGCAAAAATATCAACTATGTAATTGAAAAACAATTAAAATACATGGAAACAAAAATATATAACTCTCAACAAATTACATTAGGCTTATACAATTTGCACTATAAAATCTCTTAAAATACATAAAGTTCAGCCAATTCTTCCAAAGACTCAGAACTAAACATGGGATCTGCATTTTCTAACATCCATAATAGATGATCAAAGAGAACCACTTCACAATTAACCACCAAAACATTTTCTTCAATGTCCTTTTCCTTTGACTTGTTGATCAAAGCATTTAGAAGAGGGTGATTCAAATACTTGGAGCTTATCACATACCGTTTCCTTGTGCTTCCCACAAATATAGTTTCACAATTTTCATCTTCTTGCATGCAATATTGTAAATCTTCTTTAGTAGATTTTGACCTTAAGCTACTATATGATGATGATCTTCCCAATTGCCTTGACAAACTCTTGCACTTTCTAAGTAATAGATTGATTTTCTTCATGAGGGTGTTTGATTTAGATTCAGAGGAAAAAAGGGATAGAGAGATATTTGATAATTTAGAAGAAAAACCAATGAAATTGTACAAAAAGTTGGGAGCTACAAAGAGGCTTTAAAAAGACTCATAAAAAAAGTGTATTTGAATTTAATTATTATGGAGAGGGTGAGAGAGGTGGGTATATAGTCATTGTTTTTTGGTACTAGAAGTGTGGGGTCAATTTGTCAACCAAACGTTTTTAGTGACAGAAACAATTCATCTTTTGGTTAATAATTTGAGGGTGGAGTAGTTTTAACTTATAAGCATAACAGACAGAAAGACACAACTGAAGCTCTTGTCACTCATTATTGAACACAAGCACACACAAGGACAGAAAAGCCCATTGTTTCTTTGAATCCATTTGGTTTAATACAATAACTTCAATTGAACCCCACTACTATTGTCCATGCCACCCAAAATGGAAGATCTTATATTAAAACCAAAAAAAATATGATATACAATAATATGTTTCATTAATTATGCAAAGTGATTAATATTTTATAATTTTCAACTAATAATTTTGACATATAAAATTAAAAAGAAAACATAAATTACCAAAAAGGTTAGTCAGATCGGTAACTAGGTTCAGATCCCATCCAAAGTCTCGAGTTCGAATCTTGGGTGTGTCAAAAGCTCTATTGAGAGGGGAGAACCACACGGGCTGGTAAAGCTGGGTGCTCGTGGCCAGCCAGGTTCCCTAGCGTAGATTAGTCATCAACAAAGTCTGCGGATACTGTACATCAATGACACGGTAACCAAAAAAACATAACATATACTTAATAATTTTTTGCCCCAATAAAATGTTAAACATCCCTTATAAAATAATTTTTTAGAATGAATGTAGAAAATTATAAGAAATAAAAGAGAGGATAATGTGGTACTAATTTTACCCTTCAAATTTTATTGTTCTTCTTAAAAAAAAATTACAAAATTTTAAGGTAAGGGGATGGCGCCCCAGTCTAAGATTGTTCTTCTATATTAAACTCACACAGTAACACCAAGTAAAATTAATTTGGAACTTTTTTCATGAGATTATATAGTTTGTAAAAGTTTATAATTTTTCGCCGTGAGGTCTGCCCTGACTCTGGTGAGCCCCTAAAGGCTAACTCACCTAAACTTTCATTTATAAAACATAATTCTATTAGTTTTTCTTCCACAACAAAAATTTTGACGACTATTTTCTTGCCTTCGCTATATATAGAAAATTTATTGATGATTTTTGCCACTATATGGCATCACCAAACAGAGTGAGTGAAAAACCAAGACCACTTGGATGAAATAGATGGTAGAAGTCTCTTCCAATTCAACGTAAAAAAAATATATATTGCTTCTATTAGATTTAATTTACACGCCCGTGAATAAATTATTCTGGTCAATTTTATCAATCAAACACAAAAATAGTAATTTTCAATTACACACCCTTATTTTTGCTATGAGAATTGATACTGAATTGATAAGGATGAATAACAAATATGCACCTAGTAATTTTGTTTTTGGGTGCAAGGAACATAGTCATTTATTAAGCTCTTATCGCAACTTTGTTGACTTACTTTCTACTATACGTACAAACCAACAAGACAATTTCATGACAAGGATGATAATTCAAGATAACATTTGAGATAAGAAGAGAACCACTATTCTGACATAAATGTATCTAATGAAATGCTATTTTCACAGAGATATATTTTATTTCAACTGTTCTCAATATCTAGATGATTTCATCAAAAATAGAAAAATGGTGTCTCTCAATTACACCATGAGATTGATGCCCCACAGGAATGGAACCTTGACTAGGTGCTTCGTCTTATGCGGCTGTTGTGCACTAAGGTTACAAGTGTATGTCCCCAAAACATATCATTTTATTCCTTTTTTATGTACATGCATTTTGCAATTTTTTTAAACTAAGGTATCCATACACACAATTGTCTAGACTAATCTCTTGAAGTACTGAGATCCATTTAAAGAATTGATCTCTTTCGGCAAATGTTTTTCCGTACGCATCGGTTAGAGATCGAACTCATTACCAGATGGTTATATATAGAAGCCCAAATATCAACCATGTGTGCTACATCATGTTGGCTCCATTAAGAACTATTTTTCCCCTTGCAAATGGCTACTGAAATTCAATACATTGCTCAAGTTGCATTACAACTCACCCAAAGGGAACACTAACATTGGATTTTGGCTAGTTTTGAAATCTGTATTATAAAACTTTTCGTTAAAGAATGATTGTGTTGTTTTGAACATTTTTTAGAAATGATGAACACCCAAAATACACTGTTGAAAGTAAAAGTCAAAGTCAACATTCCACAAGAGATGCCACATCAGCAAGTTTGACACCTCTGCTAAGTGACACTGTCCATGTTGGCAAAGTGAAGTAATATCCCTGACTCATCCCTTCGAGCTCAAGTCATCAGCTTTCACTTTCCCCTTTTCTCTAGTTTAGGGTTGAATAGAGTTTGTTAGTTTTCTGTTGATTGGTTAGATGTTAGTTTCTAGTTTGTTAGATCAGTTAGAGATTAGATCAAGTGTATATGAGTAGTATATATACTCTTCATCATTGTACAGATTGATTATTTGAATGAAGAAGAATTTTTCTCAATTTCTCTGTATTCTACTCTCTGAGTTTTCATACTTTGCTTCCATGGATTCTCGGTTGTAACTTCAATACTTATGTGTTAAACAAAAATGGCAAATAGTCAAGCAAAAGGTCAATCTATGAGTGCTTCTCGAAATTAAAACTAGCCAAGTAGGTAGCTAATGAGTTTTTTCTTTAATGGAAATGATATTCCAATCATCATAAGAGAAATCACACCCGGTGTAAACAACTACCCACTTGTTTTCCATTATTTTTCACTATTAAACAACTGAATTCGAAAGAGATTGAATAAAGGTGACTCGAATTAAAAACATGACCTTACCCAACACAAATACTCAAAATATCGACCCTACCTCCACACCAGAACCTACTTTCTCTCAATCTACCAACATAAACACTCAAAATGTCGACCCTGCCTCCACACCAAACCCTACCTCTTCTCCATCTACCAACACAAACACTCAAACTACTAACCCTGCCTCCACACCAGACACTAATTCAGCTCAACACACCTCCAATGCTTCACCACCCATACCTCCAGTCACTGATACCCTGAGAAGATCTACCAGACCCTCTAAAGCACCTTCATACCTTCAAGACTATTATTGTTCCCTTCTCAAGGATACAATCCATAATTCTGGATCACTTTCTTCATCATCCAAACCTGGAGGTAACTTATATCCCATTTGTAATGTTATTTCTTATGACAGACTGTCACCTACACACAAACACTTTGCCCTTAACATCTCTTCCTTGTCTGAACCATCATCTTTTTGAGGAGGCTATGAGTGACAGTAATTGGAAAAGTGTTATAGAGGCTGAATTACATGCTCTTGAGAAAACCAACACTTGGAAAATTGTACCTTTGCCTTCACATAAGAGAGCCATTGGATGTAAATGGGTTTTTAAACTCAAGTTGCATGCTGATGGTACTATTGAAAGGCACAAAGCTAGGCTTGTTGCCAAGGGCTTCACACAGACTGAAGGTATTGATTACTTGGAAACCTTCAGCCCTGTAGTGAAGATGACTACAGTGAGATTATTATTGGCCACTGCAGCAAGTCAGCATTGGCATCTATACTCGATGTCAATACTGCTTTTCTGCACAGGGACCTTGAAGAGGAAGTGTATATGCAACCACCACCTAGGTTACATCTCAAACAACCTGACGTTGTGTGCAAACTGGAGAGATCCCTCTACGGCCTCAAACAAGCTAGTAGGCAATGGAATGCCAAACTCACTGAGACACTGATGAACACAAGATCTAACCAATCCAAGGCTGACTACTCCTTGTATACCAAGCAATGCTCCACTGGTTTCATTGCAATTCTAGTTTATGTGGATGACTTAATACTTGCAGGTACTGATAGTGTAGAAATACACAAAGTTAAAGCTCTCCTACATGAAAAATTCAGCATCAAGGACCTTGGTGAGCTAAAATACTTTCTTGGATTTGAAGTGGCAAGAAACAATATTTCCTTGTGTCAAAGGAAATATGCTTTAGATCTATTGGAAGAAACTGGTTTGCTTGCTACTGTTGTGCAAAAAGTAGTTGTGCAAGTGTACACAATCGCAACAAGTAATATACTGATAAGTAGAATTCGTCTCCACAGGGATTGGTATTAATTTTAGAGTTTAAAAAGGAATTACTCTTTAGAGGAACAAGTAGCAAATAGGTTGAGTAACAAAGTTCAGTTGAACAAAGGGTGTAAAAGTAACAAGTTAACGGTGAGTTAAAATTATAAGAGAAATAAGTTGGATTGCTTTCACTATGTAAATTCCCAGAAACAAGACGCTATAACGTCACACGCTATAGCGTTAAGCGCTGTTGCAAATATTTTGTGCCTTTCGATCCTTTGGCGCCGTGGTTTCACTACAAGATGCCTATGTCTAGGTTCTAAATAGGTTCCCCCTGTATAATCAAGATCCCATGACTTATGCTTTATAAACTATTGCAACTTCTATGTCAGAGGAAGCAAAAATTGATTAAATGTCTTCAACCAACCTTATCATTTATATTAATCCTTGAGTTCTTTCTATGGTTCATGTCTGAATCCACAGAGGTACTAGTTTTACGTGGCCAAATATAAAACAAGTTTGGAAGAGTTATCACACAAGGATTAAAACACAAAACGTGAGAAATTATATCTGAAGCATTAATGGTTCATTACAAGCTATAGCAACCCAACTCAAAGAGTTTAGCTCATGTTGAGCAACATCAAAATAACACAAATAAAACTACTTGTATTACCGTAGGTAAGAAGGAAAATACAAGTGCAAAAGATACAAGCTTGAAGTTCCCTAATCATCCACGCTAAGATGGCTCATCATCAGCCTTACACCATGAGAAAAAGTACAGAAAAATACAAAAGAAGAAAGTAAAATAGCAAAAGCTTCTAAGGTGTATCAATGGAGAAGAAGAAGTGTCACACTTTCTCTCTCTACCAATACTCTCTCTATATCCGTTTGAAGTTCTAAGGTACGATGAGGGGAAATCAGCATCTCTAGTATATCTAGCATTGAGGTACAACTCCCCTCCAAAAGTCAAGAAAGGTGATGTTTACTTTTTCACCAACTCCACTATTCCTTTACTCAAGCAATGACAAGTGTCCACACAAATCCAATAAAATCCGCACATGTCGCCAAAGTCATCGTGGACACAAGATATGGAACATGGATTAATGAGCTTGGCGCCAAAATTTTACTTTTCCTTTAGATGCTCAATCATATTTTGCCCTCTTGACGTTATAGCGTTAGTTAGACGCTATAGCGCTAAACACCGCACTACTTCACAAAATACATCAAAATAATCACAAGGGCACCAAATGTGCCAATTTCATAGCAAAGCGGTGTTTAGCCTTTCCTATCCTAATATTAATAGAAATGCAATAAATACTATACTAACATTACTTGAGAACTTACTTAATTTAATGATTAGAGGTATAAATAACTCATATAAATATGAGTTATCACACCCCAAACTTAAACCATTGCTTGTCCCCAAGTAATGACACTTGCAAAGACAAACAAACCGACACTATTTACAACACACATGCTCGATCAACACTTCATTTCTAAGCATACTCACTCAAACATTTTCTCAATGGGCTAACAATTGATTCACACTCACACCAACACACCAATGCATTTATTCAACTTCTAAGCTTATTACTGCTCAATAGTGTGTGTGTGATCTCTTGACTCATCTCAATTCCTAGCTAGATTTGGATTTCTCTTTAGCCTTGGAAAGAATGGTCTTCTTTTGGTAAAATCAAGAACTCTTTCAAAACAATGACTAGATTAACATTTTCACACAGGAATGGGGATTTTCAGGCATGACAAAGGGTTTAACTAGGCACTTCAAGTCTATGGTCAGTGTTCCTAACTTATTGAATCTAAACAGCTCACGCTATAGCGTTTGACGCTATAGTGCTTGAACAAAGATAACAGATTTACTAGCTGTAGTCCCCTCATTACTTGGCTCCTCAGCAATTTTTTTTTTTTTTTTTTTTTTTTTTTAACATGAGGCTTTGCCTCTTTCTTTGCCTGGGGGGATGACCTAGCTTTTGTTTTGGGTAACTACTGACTTTACAACATATTTACATTAAACTTCTAAGTCACTGACCACCCTAAGACCTTTGTACCTAACCTTTATATAGCCCAACACCCCCAAACTTTTGCTTCAAAAACTCTTCAAGTTTTTAGTCAAGCCTTGATCTCACCTTGGTTAACTCAGACTAGCCTCAACCTCAGATAGTCCTTGGCTAGCTAAGTTTCTTCTTAAGCACAGAGATTTACGTGTGAGAGCAATAATAAACAAAGATTTCATCTAAAAGCACGGCTCTCTTACTCACTCACACAATTATCACTACAATTAGCCCAAGGGGAACGCATTCAATGACTATACTTAAAAATGAGGCACTTGAAACAGAACATCAAAAAGTGAGCAGTGTCCTCCCTGCTCTTTAAAGAACTAGGGAGAGGCCTGAAATTAACACAACAACAAAGTAAACCAAGTCTTAAAACATTTGTGAAGCGCAAGACAGACGCTATAGCGCTTCACAATTTATTCTTGTTCACAAAACACTAAACTTCTACAAAGCTGAGAAAATTAAAATCACTTCTTAACTAGACCGGACACTGGTCCTCGAGCTAACACGGGATGGTTGAGGGGCTTTGCAGCCTTTTTCTTCTTTTTCTCTTCTTCCTTCGCTTCTTCTCTCAGCGCTATAGCATCAGGACGCTATAGCGCTTCCACCAGAGCCGCCTTCTTTTTTCTCGCGCTTCATCTCTCGCTAACTTGCTAGTGCCTCCTTCTCCTGTTCGGACACTACCTTTCCGCATGTTGTGCTTCTGCCGCACACTTTCTTCATCAACTTCCTCAATCACGATCGGCTTGGCTCTGGGCTCCTCCTTGCAGATACATACGTTGGCCTTTTTGCCGCCACATGCTTCTCCTTGACTTTCGCTTGGAGCGCGATGGCACTTGGGCCTTGGGCTACCTCCCTTGGAGGACTCTCAGCCATAGCTTGAGCTTCTTCTTCAGAACCTGCAATAATGTTAGTTTTTGATTGAGGGCTCCTTTGGGCTCTTTGTTTAAGCCTAGGAGACTTTGTTCCACTTGACACAGATGATATTGGGCTTGTCTGAGCTGCAGGCGCTATAGCCTCAGACGCTATAGCGCCAGCAGGGCCCTCAGCAGGATTTTGGGAAACAGGATGTTGTGGTGAAACAGGTGGTGGACTTTGTTCTTTTGTGGGAATTGGGGATTGGACTGATGGTTCTGGTTGTGGTGGTTCATTTAGGTTTGGTGTTTGTTGAGCAGGTGAGGGTGACTTTTCTTTTGGCCGGGTTCGGTGGAGGTATGGTTGGTTTGGATTGTGGGGTTTCGTGAATGATCTGGTCTTGGGCTTGTGGTGAGGGTATTTGTGGTGAGGGTAGTCTTGTGGGGCTTGGTGTGGGATCAGCAGTCACTTCTTCATATTCTTCATTTTCTGATCCTTCCTCCTTTTCTGGGCTCTCTTCACCAGACTTCTCTTCACTCTCAGAATCCTCTTCCTCCTCAGAATCATTGACTTCTTTCATCACCCTCCTTGTTTCCTCTTCATCTTCTTCGCTGAGTTCTTCTAAATCCTCAGTGTTGAGGGATTCTTCACTACTCACCTTTGCCTTTTTCTTAGCAGGGCTCTTTACCTTCTTCAAGGCAGGGCTCCTGGCTCTCTTCTTGATTGGATCTGCAGCAGCCTTCTTACTCACCCTTTCTTTTGGTTGGGGTGGCTCCTTCACACCCTCATCTTCAATTAACCACTCTGGGAACACATGGGGTTCCATTAACTCCTTGCCCCTAGATAGCTTTTCCAGCACAGCCTTCTCCCATTCAAACTTAGCCTTCACAAATTTGCACAAGGCCTGCTGATTCTTTTTCAACTGATTGAGCGCTATAGCATCAGACGCTATAGCGCTAGCACTTCTTTGTCTGGGCTTGAACACAGCAGGAATATCTCCTTGAGGAGTCCTCCTCTCATCACGAATTTCAATTTCAACTTCAGCCTGCTTGCACAATTCAGTAATTAAACATGGAAAGTAAAGATTACCGTCAGTCTTCAGCCTGCTTTTCTCAATTTCTCTTGCAATGATTTTGCCCACATCTATGCTCTCACCTTCCAGAATAGCATCAAGCACTATCAACCAGTCCTTCTCCACATTTGTTGTGTGGGAAGTAGGCATGAGTGAATGCCTGATGAAAGTAAACCACATTGCAGCCTCATCCACTAGAAATGCTTTCTTGACTTTAAACTCTGATCCAAACCTCTCCCATGTAGCTTCCTCCACACATATTCTCTTCTTGACCTCCTCCATTTCATCACATCCCCACGTATCAAGCTTCTTCTCCAGGGCCTTTCCAGAATAACCCAACTTGAAGTGGTCATTGATAGCACTTGGGCTAAAATCAACCATTTCACCCCTAACCATAGAATAGGTTTGGGGCTTTCCCCCTTTTGGAGGAGGAATTCCTTTGTAAAACTCTCTCACTGAGGCACCACAAATTCCCTCTCGTGCTTGATGAATTTCTGCCACCCTAACGCTATAACAGTGGATGTGAACACGTCAGGAGCTTTTTCAGTTTTGAAACCCCTTTCTGCGATGAAGTTCATCTTCCAGTAACGCGCAGGATCGTCCTTTGGGTCTATGGCTCTTGAGGAACTGGGTTCAGTGGTCTTGGCCTTTCTCTGGGGTTTTTCAATTGAATGTTTCTTCACCATTTTGAGATTTTTGAAGATTTGGGGTTGTTTTGTGAATTTTTGGAACAGATTGCAAGATTGATTTGCAGAGAAATCAGGAATGGAAGTTATGAGACGGTGGGGGTTATGGAAGAAGAAAGAGAATCACCGGTTAGAAAGAGAGAAAGAGAAGGGAGTGGTTGAGTGAGAGGTTATGGGGAATTGAATGATGTGACCGTTGTTGATGGGCGGAGGATCAAGTGATCCAGGGCGACACCTGCGTGGCGCATAGGGCGCAGCGATTGAAGTGTGCAGCGCGCGTGCCACGTCATTATAATCTGTCCCATACTTTGAAATAAAAATGATTCTTCTTGCCGGCTACCTCCTCTTGACGCTATAGCGTCAACATCACACTCTTCAGCCTTCAAATTCCCAAATTCCTCAACACAAAAATTTTTCCTCCTGCAAAATAAAATAAAATAAACAGAAATGTTAATTAAAATCTTGGGGTGCCTCCCAAGAGCGCTTGTTTTAAGAGTCATCAGCCTGACTTCTTCATTTGATGTTAGGGATCTTGAAGATCAATTGAGGTCTTGTCCCTCATCACAGTGTCACCATGGTATTGTTTTACTCTCTGTCCATTCACCTTGAAAGTGGTGTTGGTTGCTTGATCAAATAAATCCACTGCACCATAGGGGTAGACCTTGACTAATTTAAAAGGGCCAGACCACCTTGATTTAAGCTTGCCAGGAAACAATTTTAATCTAGAATTGAAAAGGAGCACTTGGCCTCCTTCAATCACTCTACTGCTCAGATCTTCTGTCATGCCACATCTTTGTTTTTTCTTTGTAAATGGCTGAACTCTCATAGGCAGCATGCCTAATCTCATCAAGTTCATTTAATTGCAGTAGCCTAGCCTTACCTGCCCTATCACAATCAAAGTTGAGCTTTTTTATAGCCCAATGAGCTTTGTGTTGCAACTCAATAGGGAGGTGACATGCTTTCCCAAACACAAGTCTGTATGGAGACATTCCCAGAGGTGTCTTGAAGGCTGTCCTGTAAGCCCATAATGCATCATCCAGATGGATTGACCAGTCCTTTCTTGAAGGTCCCACCATTTTTTCAAGCATCCTTTTGATTTCTCTATTGGACAATTCAGCTTGCCCATTTGTTTGTGGGTGGTATGCAAGTTGGCAATTTTGTGCCTCACTCCATATTTTCCCAATAGAGACTCAATCAACTTGTTACAAAAGTGAGAACCCTCATCACTGATAATTGCTCTTGGTGTACCATATCTGGTGAATATGTTCTTCTGCAGAAACTTGCTGACTGACTTGGCATCATTGTTGGGAAGAGCCACAGCTTCAACCCATTTGGAAACATAATCCTGACCACCAGTATATACAAATTCCCATGAGAAGGAGGAAAGGGACCCATAAAATCCATGCCCCATACATCAAAGAGTTCAATCTCTAAGATGTTGGTTAAGGGCATTTCATGCTTGTTTGAAATGTTCCCAGTCCTTTGACACCTTGCATGACTCTTTACCCATTCTTGAGCATCCTTGAATAATGTAGGCCAAGAATACCCACATTGCAAGATTTTTTGTATTGTTCTTGTTCCTCCAAAGTGTCCACCACATGGTGAAGCATGACAATGCTCTAACACTTGAGGTTGTTCTTCCTCGCAAGGCACCTTCTTATCACTTGGTCTTGGCATTTCTTGTAGAGAAAAGGTTCATCCCAATAATAATCTTTCACTATATGGAAAAACCTTTTTCTTTGTTGATAATTCAGATCTGCGCAGCACACCGCTTACCAAGTTATTCACGATATCAAGAAACCACGAGCGGTGTCTTGAGACGCTTATAGCGTCTGGCGTTATAGCGGCAACCGCTATAGCGTTACACTTTTTCACCAAGCATCGCCAACAACTTCTCATCCGGGAAGATTTCTTTAATCTCTCCCTGCTCGCACTGCATTGTCTCCTTCAAGTCTAGACAAATGGTCGTGAGAACTAGTTCTCCACCCCCTTTTATCATGAATTTCCAAGTCAAATTCTTGGAGGAGGAGAACCCATCTTATTAGCCTTGGTTTTGCATCTTTCTTAGAGATCAAATACTTGATGGCTGAATGGTCTGTAAAAACAATTACTTTTGTGCCAACCAAGTATGATCTAAATTTATCAAAGGCAAAAACCACAGCTAATAGCTCTTTTTCAGTAACTGTGTAATTTAACTGTGCTTCAATAAGTGTTTTGCTTGCATAGTAAATGGAATGAAAGATTTTATCATACCTTTGCCCAAGCCACGGCTCCCACAAAGATAGTCACTTGCATCACACATGAGCTCGAATGGTTTACTCCAATCAGGGGCAACAATGATGGGTGCAGTAATCAGAGCTTTCTTTAACTTCTGGAAGGCTTCAAGGCATGCATCATCAAAGTTGAAAGTGGTGTCATGCTGAAGGAGTTGACATAGAGGTTTTGAGATCTTTGAGAAGTCTTTAATGAATCTCTTGAAAAAACCAGCATGCCCAAGGAAACTTCTTATACCTTTGACACTTGAGGAGGTGGCAATTTTTCAATGACTTCAATCTTGGCCCTATCCACCTCTAAGCCTTTCTTGGAGATCCTATGCCCTAGTACAATTCCTTCTTGCACCATGAAGTGACATTTCTCCCAATTGAGCACAAGATTTGTCTCTTCACATCTTATCAGTATCTCTTCCAAGTTATCCAAACACTTCTGAAAGCTATCCCCAAACACAGAGAAGTCATCCATAAAAACCTCCATAGATTTTTCAATGAAGTCAGAGAATATGGACATCATACATCTCCGGAAGGTTGCAGGGGCATTACACAGTCCAAAGGGCATTCTTCTAAAAGCAAATGTGCCATAAGGACATGTGAATGTGGTCTTTTCTTTGGTCTTCGTGAACTATTGCTATTTGGTTATAGCCGCGAATAGCCATCAAGGAAGCGATAATAGTCCTTACCAAAGTAAAGTCGTCCAACATTTGGTCAATAAAAGGGAGAGGAAAGTGGTCCTTCTTTGTGGCCTTGTTTAATTTCCTATAGTCCATGCAGATTCTCCAACCAGTCACTGTTCTTGTGGGAATCAACTCATTTTTGTCATTTGTGATCACAGTGACACCACCCTTTTTGGGAACACATTGCACAGGGCTAACCCATGCACTGTCAGAAATAGGATACACAATCCCTGCATCTAACCACTTGAGGATTTCCTTCTTCACCACTTCCTTCATTATGGGATTAAGCCTTCTTTGACCTTCAATGCTATGTTTAGCATTTTCCTCTAACACAATCCTGTGCATGCAGATTGTAGGACTTATCCCATGTATATTAGACATTTGCCAACCTATTGCCTTTTTGTGCCTCTTTGAGTTGTAATGAGCTCCACCTCTTGGTTTTGGTTCAAACTAGCGAGAAATGATGACAGTAGAGTCTCATTTTCCCCGGATATGCATACTTGGTGCTTGGGTAATTCTTTCAACTCTAGATCAGGTGGTTGAATAATAGAAGGAACACTCTTCTTGAGGTTTGAATTTTCTTGCTCTAGTGACTCATATCTCCTAGCCCAAACCTCATTCACAGCTTGCTTGCCTTCTTGAAATTCTTCTTCTTTCAACAATTCATGTTCCTCAGTATTGTTTAGCACCTTTCCCAAGTGGTTGTTAGTTTTTGAAAATGTTTTTGAACCACTTGGTCAAGAGAAACCACAAAGGAACACTCTTCAAGATTGACATCCGGAAGTTTTAATGCATTGAACATTGATCTTCACTTCTTGGTCATTAACCTCATTGTCAATTCTCCTTTTTGTACATCTATGAGTGTCTTCCTCAGTAGCAAGAAGGGTCTACCTAAAATGATAGGTACCTCTGCAGATCGCTTCAAAATCTAAAATAACAAAGTCAACGGGAAAAACAAATTTATCTACCTTAATTAAAACATCCTCCAAGATTCCTTCGGGATAGGCAAGTGACCTATCGCCTAAGCGGAGGCTTAGAAGTATGCCTGGCAGTTCCTATACCCAATTGCGTGTAAATGGACTTAGGCATTAAGTTAATACTTGCCCCTAAGTCACACAAAGCACGACCATAATAAAAATTTCCAATGGAACAGGGTATTGTGAAGCTACCGTGGTCCTTTAATTTTTCGGGAAGTTTATTTTGCATCAACATGCGCATTCCCGATCATTGCCACGATTTCAAATTCTCCCAACCTTCTTTTCTTTGTCAAAACATCTTTCATAAATTTGGCATAGTTGGGCATTTGTTGTAATGCCTCAACTAGAGGAACATTAATGTGCAATTGTTTTAACACCTCATGGAATTTATTAAATTGTTTGTCCTCATGTGCCTTTTTAACCTTTGAGGGTAAGGGGAGCAGGATATTCGTGCACCAATTTAGGTTCGTGTGTTCTGTTTGCATTTGACGCTATAGCGGCCGGGTGTTATAAGCGTCCGAAAAATTCTTTTCATTTCCAAAGAACACTTGACTCTAAATTCTTGGGTGCGAAGTTACCTCTTTACCACTTCGGTGGTTATTGCTTTCACATGCTCCTTGCACGGTGCATGAGATGAAGATGGTTCAGTAGTAGATGGGAGTCCACCATTTACGCTTTGTGTGAGAAAGCGGATGCAATCTGTCCCACTTGATTCTCCGAGTCTTGATTGATGCTTCATGAGTCCTGCATTGTTGTTTTACAATCACCGATGAATGACCTTAGCAGAGACTCCATTGAATTGTCCATAGGAGGAGTAGGAGCATTGCATCTAGGAGGTTCTTTGTTGTTGTTGTTGTCTTGGGAATCCAGGGGGAATAGCAGGAGCATTTGTGCTTGTGTTAGCATTGTTGCCTCCCCCCCACCTGAAGTTAGGATGATTCCTCCAACCAGGGTTGTATGTATTAGAATAAGGGTTGTTGCCCTTGTTGTGACCCACATAATTAACAGAAGCAGGGTTTGTTGTACATTCTTCATACAGATGAGCCCCTCCACAATATACACAACTGGCTTCTCCAGGTGGAGCTTGCTCAATAGCTGCTGCAGTAGACCTTTCAGGCGCTATAGCATCAGATGCTATAGCGTTGGCAGTGTTCAGCTCCTTTATCATATTAGTCAGAGTAGCCACTTGGGCTGAGAGAGCAGAAACCTCACTCACTTCATGAACCCCAGCTACTTTCCTTGTAGAATTCAACCTTTCGAAGAGGCCATGAAGAGCTGTTAATGGCAATGCGCTCTATAAGCTCACAAGCATCATTATAGGATGAGTTCAGAATTACACCTCCAGATGAGGCATCCAACATGGACCTAGTAGGTGCCTCTAGCCCATTATAAAAAGTCTCCATTTGAATTACAATAGGAATTCCATGATGTGGACACTTCCTAAGCAACTCCTTCCACCTTTCCCAAGCCTCATGTAATGATTCACCCTCTTTTTGCTTGAAGGATGTGATGTCATTCCTCATCCTTGCATTTTTGTTTGGTGGGAAATACTTCTCCAGAAATTTCTTTGTCATGTCTTCCCAAGTAGTGATAGAATTGGACTCAAGGAATTCAACCAAGCTTTTGCTCTGTCTTTTTAAAGAATAAGGAAACAAGCCACTGAATGCATCCTCACTCACCCCTAGGATAATGAAATTATTGCACACTTCTAGAAAGTTTCTCAGATGGGCAAAAGGATCTTCTTGAGTGGAACCTCCAAATTGTCCAGTTGTTTGGAGCATTTGGAACATCATAGGTTTGAACTCAAAATGAGTAGCAGTCACCACAGGCCTAGTGATACTTGTTTCCATGGAATGAGGATCAAACACAGCATAATCTCTCATTGGCTGTCTCTGTCATTCACCATTTGATCAGTCCTTGATTAATGAATCGTCTCTGCACTCAAAGTATTCATTATCAACTTCGATATGGGTAAAAGGACCTTGCCTTCCACCTCTTGGACCTCTTCCTCCAACTGTGAGGAGTTCTTCCCCAAGTGTGCCTCTACCAAGATGATGAGAGTGATCAGACATAGTTAGCCTGATTTGTTGTAACCTTTGTTGGCGTCTTAACCTTCTGAATCTTCTCTCTGGTTCAGGATCAAACTCAAAAGTGGGTGGTTCTGATCTGGGCATACGCTATAGCATCAGACGCTATAGCACTTCCTGTAACACAACACGAGAAAATTGCCAAGGTAAAAAACCTCCTAAGGATGTAATAATTTCTTAAACAATAAAAATTAAATGCAATCCACAAACAACGGCGCCAAAAACTTGTTGTGCAAAAAGTAGTTGTGCAAGTGTACACAATCGCAACAAGTAATATACTGATAAGTAGAATTCGTCTCCACAGGGATTGGTATTAATTTTAGAGTTTAAAAAGGAATTACTCTTTAGAGGAACAAGTAGCAAATAGGTTGAGTAACAAAGTTCAGTTGAACAAAGGGTGTAAAAGTAACAAGTTAACGGTGAGTTAAAATTATAAGAGAAATAAGTTGGATTGCTTTCACTATGTAAATTCCCAGAAACAAGACGCTATAACGTCACACGCTATAGCGTTAAGCGCTGTTGCAAATATTTTGTGCCTTTCAGATCCATCGGCGCTGTGGTTTCACTACAAGATGCCTATGTCTAGGTTCTAAATAGGTTCACCCCTGTATAATCAAGATCCCACAGCTTATGCTTTATAAACTATTGCAACTTCTATGTCTAGAGGAAGCAAAAATTGATTAAATGTCTTCAACCAACCTTATCATTTATATTAATCCTTGAGTTCTTTCTATGGTTCATGTCTGAATCCACAGAGGTACTAGTTTTACGTGGCCAAATATAAAACAAGTTTGGAAGAGTTATCACACAAGGATTAAAACACAAAACGTGAGAAATTATATACGAAGCATTAATGGTTCATTACAAGCTATAGCAACCCAACTCAAAGAGTTTAGCTCATGTTGAGCAACATCAAAATAACACAAATAAAACTACTTGTATTACCGTAGGTAAGAAGGAAAATACAAGTGCAAAAGATACAAGCTTGAAGTTCCCTAATCATCCACGCTAAGATGGCTCATCATCAGCCTTACACCATGAGAAAAAGTACAGAAAAATACAAAAGAAGAAAGTAAAATAGCAAAAGCTTCTAAGGTGTATCAATGGAGAAGAAGAAGTGTCACACTTTCTCTCTCTACCAATACTCTCTCTATATCCGTTTGAAGTTCTAAGGTACGATGAGGGGAAATCAGCATCTCTAGTATATCTAGCATTGAGGTACAACTCCCCTCCAAAAGTCAAGAAAGGTGATGTTTACTTTTTCACCAACTCCACTATTCCTTTACTCAAGCAATGACAAGTGTCCACACAAATCCAATAAAATCCGCACATGTCAGCAAGGTACTGTGGACACAAGATATGGAACATGGATTAATGAGCTTGGCGCCAAAATTTTACTTTTCCTTTAGATGCTCAACTGCGCTGCCCTCTTGACGTTATAGCGTTAGACGCTATAGCGCTAAACACTGCACTACTTCACAAAATACATCAAAATAATCACAAGGGCACCAAATGTGCCAATTTCATAGCAAAGCAGTGTTTAGCCTTTCCTATCCTAATATTAATAGAAATGCAATAAATACTATACTAACATTACTTGAGAACTTACTTAATTTAATGATTAGAGGTATAAATAACTCATATAAATATGAGTTATCAGCTACCAAACCTTGTTCCACCCCAATGGATCCAGGATTGAAGTTACATAAAGAATTGGGAGAACTCATAGAAGAGCCTGCAGCATACAGAAGACTAATAGGGAGGCTACTCTACTTAACACACTCCAGACCTGAAATTGCATATGCAGTGGGGAAATTGAGGCAATTCTTGGACAAACCTACTGATATGCATATGCTTGCTGCCCTACGTGTACTAAAATTCATCAAAACCAATCCAAGCCAGGGACTATACTTCAGAACCGATTCATCTCTATGTCTCAAGGGCTATTGTGATTCTGATTGGGGAGCTTGCATTGACACTAGAAGGTCTACTACAGGTTATTGCTTCTTTCTTGGCACCTCATTGGTCTCATGGAAGAGCAAAAAACAAAATATAGTGTCAAGATCTTCCTCCGAGGTAGAATACAGAGCTTTAGCTCAAGCAACATGTGAAGCTCAATGGCTACTATATTCAGTGAGGGACTTACATATATCTTATAACACTGCTGTTGCCATTTACTGTGACAACCAATCTGCATTACACATTGCTGCAAATCCGGTCTTCCACGAACGAACAAAGCATATAGAGATCGATTGTCACGTTGTTCGTGATAAGGTACGTGATGGAACACTGCATCTTCTTCCAATATCAACAAAAGAACAGATTGCAGACCTGTTGACAAAGCCCCTTAGTCCTGGAATTTTTTCTCTACTGCAAACTAAGCTTGAAATGATTAACATCTATTCCAGCTTAAGGAAGGATGTTACAAGTAAAAGTCAAAGTCAACATTCCACAAGAGATGTCATATCAGCAAGTATGACACCTCAGCTAAGTGACACTGTCCATGATGGCAAAGTGAAGTAATATCTCTGACTCTTCCCTTCGAGCTCAAGTCATCAGCTTTCACTTTCCCCTTTTCTCTAGTTTAGGGTTGAATAGAGTTTGTTAGTTTTCTGTTGATTGGTTAGATGTTAGTTTCTAGTTTATTAGATCAGTTAGAGATTAGATCAATTGTATATGAGTAGTATATATGTAACACCCCGATTCTCGTGCGTGGTGATTCTGTTTGTATGTGCCTATTTTATGCAATATTTTGACTTGATAAGATTATACTATTTTGATTTACTGTGTGTTTGTGTTATTAAAAATTAGTTGAAGTCACATTCAAATGTATTTTTATTTTTATATGCTATTTGTGAATGTGATTGTTATATATATATATATATATATATATATATATATATACATATATATATTTATATTTATTTATTTTACTTTTATAAATATTAGTATTTGAGATGTTACTTATTATAGAAATTATTTTAAGCTATTGAGGTGTTAAAATAATAGTTATAGTGATATTGAGATTTAAAAAGGATTTAAAATGGAATTAAGGCTACTTTTACTCGCATACACCTCCTTGTCCCTACTAAAGCGCTTTTGAGCTCAAAGCTCACTTAAGCCCATGCGCGTTATCCAGCCCAGAACCCGACCCAGTTCGTTCTTCTTCTCCCCGTGAACTTGCAGCAGCAGCGAACCCTACCTGCAACCTTCCTCCAATTCGCGTTTTCTCCCCTTCACGCGGCCAACTCTGAAACTTCACCTTCCCATTCGAATTTCTCCCCTGATTCCAATTATGACGTTAGTTTGAATGATTATGGCTTCGGTTGTTGAGAAAAACTGCGCCATAAATCGCGTTCCCTCTCCACGTTCCTTTCCTCTTCGCCGCGATTCTCCTTCACAACTGTGGTGGTTTGAATAACTCATTTCAGATGTGAGTTGCATAAAGGATAGCCTTGCATATACTGACCTCTTCCTTGTTCAAATTGGGATTTATTCGATGGTAACCCGTGTCTTCCCGATTCGTGACAGCAACCCCAAATTGCTAAGCATGGATCCTCGCTATGACCACTGCTACAGCAACTTCAACATAAGACCAACGTAAATGTTCAGCTCTTTGAGTCCTTCGGTTTTCGACTTCGAATCATCATCTCGTTCGGGTATGTTTCGATATGTACTTTTTCTAAAAAATGATTAGTCATTTTTAATATTTACTGGGTAATTAATTGAGTGTTATTGTTGTCTAACTATACGAGTGCGAGTCGATGGTCACATCGTCGGATTCAGATCACGCTCGGAAGCTCGTCGTTTGTCTTTACATTGTGTCAAAAGAATGATAATGATTTGGAGATCGGGAGGCATCTAAGTAATTAAGGGAGGAAGCTTGGATCATTGATGACTTGGAGGAATTGCTAGAAAAGCTGCGTGCTTTCCTCAATTACCAAAGGTAAGGGGAATCTTTTTCCATAGCCAATAGTTTATAAAACTTGGAACCATAGGATTGAGTGTTAGGAAATGTTTGATTGAATTCTTATATGTTAATTTGATTGATTTGGTGATGAATGTAATGAATATATAATTGAATTGAGTCTTTATGTGATAATTGAATTGATGAGGTTATTCTGAGTGGTGTTGGCATGTTAATTGTATGACTTTGAATGAAAACAATAGGGAGAATTGAGAATGAAGGTTAGGTGTTTGGTGTTATGCTTGAGTGAATTGTTACTTGTGTATATGAATGGTGTTCTTACTTGGGTGTTGAGGATATTGATGATTGTTAGGATAATAAAGTGGTTGTAGCTAATTTAATCTAGCAAAATAAGTGGGTGGTAGGTGTTGGGTTGGTAGTTTGAACAAGGAATAATAATAAATCCATGGCGTTTAAGGAAGTTTTAGGATCGGTATAGGTGGACCGTGATAGGGGCGCCAATTGGCAGTGCATTTGGCGCCTGGCCGAGGTGAACGGGGTGAGGTGCCGAGGTGAATGAGGTGAGGTGACCTAGGTGAGTGAGGTGAGGTGAGGTGCCGAGGTTAATGGGGTGATGTGCCGAGGCGAAGGAGGCGAGGTGACCTAGGTGAGTGAGATGAGGTGAGGTGCCGAGGTGAATGGGGTGAGGTGCCGAGGTGTGTGAGAGTGTACCAAGGTGTGTTTTGTGTGTGCTGAGGTGTGCGAGTGGGAGGAGGTGCCAAGTTGCAGGAAAACTGGCGCCTGGTTTACTGTTGATTGCTGCGTGGGTGTGTGCAGGGGAGGGGGCGCCAATTCCACAGGAATCTGGCGCCTGGTGTGCTGTTTGGCTAGGTGAGGGCGGCAGGTTGGGGGTGAACAGTGTCAGGGGCGCCAAATTGCAGGGAATGGCGCCCAGTGTTGGCGCCTGTGTGTGTGTCATGGGCTGTTGGGTTGCCTTAGACAGTGAATAGTGTTAGGGGCGCCAAATTGCAGGGAATTTGGCGCCTATGTGTGTGCAGGTGGGCTGGAAAAGTATTTCTTGGTGGAGGGTGTTGCGCAGGGGCGCCATTTTGGCTGCCCCAATGCGCCTGGTGCGTGTCTTAGTTCTTTGGGAATTCGGCAGGGTGTGGCGCAACACCGGGCGCCATTTGGCATGCCCGAAGGCGCTAGTGCATCTTTGTTTGTGTGCACGCAGGGTGTGGTGTTGCGCAGGGGGGCGCCATTTGGCTGCCCCAAGTGCGCCTGGTGGCGCCTAGGTCTAGGTGTGAGTTCCACAATGGTCCCCGAAACGCTAAAATAGTTATTATGGTGTCAAATTAGTCCCTAGGTGCTAAAATAATTATTATGGGGTCGAAATAATCCCTAGGTGTTAAATTAATTAATATGGCGTCAAAAGGGTCCCTATGGGTCCAAGTGGCCCTTAGGCGTCACAAAGGTCCTAGGATGTTAGGAATTAGTCCCCCGGTGTTGAATTGGTCCTTAGGTGATATGTTTGGTCCTAGGTGTTCTTTTAGTCCTTTCGGTGTTGCATTTAGCCATTGTGAGTTATCTTAAGTGGTGATAGGTATTCTTGGTGAGTACATTTTGGGTGATTGAGGTTATGACCTCTCTTGGTGTTTGGTGTGCAAATAAAATTAATGGTGATTATTCTATGTATGATATTTGGTGTTGTTTTGGTGTCTTTGATGCATAGTCATGGTGTTGCATAGGCATGTGCATTATTTTTGGTGAATAGGCCTCGGCCTCATGAAATATTTTGGTGAATGCCCTCTGGGCCTTTTTGGTGATTGGTGAATGCCCTCTGGGCCATTTGGTGATTGGTGAATGCCCTCTGGGACTTTTCGGTGATGGATCCACATGCATATGCCCTTGGCGTTGGGTTGCATATCATGCACTTGCATACATTTTTCTCGTGGTTGTCAGGTGTGTATAATTAAATGGTGAAAGTGTTTGGATTGTACTGCCTGGTGTGCTAATGCTTGTCTTATTGTGTTGCTTGTTTTATTTACTATTTTCTATGAAATGAGACTCACCCTTTCTGCTTGGAATGTTGCTCTTATGTGGCAACGCTGCAGGTGACAGTGACTGAAGGTGACGTGAGTACCTTCTTCTAGTATGGTCGAGTCAGCTCTGATACGTAGCACCGGGGGGGATATTTAGGATTTGTCGTTTATTTTATGAATTGACTTTTCATTGGGATAACTGTATTTTCCGTATTTGAGTTTTGTTAATTCCGCTGCAATGGTGTTTATTCCCGGATTTCTGTTATGGTGCTATGTATCTTAACTTGGAGTTCATTCTATTTAGTATTTTGGAATTTTTAAATGTGGTTGTTTAAATGTGGCACCCTCAAGTGGTCGCACTAAAGTTTTTCGTAGAATCTGATTCTCAAATTGATCAAATAATAGACTATGTAGAAGGGGGTGTTACAATAGTGGTATCAGAGCAGTTCGGTCCTAACCGGACCATTTGTATTGTCTATTGTGTCTTCCGATTTGTGAACTCTAAGTAGAGTTTCACGCATTACTTGTTGATACTTGGTAATTAGGAGGGTGACCAACTTAGTTGGTGAAGTTCTCAAGATAATAGGGTGAGTGGTAGATATTCTTAGAAAAGAGTATCACAGTCAGAGCTGGTATACTGTTAGAATCTAACCTAGACCCCGAATGACTCTTTTCCCTTAGAGAGATTTTTCATAGCGCCTGGTCTCTTACTTAGGCCATGTGTCGTGTTCGTTATGTTTTCTTGGTGTGAAGTTTGTATCTTAGTCATTTGTTTGTTGCTTTCGTGTTTTTTTTAAACTCTGAATTTATATAAGCTGAACTTATATGATTTGAATTTTAGTTGTCACCTATACACTAATTGTGATATGCGGTTTTATGACTAAAGAATAGAATTTGCATTGAGACTGTCTGTGAGATTCTATTAAAATAGGTTTAATTGGTTCATGCCCACAAATGTGTTTAATTTATTTTAATTAAGTATAAAGTGTTTGTGTAGGAGTATTTTTCTGACGAATTGATACTTTAGAGTAGATGCTTGGTCTTTTTGGATATAATGGATAATGGATAATTTGTGTATTGTGATGATTTGTTGTTTATTATGAATTGTGTATTGTGACGATTTGTTGTTTATTCTGATGGAGTAGTGTTTGTGTTACCTGCTATGTTTCATTGTATTGTATTTCTTTGATTTTGTAAAAAGTTTGAGCTCTATACTTTGTTGGAAGAACAAGTGTAGTATATGTACCTGAACAATTTTGAAGTTTAATAGAAATACTAAGCCATTAGTTGCTGTTTAAAATTTTCTTTAGGATTCATTATATTTTTTTTTGATTATTTGAATGTAATGCTTGTGGTTTTCATTTTAATTTTTGTATTAGGAGTTTGTAATATCCCAATATTATGTTATTTTGTCTGTTATATCAATAGCACCATATAAGATCAATTTGACGTGTGTTTTGGTTTGATAACAAATGGTTTCATAACAAATGTTGCTTTGTAGTTTACCTTACCATGATTTCTGGCTGTTATAGTTCATCATCATCTGATCATGTATTGGTTTATGATTTTGTATTTCACTTTCATTTTATAGATTGTTCTAGCTGAAATGTTGATGCTCAAGATTTTGTGTCATTTAAATAAGTTCAAGGAGCATCATTCATTCTTATAGTGATAGGATTAGTGCCTTGTTGGTTCACAGCAAGTAAAAGAATAAAAGAATATACAAAAAAAAAAAATATATTAACTGTGTTTGGTGGGGAGCCTTTTTCTATTACGTTAAATTTTATATATGAAATGAAATTTACAGTCCTACTTTGAGGCCCTAAAAAAGGAGTGAAAAATTGAGTAATTAGTATAGAAATTGCAATTGTTGAGTGTTTTGGTATAGTGAAGTGAAGTCACTTTCACTGTATTTGATTTAATTTTGCATATTGGTTGTCTCCCTCTCACGACTTGTCACTTTCAATTTTAAGAATAGTACTCAATCTTTTATTTTGTCTTGAAGGTTTATGTAAATTTCGAGGACGAAATTTTTTTTTTGGGGGGTTGAGTTGTAACACCCCGATTCTCGTGCGTGGTGATTCTGTTTGTATGTGCCTATTTTATGCAATATTTTGACTTGATAAGATTATACTATTTTGATTTACTGTGTGTTTGTGTTATTAAAAATTAGTTGAAGTCACATTCAAATGTATTTTTATTTTTATATGCTATTTGTGAATGTGATTGTTATATATATATATATATATATATATATATATATATATATATATATATATATATATATATATATATATATATATTTATATTTATTTATTTTACTTTTATAAATATTAGTATTTGAGATGTTACTTATTATAGAAATTATTTTAAGCTATTGAGGTGTTAAAATAATAGTTATAGTGATATTGAGATTTAAAAAGGATTTAAAATGGAATTAAGGCTACTTTTACTCGCATACACCTCCTTGTCCCTACTAAGCGCACCCCAGTTCAGCTCACTTAAGCCCATGCGCGTTATCGGCCAGTAACCCGACCAGTTCGTTCTTCTTCTTCTCCCGTGAACTTGCAAAGAAGAAATAACCCTACCGCAACCTTCCTCCATTCGCGTTTTCTCCCCTTCACGCGGCCAACTCTGAAACTTCACCTTCCCATTCGAATTTCTCCCCTGATTCCAATTATGACGTTAGTTTGAATGATTATGGCTTCGGTTGTTGAGAAAAACTGCGCCATAAATCGCGTTCCCTCTCCACGTTCCTTTCCTCTTCGCCGCGATTCTCCTTCACAACTGTGGTGGTTTGAATAACTCATTTCAGATGTGAGTTGCATAAAGGATAGCCTTGCATATACTGACCTCTTCCTTGTTCAAATTGGGATTTATTCGATGGTAACCCGTGTCTTCCCGATTCGTGACAGCAACCCCAAATTGCTAAGCATGGATCCTCGCTATGACCCATCGCACAAAGAACTTCAACATAAGACCAACGTAAATGTTCAGCTCTTTGAGTCCTTCGGTTTTCGACTTCGAATCATCATCTCGTTCGGGTATGTTTCGATATGTACTTTTTCTAAAAAATGATTAGTCATTTTTAATATTTACTGGGTAATTAATTGAGTGTTATTGTTGTCTAACTATACGAGTGCGAGTCGATGGTCACATCGTCGGATTCAGATCACGCTCGGAAGCTCGTCGTTTGTCTTTACATTGTGTCAAAAGAATGATAATGATTTGGAGATCGGGAGGCATCTAAGTAATTAAGGGAGGAAGCTTGGATCATTGATGACTTGGAGGAATTGCTAGAAGCTTGCGTGCTTTACTCAATTACCAAAGGTAAGGGGAATCTTTTTCCATAGCCAATAGTTTATAAAACTTGGAACCATAGGATTGAGTGTTAGGAAATGTTTGATTGAATTCTTATATGTTAATTTGATTGATTTGGTGATGAATGTAATGAATATATAATTGAATTGAGTCTTTATGTGATAATTGAATTGATGAGGTTATTCTGAGTGGTGTTGGCATGTTAATTGTATGACTTTGAATGAAAACAATAGGGAGAATTGAGAATGAAGGTTAGGTGTTTGGTGTTATGCTTGAGTGAATTGTTACTTGTGTATATGAATGGTGTTCTTACTTGGGTGTTGAGGATATTGATGATTGTTAGGATAGTAAAGTGGTTGTAGCTAATTTAATCTAGCAAAATAAGTGGGTGGTAGGTGTTGGGTTGGTAGTTTGAACAAGGAATAATAATAAATCCATGGCGTTTAAGGAAGTTTTAGGATCGGTATAGGTGGACCGTGATAGGGGCGCCAATTGGCAGTGCATTTGGCGCCTGGCCGAGGTGAACGGGGTGAGGTGCCGAGGTGAATGAGGTGAGGTGACCTAGGTGAGTGAGGTGAGGTGAGGTGCCGAGGTTAATGGGGTGATGTGCCGAGGCGAAGGAGGCGAGGTGACCTAGGTGAGTGAGATGAGGTGAGGTGCCGAGGTGAATGGGGTGAGGTGCCGAGGTGTGTGAGAGTGTACCAAGGTGTGTTTTGTGTGTGCTGAGGTGTGCGAGTGGGAGGAGGTGCCAAGTTGCGGGGAAAGCGGCGCTGGTTTATTGTTGATTCTTTGCGGGTGTGTGTGCGGGGGCGCCAATTCCACAGAATCTGGCGCTGGTGTCTTTGTTTGGCTAGGTGAGGCGGCGGAGTTGGGGGTGAAGCATGTCGGGCGCCAAATTGCGTGGAAATTTGGCGCTGTGTGTGTGTCATGGGTCATTGGGTTGCCTTAGACAGTGAATAATAGTGTTAGGCGCCAAATTGCGTGGAATTGGCGCATATGTGTGTGTGTGTGAAATTTGGAAAGGTATTTCAGGTGGAGGGTGTTGCGCAGGGCGCCATTTTGGCTGCCCCAATGCGCTGGTGCGTGTCTTAGTTCTTTGGAATTTCGGCAGGGTGTGGCGCAACACCGGGCGCCATTTGGCATGCCCAAAGGCGCGCTAGTGCCTTGTTTGTGTGCACGCAGGTGTGGTGTTGCGCAGGGGGGCGCCATTTGGCTGCCCCAAGTGCGCCTGGTGGCGCCTAGGTCTAGGTGTGAGTTCCACAATGGTCCCCGAAACGCTAAAATAGTTATTATGGTGTCAAATTAGTCCCTAGGTGCTAAAATAATTATTATGGGGTCGAAATAATCCCTAGGTGTTAAATTAATTAATATGGCGTCAAAAGGGTCCCTATGGGTCCAAGTGGCCCTTAGGCGTCACAAAGGTCCTAGGATGTTAGGAATTAGTCCCCCGGTGTTGAATTGGTCCTTAGGTGATATGTTTGGTCCTAGGTGTTCTTTTAGTCCTTTCGGTGTTGCATTTAGCCATTGTGAGTTATCTTAAGTGGTGATAGGTATTACTGGTGAGTACATTTTGGGTGATTGAGGGTTATGACCTCTCTTGGTGTTTGGTGTGCAAATAAAATTAATGGTGATTATTCTATGTATGATATTTGGTGTTGTTTTGGTGTGGTGATGCATAGTCATGGTGTTGCATAGGCATGTGCATTATTTTTGGTGAATAGGCCTCGGCCTCATGAAATATTTTGGTGAATGCCCTCTGGGCCTTTTTGGTGATTGGTGAATGCCCTCTGGGCCATTTGGTGATTGGTGAATGCCCTCTGGGCCTTTTCGGTGATGGATCCACATGCATATGCCCTTGGCGTTGGGTTGCATATCATGCACTTGCATACATTTTCTGGTGGTTGTCTGGGTGTGTATAATTAAATGGTGAAAGTGTTTGGATTGTACTGCCTGGTGTGCTAATGCTTGTCTTATTGTGTTGCTTGTTTTATTTACTATTTTCTATGAAATGAGACTCACCCTTTCTGCTTGGAATGTTGCTCTTATGTGGCAACGCTGCAGGTGATAGTGACTGAAGGTGACATGAGTACCTTCTTCTAGTATGGTCGAGTCAGCTCTGATACGTAGCACCGGGGTGGATATTTAGGATTTGTCGTTTATTTTATGAATTGACTTTTCATTGGGATAACTGTATTTTCCGTATTTGAGTTTTGTTAATTCCGCTGCAATGGTGTTTATTCCCGGATTTATGGTGCTATGTATCTTAACTTGGAGTTCATTCTATTTAGTATTTTGGAATTTTTAAATGTGGGTGTTTAAATGTGGCACCCTCAAGTGGTCGCACTAAAGTTTTTCGTAGAATCTGATTCTCAAATTGATCAAATAATAGACTATGTAGAAGGGGGTGTTACAATATATACTCTTCATCATTGTATAGATTGATTATTTGAATGAAGAAGAATTTTTCTCAATTTCTCTGTATTCTACTCTCTGAGTTTTCATACTTTGCTTCCATGGATTCTCGGTTGCAACTTCAATACTTATGTGTTAAACAAAAATGGCAAATAGTCAAGCAAAAGGTCAGTCTATGAGTACTTCTCGAAATTAAAACTAGCCAAGTAGGTAGCTAATCAGTTTTTTCTTTAATGGAAATGATATTCCAATCATCATAAGAGAAATCACACCCAGTGTAAACAACTACCCACTTGTTTTCCATTATTTTTCACTATTAAACAACTGAATTCGAAAGAGATTGAATAAAGATGACTCTAATTAAACAATTAGTTCATCAATTGACATGTTTAAGTGCAAGTTCGATTAAGACTATTTTCAAAGAGCGAAATATAGTTTTTATAAAGGAATTCAGTCGTATTATTTATCAAATTAGTGATTGGACTCAAGATCAACAATATGAACTGTAACACCCTAAGTAATTTAATTACTTATTTAATTAAGTTATTTGTGGATTACAACATTTTTACTAAATCAAAGAATTAATCTAGAGTTGATTTAATTTCAGGGAGTGTATGAGTAAAAGAGGGAGGGGTGCTATTAGAGGCCCATTAGTTATGGTTTAGGCCATATCCAATTTAATAGTGGGCTTGCCTTCTTGATATTTCTAAGAAGAAGGTAGGATAAGAGAGAAAGAAGCAAAGTTGAATAAGTAATTGAAAAGTCAACAAAGGTAGGAAGAATAAGACAAAAGAGAAAGGAGAAGAAGAAAGCAAGAACGTAGAAGAGAAGAGAGAAACCGTGGGTGTTCTTGAGCTTGGAGATTTTGGGTTTTGATCATCTAGCAAGTTTGGTAAGTGTTTTTGATGCCAATCTTACTAGTTTTTCATTCTCTTTCATATGGTATAAGTATTAACCTATGAATCTTCCTATTTTGTGTTTCTCCATGAAAGGAAGTTTGAAGCTCAAGACTTGAGGAGTTGTTTTGTTGGAGGTTTGAAGAGGAAGAGTAGGTTATTCTACAATCTATAAGGTTAGGGGACTCTTTTTATACCTATGATAGTTTATAGGATTTGTATTATGTGATGGTTAGGGTTTAAAATTGAGAATTGATTGATTATGTGATTTTGAGGTGTGTTTTGATCGATTAGTGAGTTGCTTGATGCCTTGGATTGATTATTGAGTTGCTTGAATTGATTTGGTGATTTGGGTGAAAGTGGTGCTCAAAAATCAAATTTTGAAGTTTATGTGTGTTTAGGGTTTTGATGGAAATGGTGATTGAAAAATGAAATTTTATTATTTGAGGTGTTAATAAGTTATTTGAAGTGGTTTAGTGTGGATTTGAGTGTTGAAATTGGTTTGGAAAAGTTATTGTAAAAATTGGGTTTTGGTGGTTGGTGTGCTATGGGGCGCCAAATCAGTCGCTCGGCGCCCATTGGCGCCAGCCTGGCGCCAAAATGGCTGCCTTGGCGCCTGGTGAGGCGCTTGCGTGCTAGTGTGTGCGTATGTGGGTGTGGCGCGCAACAGGGCGCCAGTGTTGCGTGTTTTTGGCGCCTGTGTGTGTGCCGGTGTGTTGTGCGTGTCTGGCAGGGGCGCGGATTGCCTGCGTTTTGGCGCCTGTGTGTGCGCTTGGGTGTGTGTGTGGTGCAGGGGCGCCATTTTTGTCGCTTCCTAGCGCCCATTGGCGCACAGGTCATTTTTGTCTTTGGTGGGCGCCAATGTTCTAGGCATTTGGCGCTAGGTGTGCTCTTTAAACCCAAAATCTTTGTTTTGGTCCCTAATTGTTCTGTTGGTCCCTAGGGCGTGTTTTTGGTCCCGGTGTGGGAAATTAGTCCTTGGTGTGATCTAATCCACTGACTGTGATGTGTAAAAATTATTGTTGGCCCACAAGGCTATTTTTGATGATGGCAATAATGATGATGTTGATTCTTATGATGTTGAATTTGATGATGGTGATTAAATTGATGATGGATCTATGGTGTTTGAGATTCATGTATGACGTATCCGTGTGATATAAATTATGACGTTGGAATTAATGATGATGATAATTCCGGTATGAGGTGATGATGATGATTGATGCATTGTTTATCGAGTCTCATGATTCACATGCATCAAAAGTGACGTTGTTGTCTTTATGGCAATGGTAAGGGACGTTGTTGCCTATATGGCAATGGAATATGATGATTATTGGTACCACATGCATATGCCCTAGGTGTGAAGGGGTTGCATTCATGCATTTCACTCATGAATTTGGTGTTGTTCATTGGTGTGATATGTGATGAGTCGTTGATGTGTTTTATCTGTGTGATACCTGATATGGCTGAATCTGTGAAATAAAATATATGATGAGGTTGTGGTAAGTTGATGTTGGTAGGGTGTTTGCCTGAATATAATATTCATCTTATTGGCTATTATTTGTGTAAAGAGACTCACCCTAGACTGCTTGGAATGTTGCTCTATTGTGGCAACGCTGCAGGTACTGAAGATTGAGAATGTTCAACCTACTGATGGGTTGTTTTGAGTCATGCTCTGATACGTAGCACCTGGGGGGCGTAGTATTATGTTGTATTTTTGATGTCTTTGTTGTATTACTCTTTCTTTGGTGTTGTAAAAGAGTTGTTGCTAATATTTTGATGTATTCATTTGTGAGTTATGTTTATGATATGTTTGTGATCGAGAGACAGTGATTGCTTGTATCGCTTCCGGATTTACGTGCTATGTATTGTAAATATATGTATATATGAGCATGAACCGTTGTTGTTATTTATGAAGTAAATGTGACACTTTCTTCCTTATGTGCGAAAAATTTTGAAACTCTGATTTTTAATTACTAATAAGATAGATATTAGAAGGAGGGGTGTTACATTAGTGGTATCAGAGCATATGTTCGGTTTGTCTGACCAAGTGTCCAGTTGTTATGACTGTTGTTCTAAATATGTTTTGTGTAGTGATAGGATACTATGGCGGCGAGACGTAATGAGGCTGCTATGACTGCTGCACTGCAAGCCATTGCCTAAGCCATGGGAAACCAAAGACTGCTCATTCACGAGACTACTTCTGGAATCGCGACGTTTGGAGGAAAACCCACCCACCTTCAAAGGAAGATATGATCCGGATGGGGCACTTTCATGGCTTAAGGAGATAGAGAGGATATTCCGTGTCATGGAATGTACTCCGGCTCAGCAGGTAAAGTTTGGTACACATATGTTAGCTGAGGAGGCCGATGACTGGTGGATGGGAAGGAGACAGAGGCTAGAAAATGCAGGTGAAGAGATCACCTGGGACGTGTTCAAAAGAGAGTTTCTGAGAAAGTATTATCCTGAAGATGTCTGAGGCAAGAAGGAGATGGAATTCTTGGAGCTGAAACAAGGGAACAGGACTGTGGCGGAGTATGCAGCCAAGTTTGAGGAGCTAGTCAAGTTCTGTCCTTACTATGATGATGAAGCCAATGCTGAATTTTCAAAATGTGTGAAGTTTGAGAATGGTTTGAGGCCTGACATAAAGAAAGCCATTGGATATCAGGAGATCCGGGATTTTGCAAGACTTGTTGACAAGTGCAGAATTTATGAAGAAGATAGCACTGCTGCCACGGCTGCTTACAAGGCTGTTAGGGACAAGAAGAGTTCTCAGTTTAGGGCGAAACCCTATGACATTGGTGGCAACAAAGGCAAAGGAAAAGCTGGTTCGGGCAAGAGGCCTAGTGGGGGAGGTGCTCCCACGGGTTTGGTGTGCTACAAGTGTGGTTTACCTGGTCACACGAGGAGTGAGTGCAAGAGTGGTGAAAGGAGGTGTTACCGGTGTGGCAAGGAGGGTCACATGGCTTCTAACTGTGATCGAAGGGATGTAGTCTGCTTCAACTGTGGGGAGATGGGACACATCAGTACAAAATGTTCCAAGCCAAAGAAAGAGAAAGCTAGTGGCAAGGTGTTTGCTCTGGCGGGGTCAGAGGCGGCGGCAAATGAGATTCGAGGTACATGTTTTATTAAGGGTATTCCTGTTAATGCTGTTGTTGATACTGGTGCTACCCATTCTTTTATTGCTGCTGTGTGTGCTAAAAATTTGGATCTTGAATTGTCTTCCATGATGAGGGAGATGGTTATCGATACTCCAGCTATGGGTTCGGTGACTACTTCTCTCGTGTGTGCTAAATGTCCTATATCTGTTTTTGGTAGAGATTTTATGGTTGATTTGATTTGTTTGCCATTGGATGGGTTGGATGTTATTTTGGGTATGGAGTGGTTGGTAGAAAATCATGTGCATATTAATTGTTTCAATAAGTTCAGTGAGTTTCTCTTCCCAAGAGGAAGATCCTAGTTTGTTGCCAGCTGGTAAGTTGCTTAGAGAGATAAAGGAGGAGGCTTACCTGTTTGTCTTGATAGCTTCCTTGTCTGTTGAAAATCAAGCGAAGATTGATGAGTTGCCTGTGGTAAATGAATTCTCTCAAGTGTTTCCTGATGAGGTTCCAGATGTGCCACCTGAAAGAGAAGTGGAGTTTACTATTGACACAGTGCACAGTACTAGGCCTGTATCTATGGCACCTTATAGGATGTCTGCATCTGAATTGTCTGAATTGAAGAGTCACTTGAGGATTTGCTTGAAAAGAAATTCATCAAAGCCGAGTGTGTCACCTTGGGAGCTCGGTGTTGTTAGTAAAGAAGAAAGAGCGGTCTTATGAGGTTATGTGTTGATTATAGGCGGTTGAATAAAGTGACAATTAAGAACAAGTATCCGCTTCCAAGAATTGATGATTTGATGGATCAACTGGTGGGAGCCCGTGTGTTCAAAGAAGATTGATTTGAGATCGGGTATCATCGATTAAGGTGAAGGATGAGGATATTCGAAGACGGCTTTCGGGACGCAGGTATGGTCATTATGAGTATTCGGTGATGCCATTCGGTGTTACTAATGCTCGGGGTATTCATGGAATATATGAATCGTATTTTCATGAGTATCTTGATCGCTTTGTGGTGGTCTTCATTGATGATATTTTGGTGTATTCTAAATCCGAGGAGGAACATGCGAGCACTTGAGGTTAGTGTTGGAAGTATTGAGGGAAAGGAAGTTGTATGCCAAGTTGTCTAAATGTGATTTCTGGTTGAAAGAGGTGAGCTTTCTTGGGCATGTTATTTCGGGTAGAGGTATTGCGGTGGATCCTTCTAAAGTTGAGGCTGTGTTGAATTGGGAGGCTCCTAAGTCAGTCACTGAGATTAGAAGCTTTTTGGGGTTGGCCGGTTACTATAGAAGATTCATTGAGGGTTTTTCTAGTTTGGCTCTTCCGTTGACTCAGTTGACATGTAAAGGGAAAGCATTTGTTTGGGATGCTCGTTGCGAGGAAAGTTTTAATGAATTAAAAAGGAGGTTGACAACTTCGCCTATTTTGACTTTGCCTATTCCGGGTAAGTCATTTGTGGTTTATTGTGATGCTTCCAAGATGGGTTTGGGAGCTGTGCTTATGCAGGATGGTAAGGTAGTTGCTTATGCTTCTAGACAGTTGAGGATTCATGAGAAGAACTACCCTACGCATGATTTGGAACTTGCTGCTGTTGTGTTCGCATTGAAGATTTGGAGGCATTATTTGTATGGTTCCAGATTTGAAGTGTTTAGTGATCACAAAGGGTTACAATATTTGTTTGACCAAAAGGAGAAAGTGAATATGAGGCAAAGAAGGTGGTTTGAAAATGTTGAAAGATTATGACTTCAGTTTGAATTATCATCCAGGAAAGGCTAATGTGGTAGCTGATGCCTTGAGTCGAAAGTCTTTACATGTGTCTGCTATGATGGTGAGAGAACTGGAATTGATCGAACAGTTTCGAGATATGAGTCTAGTTTGTGAGGTGACACCTCAGAGTGTTAAGCTGGGGATGTTGAAAATTACTAATGAATTTGTGAGTAGCATTCGGGAAGCCCAGAAGCTAGATGTTAAGTTGGTAGATTTGCCAGAAGTCAAAGGTGGAGCATCAGAGGCCTGCAGGGTTAATGCAACCATTGAATATTCCAGAGTGGAAGTGGGACAGCATTTCTATGGATTTTGTGACAGGTTTGCCACTTACTGTGAGAAAGTTTGATACTATTTGGGTGATTGTTGATAGGTTAACAAAGTCGTCTCACTTTATTCCTATTAACATCACCTACCCAGTGCCTAGGTTGGCGGAGATTTATATACAGGGGATTGTGAAGCTTCATGGTGTACCTTCGAGTATTGTTTCAGATAGAGATCCTAGATTTACTTCTGAGTTTTGGAAGAGTTTACATGAGGCTTTGGGTTCTAAGTTGAGAATGAGCTCGGCGTGTCATCCGCAGACTGATGGTCAGACAGAGAGGACTATTCAGTCATTAGAAGATTTGTTGAGAGCTTGTGTACTTGAGCATGGTGGTGCATGGGATACTTATCTTCCATTGATAGAATTCACTTATAATATGATTTTCACTCGAGCATTGGTATGGCACCTTTTGAGGCATTATATGGTCGGAGGTGTAGGACATCGTTATGTTGGTATGAGGACCGGGGATAGTGTGGTGCTTGGACCGGATATTGTTAGGAGACCACCGAGAAGGTGAAGTTGATTAAGTGAGAAAATGAAAGCTTCGCAAAGTAGACAAAAGAGTTATCATGATAAGAGGAGGAAAGATTTGGAATTCGGCGGGTGATCATGTGTTTTTGAGAGTCACTCCGTGGCGGGTGTTGGTCGTGCTTTGAAATCAAAGAAGTTGACTCCTCGTTTTATTGGACCGTATCAGATTTTGGAGAGAGTTGGGAAGGTGGCTTATCGGGTGGCTTTGCCACCTAATCTTTCAAATTTGCATGATGTGTTTCATGTGTCTCAATTACGGAAGTATGTTCCGGATCCATCTCATGTGATTCAAATGGACGATGTGGAGGTGAGGGAGAATCTCACCGTGGAGACAATGCCAATTAGAATTGAAGATCGTGAGGTGAAGGTTTTACCGGGGTAAGGAGATCAACTTGGTGAAAGTGGTTTGGTTAGGAGCAGTTGGTGAAAGCATGACCTGGGAGTTAGAGAGCAAGATGCGGGAGGCATACCCGGAGTTGTTTGACTCAGGTAATTTCGAGGACGAAATATTCTAAGTGGGGGAGAGTTGTAACACCCTAAGTAATTTAATTACTTATTTAATTAAGTTATTTGTGGATTACAACATTTTTACTAAATCAAAGAATTAATCTAGAGTTGATTTAATTTTGTGGAGTGTATGAGTAAAAGAGGAGGGTGCTATTAGAGGCCCATTAGTTATGGTTTAGGCCATATCCAATTTAATAGTGGGCTTGCCTTCTTGATATTTCTAAGAAGAAGGTAGGATAAGAGAGAAAGAAGCAAAGTTGAATAAGTAATTGAAAAGTCAACAAAGGTAGGAAGAATAAGACAAAAGAGAAAGGAGAAGAAGAAAGCAAGAACGTAGAAGAGAAGAGAGAAACCGTGGGTGTTCTTGAGCTTGGAGATTTTGGGTTTTGATCATCTAGCAAGTTTGGTAAGTGTTTTTGATGCCAATCTTACTAGTTTTTCATTCTCTTTCATATGGTATAAGTATTAACCTATGAATCTTCCTATTTTGTGTTTCTCCATGAAAGGAAGTTTGAAGCTCAAGACTTGAGGAGTTGTTTTGTTGGAGGTTTGAAGAGGAAGAGTAGGTTATTCTACAATCTATAAGGTTAGGGGACTCTTTTTATACCTATGATAGTTTATAGGATTTGTATTATGTGATGGTTAGGGTTTAAAATTGAGAATTGATTGATTATGTGATTTTGAGGTGTGTTTTGATCGATTAGTGAGTTGCTTGATGCCTTGGATTGATTATTGAGTTGCTTGAATTGATTTGGTGATTTGGGTGAAAGTGGTGCTCAAAAATCAAATTTTAAAGTTTATGTGTGTTTAGGGTTTTGATGGAAATGGTGATTGAAAAATGAAATTTTATTATTTGAGGTGTTAATAAGTTATTTGAAGTGGTTTAGTGTGGATTTGAGTGTTGAAATTGGTTTGGAAAAGTTATTGTAAAAATTGGGTTTTGGTGGTTGGTGTGCTAAGGGGGGGGCGCCAAATCAGGCTGCCCTGGCGCCCATTGGCGCCTAGCACAGGGCGCCAAAATGGCTGCCTTGGCGCCTGGTGAGGCGCTTGCGTGCTAGTGTGTGCGTATGTGGGTGTGGCGTAGGCATGGCAGTAAAACCCGGACCCGCGGGTACCCGCCTGAACCCGTCCCGATTTTGTCGGGGAAAACCCGAGTTGAACGGGGTCGGGGATGGGTTTTCCCCGATTTACTAAGTCGGGGACGGGGACGGGGATGGGGAGTATGATACCCAGCCCGAGCCCGAGCCCGAACCCGCCCGCTAATTGTTCAGCTACTTAAAATGCTAATAATGTTAAATTACTTAAATATCCCACATATATATATATTACTTCCAGGAATAGAAACCGTAGAAGCCTCTCTGACTCTCTCCCTTCCAGCCTTCCTTCCAGCGCCTCTCACTCTCAGCCTCTCTGACTCTCTCCCTTCCAGCCACCGTCTTCCTCCCTTCGCGACCAGCCCACCGTCTTCCTCCCTTCGCGACAGATCTTCTTCCGATTTTTAGGTGAGGTTTCGTTTTCTTCTTCCGCTTTTTTTTTATTGTATTGGCTGGATTTTATGGCATCTCCGAGATTTCATTGGTTTTCTTTGATGTTTCTTGTGTTGATGGTTAGAAGGAGGCGAGACGAAGAAAGAAGGATGAAGATTTCATGTAAGTTCTCTGCGTGCGTGGTTTCATGTTAGTTCTTCTGCGTGGTAATTATTTTAGTTCTCTGCGTGGTAATTATTCCGATAAGATTTCAACAATGTAAATTTGGTAGTGCATGCATTTGCTTGTTTGATCTTGATTGCTAACAACGTTATTACTTGATCTTGCATGTAAGGTGAAAGGAGTTCTTCTTGAAAGTGGAAGCCACGAGGTAATTGCCACTACTTTTCAACACTCAAGTCTAGTAATTAAATATCACGTATTTGAAGTTGTTTGTGATAACATTTAGTGGCTTTTGTATGGAAAATTGGCAAATCCACTTTTTATTTATCTATATCTATGAATGCATTGAGAGGAGCACGATAACAACGGTGTTAAATCAAGATGTCCGCACTTATTGTTGTTAAACTTAGCGCTATCATGTCCTAGTTCTAATGAAGTACACTCATAAATCAATGAATTTATATTCGTAATTAGTCCTGTTCAATGAATTTGTATTCGAGAATCATAAAGTACAAATTACGAAAATTGTAATTAGTCTGTTCAATGAATTTGTATTCGAATTTGTATTTAGATGTAAATTCTGAGATATGTTTCAATTATCTATCATTTCTGAATATATCACAGGACATAAAAACGATGGATGCTATTGGTAATGTTGGTAACTCTCCACTGCCTTTTTCACAAGAAGGTGAACATGATCCAACTCAACAAGAAAGTTGCAACCCTCCAATTAATGTTGAATCTATGCCAACACCCCAAGATGTTGAGACAGGGGAAACGGATGCACAAACGGATGCACAAACGAATGCACAAATGGAGGCAGAAACAGATGTAGTCAAAAAGGATAGGCGCAAAAGTATTGTATGGAAGCATTTCGAATTAATGATGGTTAACGAACAACAAAAAGCTCAATGTAATTATTGCAAGAAACTACTTGGTGGAGATTCAAGAAATGGAACGAAACACTTGCTGAAACACATGGAAACATGTGTTCAAAAAAAGTTGAAGGAGAGAGGCAGTAATAACAAGGGGCAATCATTTCTTATGCCTAAGATCATTCAAGGAAAGCAGGAGCTAGGTGCCGGAACTTATGATGCTGAAAATGCAAGGAAAGAGCTTGCACACGCAATAATTATGCATGACTATCCACTTTCGATAGTGGATCATTGTGGTTTTAAGAGATACTCGGCAGCTCTTCAACCATTGTTTCAAGTTCCTTCAAGAAATACAATCAAGAAAGAGATATTGAAAGTGTATGAGTATGAGAGATCAACTACCATGAAGTTATTAGACAGTCTTCAAGGAAGAGTGGCAATTACATCTGATATGTGGACTTCGAGCAATCAAAAGAGAGGGTATATGGCTGTAACGGCTCATTATATTGATGGATCTTGGACTCTCCAAAGTCACGTTTTGAGGTAATAACTTTTTTTATATTTATTATAGCTTTAATAATCATAAATGATATTAAATATTGTTTTAGTTATTTATATGGCATAATAGTGACTAAATGTGAATTTTATTATATTAGGTTCATTTATGTTCCGACTCCTCACACTAGTGATAGACTTAGTAATGCCTTGGTTGAATGTTTGATGGATTGGAACATTGACACAAAATTGTCAACTATCACTCTAGATAATTGTAGCACAAATGACGCTATGATTGATAAAGTTAAGGATAAGTTGAACTTAAACACTTTGTTAAGGGAGGGTCTTTATTTCACATGCGTTGTTGTGCTCACATATTAAACTTGATAGTGAAAGATGGTTTGGAAGTGGTGAAGGATGGCATAGAAAATATTAGGGATAGTGTCGCATATTGGATCATGCGACACCTAAAAGGAAGGAAAAATTTGAAGAGACAAATGCCGGACAATTGCGAGTTACATGCACCGTAAGTTTGGCTTTAGATTGCCAAACCGGATGGAATTCAACATACAAGATGCTTGATATTGCCATTTCATATCGGGAGGTATTGATCGTTTAAAACAACGTGAGTCTCAATACACTTGTTTGCCAACTAGTTTACAATGGAAATTTGCAAAGGATGTTTGTGAAAGATTGAAATTATTCAATCTCATTCTGAAGTTTTTTCGGCACTAAATATCCCCCATCGCAAATTTGTATTTTTTCAAGATATGTGATGTCAAATTGGCAATTTCAAGTGGATTGGTGACTCGATACATTGATTAAACAAATGGCTGAAAAGATGTTGGCAAAATTTGATAAATATTGGAATGTTATTCATGATATAATGGGAGTTGCTAGTGTCTTGGATCCTAGATTCAAAATGGATTTGGTGGAGTATTATTATGAACAAATGTATGGATATGATTCTTGTGCTCTTGAAATCCAAAAGATCAAAGATTTGTGTTATGCTTTGATTTCCGACTATCAATCTCAAATGAATCAAGGATCCAACAACAACTCTTCAATGTTGGTGCTTTGGTGGTGATGCTCTCGATGATTTTGATGTGTTTGTTCGAGAGGAAAAAAGAGCAAAAAAATCATTTGTTAAGACTGAGTTGGACCGTTATTTAGAGGAAGATGTTATTCCTAGAAAAGGTTCAGATTTTGATATTTTAATGTGGTGGAAATTGAATGGTGTCAAGTATCCAACACTTCAAGCAATTGCGAAGGATGTATTAGCAATTCTGTTTCTACCGTAGCTTCGAATCATCATTCAAAGACTAGCGGTATTATCTTAAGTCCCCATCGTGATCGACTTCATTGGACTACTTTAGAGGCTTTGATGTGTGCTAGAAGTTGGTTATGGAGTGCTGAGAAGACAAGTATGTATTAAATTATTCATTCTAATATCCCCATAATTGCCAAACATTTTTATATAATTTAATTAGGAATTGATTATAATTTAGTATATTTTATATTAACAGGTTGTTCTAATTCTAAATTATGCAACACATATGCTACTTTACTCGATGAAATGGAGTCTGATGATGAAGGTATTCTCTACTTTATTTGCTTCAAATTTTGTAAGGTTTAATGTTTATATTTTAACACTTGTTTTGTCTTAATATTAATACAGGTGAACTTGCAAGCTCTATTACAACTTATTTTGAAGAATGAAGACGATCAGCTATTTACTGCCATGTCTATCAATAGATGTCTTCTTATGAGACAATTTTCTTTTTGAATATGCTAATTTGTAACACTTGTTTTTACTTGTTGGGTTGTATTTTGAATTGTTTGTTGTTTTGATAATTCAGAATTTGGTTTGGTTGTGTGGTGATAGATTAGTCTTGAACTTATTTTGTAACCAAAAAAGTCTGGAGCTTACTTTGAACATTTTAATGATTATGTAGTTCTTTCAACAATTTTAATAAATTACAATGCAGCATATAGAATTAAACACAGGTTTGAAACAAGTACTTTTTCCCAAGGAAATCGAATTTGGAGTCAGTTTTTTTCCCGCAGAATGATTTTTTTTTTTTTTGGTCAACATAGGAGTCGGGGACGGGGACGGGCGGGGAAACCCGACCCCCATCGGGGGCGGGGATGGGGATACGGATTTCATGCCCGGCGGGTTTTGGGGTCGGGGTCGGGGATCGGGTATTGTGTCGGGGTCGGGGACGGGGGGTGTAAAAACCGGCCCCGCCCCGCCCCGTTGCCATGTCTAGTGTGGCGCGCAACAGGGCGCCAGTGTTGCGTGTTTTTGGCGCTTGTGTGTGTGCCGGTGTGTTGTGCGTGTCTGGCAGGAGCGCGGATTGCCTGCGTTTTGGCGCCTGTGTGTGCGCTTGGGTGTGTGTGTGGTGCAGGGGCGCCATTTTGGCTGCCCTGGGCGCCCATTGGCGCCTGGTTGCTGTTTGTGCTGGTGGGGGCGCCAATGTTCTAGGCATTTGGCGCCTAGGTGTGCTCTTTAAACCCAAAATGCTGTTTTGGTCGCTAATTGTTCTGTTGGTCCCTAGGGCGTGTTTTTGGTCCCGGTGTGGGAAATTAGTCCTTGGTGTGATCTAATCCACTGACTGTGATGTGTAAAAATTATTGTTGGCCCACAAGGCTATTTTTGATGATGGCAATAATGATGTTGATTCTTATGATGTTGAATTTGATGATGGTGATTAAATTGATGATGGATCTATGGTGTTTGAGATTCATGTATGACGTATCCGTGTGATATAAATTATGACGTTGGAATTAATGATGATGATAATTCCGGTATGAGGTGATGATGATGATTGATGCATTGTTTATCGAGTCTCATGATTCACATGCATCAAAAGTGACGTTGTTGTCTTTATGGCAATGGTAAGGGACGTTGTTGCCTATATGGCAATGGAATATGATGATTATTGGTACCACATGCATATGCCCTAGGTGTGAAGGGGTTGCATTCATGCATTTCACTCATGAATTTGGTGTTGTTCATTGGTGTGATATGTGATGAGTCGTTGATGTGTTTTATCTGTGTGATACCTGATATGGCTGAATCTGTGAAATAAAATATATGCTGAGGTTGTGGTAAGTTGATGTTGGTAGGGTGTTTGCCTGAATATAATATTCATCTTATTGGCTATTATTTGTGTAAAGAGACTCACCCTAGACTGCTTGGAATGTTGCTCTATTGTGGCAACGCTGCAGTACTGAAGATTGAGATTGTTCAACCTACTGATGGGTTGTTTTGAGTCATGCTCGATCACGTAGCACTTTGGGGCGTAGTATTATGTTGTATTTTTGCTGTGCTGTTGTATTACTCTTTACTGGTGTTGTAAAGGAGTTGTTGCTAATATTTTGATGTATTCCGCTGTGAGTTATGTTTATGATGTCTTTGTATCGAGACAGTGATCGCTTGTATCGTATCCTGATTTACGTGCTATGTATTGTAAATATATGTATATATGAGCATGAACCGTTGTTGTTATTTATGAAGTAAATGTGACACTTTCTTCCTTATGTGCGAAAAATTTTGAAACTCTGATTTTTAATTACTAATAAGATAGATATTAGAAGGGGGTGTTACATGAACAAAATTCGAAGTGACAAGCAGTAAAAGTATAAACAAATCGTGGATATCAGGCCCCGATAACGGGTGAACATCATTAATCCTTTTAGTATTATTAGGGTTACAACAAGGTAAAATAGAATGCAAAACAACTAAAATAAAAGATGAGTGAATCACTCGATTGTCAAAATAAAACATTCGTTGAAATAACGCTCAAAACACAAAGAAACGACTTAATCTGGGTTGGCCTCAATCCCTCGCTCGGTCAGTTAGAAGCTGACTCTGAATGTGCACTTCTTAGAGTTCAGTCTTATGTTATGCTTCTGAATACCCCGGTTAGATCGTAGAAGTGGTTGACATTGGATCTAGTCTTAACAATAATGTCATTCATGTACACTTCCAACATCCACTCGATCTGAGACTTGAATACCTTATTTGTCATTCTTTTATAAGTTGTCACTACATTTTTTAGCCTGAAAGGCATTCCCTTGTAACAATAGCTCCCTTTGTCGGTCATGAAGGCAGATTTCTCTAGATCAGTCGGGTACATAGGTGTTACCTCAAAATTTCGACAGTGCATTAAATAAAGCTTTAAATGGGGCTGACTTCACATTTAATATTGTTCTGTGGGCCATAGGTCAATGTTCAAGTCAATGCACCATGAGTTCGACAGGAAAGGCAGATAAGGGCAAGGAGTGCAGGCGATCTTCGACAAGTTTAGCTCTCAAAGCCATGAAGCAAGGAATCTTCGACAAGCGAAGACACAACATTTCGACAGAGTTGGGCTCAACATTTCGTCAAGCAGTCGACAACGGGTCAGTCGAAAGTGCAGAGCAGCAAAGTAGTGGGCGGTTACTCCCCCGTAGTTTTAGGAGGCAGTTACCCTTTCTCCCACGATTGTTCTTAGGAGTATAAATACCCCTTTGTAATAGGAAACAAGGGTCACCACATTTTACAAAAACTCTGGGAAACTCAACTTCCAAGTCAAAGCGAAACAAGAGTGAAACAGATCCTTGTACGTGTTGGTGAACCATTTTTATTTCTTCATTTAATGCAAAGTCTTTACTTTCTTTTTACATTTGCTGCATTTATTGCTTTTACTTTGTTCTCAAGTTACTTCTCTCTACTATTATCTGTTCTTACGTACCTCAAAAAAAACACAAACTCAATGGCAATTGTCAAAGAGATTTTCTAGTTTGATCTCACAGTATCAATATTGAAAACTAGTGATTGTTTGCTAAAAACACCAGCAAACAAATTGGCACGCCCAGTGGGACCCTTGCCATTAATTTTGTGTCTTTTATATCAGTATACGTGTTTGTATGCACTTGAGGAGTGGTAGGATGGTACGAACCAATTCTAACAACGCCTCTAGTTCCAGCCCTGTGATATCACAAGTGCAAGGAACAACGGTAGATTCTGCCAATGTCAGCGTGGGAAATGTTACAGGGACTACGGCCCCAGTGACATCAATAATCGTCCCCACGATGTCAATGACCAATGTTGGTTCGACATCATCTATGGCCTTGCCACAAAGTATAGGACTTCCTTCTAGTCCTTATGTGGCAACAGGGAACAGTTTGGAGGCACGTTTCCAAAACATGAGTCTACCACCATACCCTTTTGGGGTATATGGCATGCCTACTGGAATGCCACATGTCTCGACCTTTTCTCCTTCACACGTCTCTTCTGAGGGCGTACTTGGTCGAAATCCTACTGCGTTAACCAACGCGTCCTTGTTGGCGTTAAGACAACAAGTGGACGAAAGCAATCATGATATGGTTAATATGCTGACTCAATAAATTGGTACTGTGTTCAATCCTTTGATTCAGAATACAAATACCAGTTACCAAATGTTAGCAAACCAAATGGGTAGGATTGCAGATTTCTTTGGGGCTCCTACAGAAAATAATAGGCAGTTACCCAATGGTGGGAATAATGCGCCTGATACCCCACCAAGAGATCGTTTCTTGCCGAAGCCCGGGCGTTTATGGGCGAACAACAAGGGGTGGGAAACCACGTCCCTGAAGTAGTCATGGTAAATCGAAACCAAAATGCCGACGAAGTTGTTCGACAAGTGCAACGAAATAACGTTTATGCTCAAGACAACATAGCCACCTTGGTAGAAACCATAATGGCGCAAAATGACCTTAACGTAGGTTTACACAGGCCTAATTTCATATCGCCCCTGTGTGAGTATAGCTTACAGGCAGAATTGCCGAGGGGTTGGAAAATCCCTAAATTCACTAAGTTTGGGGGTGACACCAATGAGTCCACTGTCGAACATATTGCCCGGTACATGACTGAGGCAGGGGACATAGCCCAAAATGAGAGTTTGAAAATGAAATATTTTCCAAATTCTCTAACTAAAAATGCATTTACGTGGTTTACCACTCTACCCCCTGGTTCCATATATACATGGGGGCAATTAGAAAAGGCTTTTCATGAGCAGTTCTACATGGGCCAGTCGAAAATTAGTCTTAAAGAATTGGCTAGTGTTCGACGTAAAGTGCCTGAAGCCATTGACGGCTATCTGAATAGGTTTAGGCTGCTACAGGCTAGATGTTTCACACAAGTGCCTGAGCATGAGCTTGTCGAAATGGCTGCAGGCGGCCTTGATTATTCAATCAGAAAGAAATTGGATACTTCTCATTTGAGAGACATGGCCCAGTTAGCCGATAGAGTTCGACAAGTCGAAAGGCTTAAAGAGGAAAAGGCTAGAGTGAGTAAGTTCAATAGAAAAGAAAACTCAGTTGGCTTTCACAAGAAAGAAAAGATAGCCTATGTCGATGAGCAATTCGACTTTGCGTGTAGTGATGTTGTATCTGAGGAGATAGACGTGGCTGAACTTAAGCCTGGTCCTCCCTATGCCTGTAAATTATTAAGGCCTGCAAATGGGAATAATCCCGTAGAGCCAAAGAATGATAGATTTGTGCCTAAGACATACATGTTTGATGTTACTAAATGCGATGAGATCTTTGATTTATTAGTAACTGATGGCCAAATCATAGTGCCAAACGGCCTGAAAGTTCCTCCTCTCGAACAGAGGAAGAAAAAGGGTTATTGTAAGTTTCATAATTTTTTGGGACATACAACTCGACCGTTGTGTTCTTTTTTCGAGGATATGGTTGAAAGCAATCGAAGAAGGAAGGCTCAAATTTGGGGACAAGAAAAATAAAGCACCTATGCAAATCGACGCTGACCCACTTCATCAAGTGGAGGCTATGTACGCAGAACCAGTTGAGATGAACATCAATATGGTGGATGCAAAAATGGTGGATTCTCCAAAGCCTATCAAACCCTCTGTTGACAAAATCAAAAGTGTAGTGCAGAAGGATGTTATCTTGACAACATGTCACTCGGGAAGAGTATAATGAGAAAGTGCAATCAGTATACCCCAAAGGCGAGGAAGAGTTGATAGACTTCCGAGCAGTGTAAACTGAACTCTGAAGTCATGTTGTGCCCAAGATGCAGTGCTGTGTTCGATAAGGAGGCAGCTAAAAGTGTCGAATGCTGTGAGGTTCGACAACCTCTAAAAAGGAAATGGCCAGACAAGAGGCCAAACTTTAGCTTTAAAAGAGGGGACCTTCCTTACAAGGTCAAAAGTTCGAACAAGGCTTCGACAAGCAAACCACAGTTTGCTAGCAAGAGCGCAGGCAAGAAGGAATTCGTGTTATCTGCCTCTGCTAAGCCATTTATTCCAAGAGCAGATCTCTCCAACGAAAAGTGGATACATGCTGGGTGTAGACACTATAGGAATCTTGCTCGAGAATCTCAAACGGTCAAGCCACGTACAGGTGAGGCCGCGAAATATAATTATAAGAATAATTATAAAGGGAAGAATCCCATGACTAAAACCCAATGGCGTCGTTTATCGCTCGAAGAAGAAAGCAAAGATTTGTCGCTTTTACGACGAGAAAACGCTTGAGAAGGTTCAAAAATGGCTAAGAGTATGACATCTAGAGCGGAAGGAGCAGCGAAAGTAAACATCGTTCTTCGCCAATCGTAAAGGTTGGAAATAAGGCCAAAGGAAAATCTATTGTGATAGAGGAACCTAGGAGGCCTGCATTGGAGAGAATTTTCCCTCCATTAACATCATTGAAGAAGGAAAGCGCCGTTCGACATGGATGAAGAGCGTTGCCGGACTTGAAGACTCGAAGCCGACGGCGTCATCTGCAACGTGGTGTCCATTCTGCCTAGTGAGTATGACGCCGTCACAGTACCAAATGATGTCGAAGAAGACTTCATTGGAGATATGGCTAATCATAAGCCAATGTGCTATTATGTCATGAACAACGGCTGCGTCGAAGAGCAGATGGCCACTTTCGAAAGGCCAGACGGAGGCATGCAACATCATCTGAAGCCTTTGTACATCCAAGCCAAAGTTAATGGCGTGGGTGTCAATAAAATATTGGTCGATGGAGAGGTGTCTTTGTCAATCGATGCCTCGTGCCATCTTTGCAGACAATAGGGATGTATGATACAGACCTTAGGCCCCATAATATAGTGTTGACTAATTATGAGGGTAAACCGCCTGGTCTTTGGGGGCCGTTGAAGTGGAAGTGGTAGTAGGAGGCTATCCGAAGGACTACCATGTTCTTTGTCATCGCTCGAAAGCAAGCTATAATCTGCTCCTTGGCGAGAGAGTGGATACATGGGGTAGGAGCTGTCCCTTCAAGCCTACACGAAAAGTCGGTAATGTGGAAGGAAGATGGTCTTGTGGAATATGTTGAAGCGGACATCAGTTATTTCCTTCTCGACGTAAATAATGTCACCAAGGAAAATTTCGAAAAACAAATGGCGAACATTGCGCCATGTTCATCTTCGAGTCAAGCATATATCTCTTCAGATAATGTGCTTTCCTCTGTTCGCCTATACCCAACACATGGTTTTGTGTGGGAAAGAGAGGTGATAGAAGGTGCAAATGTCTATCCTGAGGGTGTGTTACCTCCGACAGGATGGGACACTGACTCTTAAAAAGTTTTAGATGTCAGTGCCCAATGCTTGGGATAGAATTACGGCTTACATGGCCGAAAATAAAGTAAAAACGGCTTTGGAAGCCGAGATAAACCAACAAACAATGGCTGTCGAAGCCATAACTTCATCTGGAGAAAATGGTGAAGTCATAGATGGCAAGCTTGATTGCATTTATGATGACGAACCATTAGGTTTTGAAAAAGACCCTAAAGATTCGACAAAGCGCATGCAAGCTCAAGATCCAGTAGAGGAAGTGGATTTGGGAGATGGCCTAACCAAAAGGCCAACATACATTAGTGCACACCTCGATGCTGCCTTCAAAACCCAAGTTGTTTCACTTCTACAGGAGTTCAAAGATTGCTTTGCTTGGGAGTACAACGAAATGCCTGGTCTGAGTCGACAAGTGGTGGAACTTCAAATACCTATTCGACCAGGAAAGAAACCAGTAAAGCAAACACCAAGAAGATTTGCTCCTCCAATATTGGCTAAGATCAAAGAAGAAATCGAGAGGCTGTTCAAAAGCAAATTCATCAGAACTGCCAGGTATGTCGATTGGCTAGCTAATATTGTTCCCGTAATGAAGAAAAACGGAAAACTTAGAGTTTGCGTAGATTTTAGGGATCTAAATAACGCAACACCTAAGGATGAATACGCAATGCACGTGAAAGAGAAATGCTAATAGATTCAAAGAAGCAGGATTTGATTATCTCGGTATGCTAGATGGCTACTCAGGGTATAATCAAATTTTCATTCTTGAAGAGGACGTGTAAAAAGCTTGACTTTTCGATGTCCGGGGGCATTGGGTGTTTATGAATGGGTAGTAATGCCCTTTGGGTTAAAAAATCTTTGGTGCCACTTATCAAAGAGCAATGAATTCTATGTTTCATGATTTTATTGATGATTTTATGCAAGTATACATAGATGATGTGGTGGTTAAGTCATCCTCAGAAAGTGGTCATTTAGACCATCTTCGACGTTCTTTCGAACGAATGAGGAAATATGGATTGAAAATGAATCCAACCAAATGTGCTTTCTGTGTACGTGCAGGTGAATTCTTGGGTTTTGTAGTGCACAAGAAAGGCATTGAGATCAACCAAAATAAGACTAAAGCAATTATGGAAACGAAGGCTCCTTCGACCAAGAAAGAACTTCAGTCACTACTGGGAAAAATCAATTTCCTTCGCAGATTTATTTCAAATCTAAGTGGCAAAACACAAGCTTTTTCGCCATTGCTGAGACTGAAGAAGGAAGATGCATTCAAATGGGAGCAGGTTCACCAAGATGCTTTCGACACAATCAAGTCTTATTTGGTCAAACCACCAATTTTATTGCCTGTTATTAGAAACAAATTGCTAAAATTGTACATAGCAGCTTCTGATAACACAATAGGTAGCGTGTTAGCGCAAGAGGATGATAGTGGTGTCGAAAGACCCATTTATTACCTTAGTAGGGTTTTGATTGATGCTGAAACTTGGTATAGTCCAATAGAAAAGCTATGCCTTTGCTTGTATTTCTCTTGTACAAAATTGAAGCAATATATAAAGTCAGCGGATGTTCATGTTTATTCGCATTTTGATGTAATTAAACACATGTTGTCAAAACCAATGCTACATAGTCGAATTGGAAAGTGGGCTTTGGCTTTGCTAGAATACAACTTAACGTATCAGCCCCTTAAATCAATCAAAGGACAAGTGGTTGCCGATTTCATAGTGGACCACTCTGTTGTCGAACATGAAATACATTTGTTAGACATACGTCCTTGGAGACTATACTTCGACGGCTCAAGCCATAAAAATGGAGTGGGTATCGGAATACTAATTATTTCCCCAGAGAATATTCCAACGAAATATAAATTTAAAATTCGAGACTCTTGCTCCAATAATGAGGCTGAGTATGAGGCCCTAATAGTAGGCCTTCAAATTTTACTCGAATTGGGGGCAAGCCATGTCGAAGTAAAAGGTGATTCACAACTAGTTGTCAAACAATTGACAAAAGAGTACAAGTGCATCAATGAGCACCTTATTAAATATTTCGTCATTGCCAACACGTTGCTAAAAAGGTTTACATTTGTACACCTAGAACATTTACCACGAATTGAAAATCACGTGGCGAATGAGTTGGCACAAATTGCCTCAGGCTACAAAGTATCAAAACAAAGCCTAGAAGAGTTAATTGAGATAAAAGATAAACTAATCTCAGAAGACTCTCTTTATAATAACGCTACTTCGACGCTATTGTCAACACCAAAAATTGGGGGGGCAATAAATGCAAATGAAATACGCGTCGAAAAGCGCCACATTTTCGACGATGTTGACTTGGCAGAAATTTTTGCTATTGACAACATGGCTGCTGATGATTGGCGCAAACCCATTGTAGAGTATTTGCAAAATCCTACAGGAGACACTAATAAAAAAGTAAAGTACAGAGCTCTGAGCTATGTGTTAATTGGAAACGAATTGTACAAGCAAACTCCTGAAGGGGTACTATTAAAATGTCTTAGTGAAAATGAGGCATATTTAGCAGTTTTTGATACACACAGTGGAGCATGTGGCTCACATCAAGTAGGCCACAAAATGAAATGGTTGTTATTTCGACAAGGAATGTATTGGCCAACCATTTTAAAAGATTGCATAGAATTTGCTAAAGGCTGCCAAGAATGCCAAAAGCATGCTGGAATCCAGCATGTACCTGCAAGTGAATTGCATTCCATAGTGAAACCTTGGCCATTTAGAGGTTGGGCTCTAGATGTAATTGGAGAAATAAAACCAACGTCGTCGAAAGGCCACAGGTACATCTTGGTAGGGATTGACTACTTTACTAAGTGGGTAGAGGCAGCACCTTTAGTTAACGTTGATCAGGAAGCGGTGATAAGGTTTATTCAAAACCATATCATTTACAGATATGGAATACCAGAAACCATTACTACAGACCAAGCAATCGCTTTTTTACTGGTCGGAAAATGGTAGATTTATTCTTGAAATTGGTTTCAAGTTGTTGACTTCGACACCATATTATCGCGCAAGCCAACGGTCAAGTAAGTGCAAATAAAATCATTATTAACTTGATCAAAAGCACGTTGGACGTAAGCCTAAAAGTTGGTACGTTTCCTTGACCAAGTGTTATGGGCTTGTCGAACGTCGCCTAAAGAGTCTATAAACACTACTCCTTACAGGTTAACATTTGGGCACGATGCAGTGTTACCTGTTGAAATTTGTTTACAATCAACAAGGATTCAGAAACAATGTGAAATTCCCTTTGATCACTATTGGGATATGATGATTGATGAATTAGTTGATTTAGACGAAGAAAGGTTGTTAGCTTTAGAGACGCTTATTCGATGAAAAAGAAAGAGTAGCTAAAGCCTACAATAAAAAGGTTAAGTTAAAAACCTTTGAGGAAGGAGAATTAGTGTGGAAAGTCCTATTACCTATGGATAAAAAAGATAGAGTTTTAGGCAAATGGTCACCAGGGTGGGAAGGCCCATTTCGCGTGCTGCAATGCTTTTCGAATGGCGCTTATGAAGTCGAAGAGCTAGGTGACGAAAATAGAATCTTTAGAATAAATGGCAAGTATTTAAAGCGATACAAGCCAACGTTAACTGAGATAAAAATTGAGCAATTGTAAATAAACGAAAAATTGTTCATAAATGGCAATGCATAGAGAAATGTCAAGGTTACACAGCCATTTTTTCCTAAACTATTACAGTCTCAGAAGTTCGACAAAGTGGCCTTATGCCTCTCCATAATGCTAACACTCAAAGAGATGGAGGTGTCGAGAAGGTGCAGCTCTTTATCGAGGTCGGCAAGAATGGCTTGATGCTTGTCAATCTTCTCCAAGTGCTCTATAGCTGCCAATGCCTTGGTGGTTTGGGTGGACGAAGAAACAGCACTCATTCTTTCGACGATCAGGCCCTTTTGATGCTTAGCGTTTGACAGTTGGAGTTGAAGTGTCTTTATCTCTTCGTCAATACGCGCAATCTCTGCATCCCATTCAGCGATTGCTTTCTCATCGTTAGCTGCTTGGGTTTCGAGAGCCTCGATGTCGTCTTGATCGGCCTTGAGCGAGGCGAGCTCTACCTCGCAGAGTTGAGTCTCTTGAACCTTGCGCTTAGAGGTGGTCGACCGTTGGTTGATTAGAAGAGAAAGTTGCTCAAAAATGGGGCCGAATTCCATGAAGAATGAAAGGATGTTTTGAGGAGGGTCCAATTTGGTGATCTTGTGAATGAGGGATTTTACTTCAAGATACACAGATGGGTCATTCTCAAGGGTTGCCACCACATCTCCTTCTAACACCTTCGTCTTCAGTTGGCGAAGCAGGCTTTCGACCGTCTCTTGATTGATAGAACTTAGAGAGTTGTTCGAAGAACTGCAAATCAAGCGGCTCGACGAGCTCTTAAGACTCAACATGATCTTCAAGGTCGCGCGAGGATTCGTCTTCTTTAGCTCAGCCAATTCTTGATCGCTAACAGCGCTGTTAGATGACTCTTTGGCAGAAGCACCTTGATCTGCAGGCTCCTCCACTCTAGGCCCCTCTGATTCTTGATCGACCATATTTTCTTCGGGAATTTCGACGGAGGTAGCTACTGCTTCCTGTCTTTCGACGTCTGGAATGTTAGGCTCTGGAACTTGAACGTTCTCTTCGACCACCGCTTCTACGCCCACATTGGGAACAAGCTCTTCGAAAGGAGGAATCCCAGGGTCAGCAAGTGCCTGAAAGACCTCTTCAGCAGTCACACCTTGAGGCGAAGAAGGGAAGGGAAGCATTGGAGCCGACAATTCCCGTTCGGCAACCTCAACCAAAGACTCAACGCCAGGATTCTCGACGAGCAATCCACCTACCTGTTCACAGTAAGTAATAACACTTAAGTTAAAACGGGAAAGGTGAGATCAAAGAGTTTCAAAATGGCGTCGAAAGGAAAGTTACCTCATGTACCTTAAGCCTCTTAATGGCAGGGGAAGAAGGTGATTCAGAAGGCTCAATGATTGTGATGCCTTGAGATGCCCTTTGGGATTCAGGTAAAGCCCTTTTCTTCGACCTCTGAGTGAGACGAATGTTGTCATCACTTTCAGTGTCCTGCAAAAGAGGTCAAGTTATGGTACAGGTGATGCCACAAAAAGTGAATGACAAAATCAAAGAGAAAGTTCGACATGAAGTAAGGCGTATACAGTACCTCAGAGCTGGAGGGAATAACTAACTTCTTCTTGGCTTTAGGCTTTTGAAGAGTTTTAGTTGTTTGGGTTGTCACCTGGAGGGAATATCTAACATGAGTAAAGGCCATAGTCAACAGACAACTTAGGAGGAGTGGAAAGTGCCATACCTTTTTTGGAGGATTGTCTGAAATGGGATTCGCTGCCACTTTCTTCGCAGTTTGGGGAGAGGTTGTTGATGTGGTAGTTTTGCCCACCTTGACCTTCAACTTTGTTGCAGGTTTTTCTGAAAATGTCGAAAACATTGGTGAGAAATTGGAAATGAAGCCAAATTATAAGTAGTTAAAACTTAAAAAAGCTTTGAGCGTCGAAAAACGTTTACCAGTGTTGGTCGAAGGGAAGGCTGCTACCACTTTCTTCACAATGTTGCCAGTAAAAGCATCAATGGCTTCCCCAGCAGCTTTAGTATAATAATCGGTCCACCATTCATGAAATTTCACAGTACATGAAAACCTTGGGTTGAATTTGAGTGATTCAAAGTTCAAAGCTTTGTAGTGAAATTTCTTGAAAGCTTGTTTATAAGCAACTTCTGATTCTGGGCTTAAGAACTCTCGCCTGTGAAAGCATACTGGCGCAGGGCGAATTTGACAAAGGCCAAATTGCCTAGCAAGATAACTTGGGAAGTATCTAGTAATTCCCAAACTATTTTTTGTCTTGCCATGGGTGAGCCTAGTAGAGAGGACAGCAGGAGAGAGGTAAGCTTGCCAAATCCGGTTGACTTCCTCAGCAGGATCGACAGATGAAGAAGGAAATGTTTAAACCATGTTGGACCACAAGATCTTTGGACAAAAGGAGCCATTGAATCTGTGAAGGTGGTGCAGTTCAGGAAGATTTCGAAATAGGCCATGAAGGATTCTTCGGCAGGGAGGGTTGCTTGCTTAGGCATAAATTGCGCTAAACGAATCCCTTCAGTGCTGTTGTTCTCCACCGTTAGTCGAGCAGACTTGGGAATATACAAGTTCAGTCGAGACTCGAAAGTGGCCAACAGCCACAACTGCAACAGCCATAGTGGGCCAGAAGCCAAAAACTTGGTGGCCGGTTCATTCTCCTTCAACTCTATGACAGCATTATCAAGCTGCTGATAGAGAGAGCCTAAAATCAACTTGGCCAACTTGATGTCTTCTCGGTCATGGAGTTGACATGCCAAGGGGACGTAAGTTTTGGAAACTTGGAGGGAACGTGTGCAGAAGACGAAAATGGATAGCCACAAAGTTAGAAAGGCCACATGTTCCATAACAGACACTTCCTCAGTGTCCTTATGGTGCTCAGCAATGTAAGGGGAAAAGGTGGCATTGTTGAATTTGAAACTGTATGAATAGTCAGGATGTGTGGGATCGAAGGTCTCTCCTAAAGGTTTCAGACCTGTAATGGCAGCCACATCTAGCAGAGTGGGAGATAACATGCCACATTTCAGGTGAAGGCTATGGGTGGAACAGTCCCAGAACTGCATAGCAGCCAAAAGTAGGGTGCTATCGTATTTGGGCCCATACCTAGACAATTGGATCAGGTCGAAGATGCCTTGTCTTTTCCAGACTTTGGCTTTCTGAGCTTCTACTCTATCAAGCCAGTCTAGGTAGTTTTGTTGGTCGAGCCTAGGAGCAGACCTAAAGACCCTAGAAGGGTTGGCCAGAAACTCTAAATGAAAAGGGGTTTCAGCAAAGAGTCTAGGTTGGAGACGAACATGGCTGGGGAAAATCTCAGAAACTTCAGTTGTTTCTAACAAGATGTCAGGAAGAGGACCCAAATAGGCATGAGTATAAATCTCAGCAGAAGGGATTAATACCTGGGTTTGCCATTCAGTAGATCGTTCGTCGTTGATGTCAGGTTCATCAACGAAGCCGTCTAGGGTTTGGATGTTTCTGGGCTCATCGTTCTTCTTTGAGCTCTCAGGTCGCGTCATTACAGCAGATGATGAAGCCATGAGTAAGGAAAAGTGAATACAAGGTGGAATATGGGTGTAGATTAAGGAGAAAAGACGAAAGTTTGAAACTTTAGTGAAAGTTGGGGTTTTTGCAAAACGCAGGAATGAAGAAAGCAGAAGGACTTCACAAAGGTTCAAACTGAGTAAAGAGGAATTTGAAGGGTTGTGGCCGTTTATATATGTTTGGAAGTAAACAGTTATTGGCACGTTCGCCATAGCCCACACGTTTGCGACGTTTGGGAGACGTGATGGCCCACCAACTATGCAACGTGTGCCAATAAAGCGATTCGTTTTACTGCGCGCAAGTAATGATGGTCGTCTTTTCGACCCTTTGTTGAAGTGCGCGTAAGCGGCAAAAGTGACCATTGCACAAGTATTCAAAAATGCCTTTTCTTAACTCCTTTCCTTATTCCGTCGAAAAAGCATTTTTGGGGCAATCTGTTACCTCAAAATTTAAATGATGCATTAAATAAAGCTTTAAATGGGGTTGACTTCACATTTAATATTGTTCGTCAGGCCATAGGTCAATGTTCAAGTCAATGCACCATGAGTTCGACAGAAAGGCGAGATAAGGGCAAGGAGAGCGCGGCGATCTTCGACAAGTTTAGCTCTCAAAGCCATGAAGCAAGGAATCTTCGACAAGCGAAGACACAACATTTCGGCGAGTTGGGCTCAACATTTCGTCAAGCGATGCGACAACGGGTCGATCGAAAGTGCAGAGCAAAGAAAGTAGTGGCGGTTACTCCCGTAGTTTTAGGAGGCAGTTACCCTTTCTCCCACGATTGTTCTTAGGAGTATAAATACCCCTTTGTAATAGGAAACAAGGGTCACCACATTTTACAAAAACTCTGGGAAACTCAACTTCCAAGTCAAAGCGAAACAAGAGTGAAACAGATCCTTGTACGTGTTGGTGAACCATTTTTATTTCTTCATTTAATGCAAAGTCTTTACTTTCTTTTTACGTTTGCTGCATTTATTGCTTTTACTTTGTTCTCAAGTTACTTCTCTCTACTATTCTCTGTTCTTACGTACCTCAAAAAAAACACAAACTCAATGGCAATTGTCAAAGAGATTTTCTAGTTTGATCTCACAGTATCAATATTGAAAACTAGTGATTGTTTGCTAAAAACACCAGCAAACAATAGGTATCTGACTATATTTGGAGTATGTGTCCATTAAAGATAGAAGTCGAAGTCGGAAAGTTATCTACCGTTTTACCTATTCTAGGAAGGGGGAGACATCCTTTGTGCAAGCAGTGTTAACATCAGTATAATGAACACACGTCCTCCATTTCCCATAAGATTTTTTTTACCAACACAACATTTGAGCATTGTTAAGATCATTTTTTTTACAAAGTCGGCCTCTCTATAAGGTTCTCTGCGACTTTAGCGGTAGGCTCGGCCTTTTTCAAAAGATTGGGTACTTCGACTCTGAGCAGCCCACTTCACCTTTGGGTCCATGGCGAGTTGAACACAGGTAAAGTCAGGGACATAGTCGACATATCAGCTGCACTCCAAGCAAAGAGGCCAGTGTGCTATTGGAGGAATTCAATGAGTCATTCTTTGACATCAACTGGAAGGTCGGTGTCGATATGCACTGTCTTGTTTGGCTCATCCTTGATCTTAATAGGTAGGAGTTCACCATCGAGCTCATGCCTCTTGATTTTCTTCTTAAGCTCCTTTGTGAGAGCAATATTGTGACACCTTTACCCCGAATGTAATTATATATGAAAAAGATCGAAAATGAGTAAATTTGTTTTTTTAAATAAGATATGCAATTCATTCTCAAAATAATTTTCGCTAGTAAAAGATATCGTCAAAATCCTTAAATCATATAAATACGATTTATAATAATATTAAAGACTAGAGCGATAAAACCTTTCTTTCAATATTGGAACAAGAATGATCTTAATTATAATATTAAGAGTACAACCCAAATCTCAATGTCACGTGATCAAAGAAATTAACCATTAATCTAATTCACCAAAGAGAGAGTAACATCGGCGCATAGTATCTTAATACAAGTCACTGAGTGATCCCTAGTGATCACGCCCCCACCAATGCACAATCGTAGAAGGTTACTTCAATGACACCTAGTACTCAATCAAAAAAAAGGTGCATGGGAGAGAAAGAGTGTCAATACCATATATGGAACATCAAAACGAAACTAAAACAGAAAAGACTACCACAATCCATCAAATCAATGTCAAACAGTCAATCCCTAAAGAGTGTCAAATCTGGCAAGCCCATACTGCGACATTTCACAAAGTGAAGCCATACAAGGATCATACCTAAAGAGCGAGGGAATCACAAAACAAAAAATATCACATCAGTGAATACAACGAACATGACACACATGCTCGGTCAATTACCAATTAATGTCATCATCCTAAATCTAATGTATGATCATTGGACTACAACGTCAAGGAAATCCTACCCACTACTCCAATGATAAATATAGATCCATCTAACTCTGGGTAAGCAGATGAAAGTGCCCTCATTATCTCAGGAAATAGATAGAGTCTAGTCAACGTATTCTAGTGTTTTCATGGAACACACTAGCAATTCCCTGCTTAAGACCTTCCCACTGGCGCTACCTGCAAGGCCGAGTTGTGGTCATATCTATTGATACATTGCTTACCACCCCACCTACCATCATCATCATCATCATCATCATCATCATCGTAAACCATTAAGGTACGACTCGCCCATACAGCTACGAGTCCTTTCCCATACTGCGACAAGGTTCCTCCTACAATTTTGAACTACTGAGGTACGAATCGCTCATATTGCAACAAGTCCTTGCCCATACTGTGACAAGGTTTCTCCTACAAATTTCAACTACTAACTACTGAGGTTTGACTCGCCCATATTGACGAGTCTCTACCCATACTGCGACAATGTACCTTAAACGGGCGAGTCCAGTTATCATCAACATAGAATTACTTTCCCACATTGCGACAAGTTTTACAAGCAATAGCAAGTCCAAGAAACAATCACAGTATGTTAGGAGTCCCACATTGAGTAGCTAAGGAGAGTCAATGCGGTACTTAAGCCATGAGGTTCTCTCACCTAATGGACTAGTCTTTTGGGTTGGGCTCTCCTCATGTGCTTAAGTCCTAACAATTGGTGCTTTCATTGAGAGTTGTCTGCGGAAAGGGCTACCTATAGGCTGGATTAAGGTACTCTGCTGAATACTGATAAGTAAGAGAAGCCGCCAAAAAGGAAAGTGTTGCCATCGGGTCAGTGCCGATAGTGTGAAAGCTGCTGTGGACGTCGGCTTTCAAAGGGGCGGCAACGTTAGGAGTGCCATATTGAGTAGCTAAGGAGACTCAATGTGGTACTTAAGCCATGAGGCTCTCTCACCTAATGGACTAGTCTTTTGGGTTGGTCTCTTCTCATGTGCTTAAGTCCTAACAATTGGTATCAGTCCTCACAATTGGTATTAGTCTTAAGACATGAACATTGAATCACTTAACAACTTGACGAGTTTAAGCTAATCTTGGCTACACCATCGCTGCTAATATATCAGTCTAAATATTAAACAATATTAATTTCGTATCACTTAGACTTACCTAACATTCTAATCCATGAGCACATTAGACACTAATTCATTCTTTAACTCAACGTTTTCTTCTGATTTAAGTTATTTATAATTAATTATGAATAAAACTCAAGTTATATCTACTCAACTATGTTTGGGGCTCGACAAGTTATATCTTCTTCATCTAACTAGTACTGATTGGTTATTTAGCTATGGATACTTCATTCTTCTATTATGTTGCTCGTGATTTATGACCAATCTCACATGTTCTTCTGTCACTAAGAATTATTCTCAATAGCCCTTATTATACTTTCGTTGTCATAACACGATTACTAACGACTATTTGTGTTCCCAAAGTTTTCCGTAAGTCTTCATCTTAGTTGACCGTTCACTATTATTTATTAATTGACTATTCACTATTACTTATTAACGCATCACCCATGCCTAAGATTAATTTTAGACTTTAATCCTTATGCTTACTTCGTTTTTACTCTAAATTTGCCTTCACAATCAACTCAGTTTTACATATCAGTAACACAATACATTGGATTTATACGTGCAAAAATCTTCTGTTCAACACTTGTCGATCAAAGGACATCATTGAACATACAATAGACTACTGATACAAGAGTCATTCACTAAAATACTCACACATTATTTACATACATTCAAATCATTTACAAACATACAAATAATTTACAGTCATCCGTAATATTTACAGCCATCCAAATTGAATAATAAACAATTAAATACATTCAAAACACTCCACAAGCAATTACAAGTCTAGCACATATAGGAATAGCGATAATAAATACCATTATAGTCCTATATATCCTGTATTCCATACAAGGCGGTGGCAATAATTTGAAATCGTGAATCGGATAATTCAAAGGTCCAAATCCAAAAACAATATGCAGGTTATGCTGGTTACAACAGTACCTTATAATTTTCACTTTTTTTTAAAACAGTTCACCGGTCATGAACCGAACCAAACACGATAAAACGCAAAAAAAAAAGTCACAACAGCAATGAAGATGAACGAAACGAGAGAGGTTTGGGATACGGTGGTGTAGGAAGATGATGGGTTGGGTGAGTGAGATTAGGGGAGTGTGTGTGTGTGAGAGAGAGAGAGAGAGAGAGAGAGAGAGAGAGGGTTCAGCTTGGTTTAGCTGAACGTGAGTGAGAGAGGGTGAGGAAGGGGGAGTGTGAGGGAGAGTATGTGATTTTTAGTTGGGGTTAGTTTTGGAATTTAGCAACTGCTTTTGTGACCGTGAATTGCGACTGATTTAGTCACTGATATAGTGACTGAACTGGCGACTGATTCAGCGACTGATTCAGTGACTGTTTTAGTGACTGTTTTGGTGACTGAAATTTGTGTTCAACTACTAACTTAGTGGCTATTTTGTGACTGATTTAGCGACCAAATATTTGCAACTGATTTTTGTGGCAATTGTGACAAATATAGCAATTGATTTATCGACATAAGCAAATTTTGTTGATGCTACAAAATGGTTAACTTATAATTTTTTTTATTTACTAATTTAATTTCTAACATGCTAAGAACATTTTCCATTAAAAAACATAATATATTTGATAAAAACCATAGTCATTTTAGATTAAAATCTACATAACATACTAATAAGTTTCCAAGTCATAACAAAAGACATCAAATGCATTACATAGTAATTAACTCTCTTCGTCACTCTGTCCCTCTGAATCGGACTCTTCATCATCTCCATCTTCATCATGCAATTCTTCATTAATTGGAGGTTGTTGATACTTCATCATTTTCATCAATTTTTTCATTAACTTGTTATTTTGCTCACAAGTGTTCTTGGTATTTGCCATTTCAACTCTGGTATTTTCCATTTCAACTCGAAGTTCATCTCTTTCCGCTCTCACTTCTTCCAACTGATTTCTGAGTTCATTAAGCTCTTGTCTTTGCACCCACTCACATGATGAAGAACCAGAACCATAATAGTAAGGTCTCAACACTACGGTCGAATGTAGTCCATAGCCATACATCGTTCCTTTATTGACTCCAACTACATCACGCCACACATCAATCTGACTTGGTGGATTAGCTCCTTGCAAAGACGCAGCTTGAGTCCGTTCTTCCCATTCATGCGTAAAGATCTCCTGTTGATATGGATATAAGACCAATTAATATTCAAGAACACTCAAATAAATTAAAACCAACATAAGAAACATAATAGAAATAAAAATTGATAGTCCATACATTTGTATGTTACGATCGTCTATCCACCCAAGTGTTATCCTTACGATGTTGGTGTGTGTGTGAAACAAATCTATAGGCTCTGGAGGAGTTCCGTTCAACCGTCTAAAGAACATTAAGAAGAATACAAATTAAAGACATGTTAGCATCAAGAATCGAACACATGAACTTTGAACATGAAACAATGATTTCTTATGAGAACAACACTTTAAGTATTACTTACTAAAATAAGCGGCGTATGTATGGTCTAATAGCTCAAGTAAACTATTTCTTCAATGCAATGGAATTGAAATTTCATACATAATTTATCACTCTTTCTATATAGAAAGACAAGATTCAATAAAGCAGAGAGGTATTTATCATTATTTAGTTCTTTGAACTTGAGCAATCCAGAGACAAAATACAATCATATTCTCCATTAGAACGTAAAAAAATATAGAGATATCAAAACCATCTTGCTTTCGGTGTATCAACTTTGTTACAAAGTAAACCAATAAATCCAATTGAAGACTTCACAAATATCAATTTGTAAATTTATTTGATCCAATTAATCTCGAGTTTATACTTAATGTCACAACTATAATAGACTTCACAACTATACATCCAATTGAAAAGCAGAACTATAATAGAGTTCACGAGAATTAATTTCAGTTTATACTTAATGTCACAACTATAATTAATCTCGGTCCAATTAATTTGGTCAATTAATCAAAACCATAAATTACTGCTTTGAACTTCTTGGACTTCACAGAATTTATCGAGAAAACACAAATTATGTAAAAGCAGAATTTGTAAGAAACGAGAATTTATGCAGAAAACAGAATTTACCAAAATAGAAAACAGAATTTATGCAGAAAACATAATTTACCAAAAGTGCAAAAACATAATTTATGCAGACATGAGAAAGGGAAGCTTTACCAAATTAGCTCTATGTTGAGATGTGGTGATAGAGCCACAAGTGTGAAGTGATGCTCCTAAACCTCCACAATCAGATGCACGATTTGTTTTCGCTTGGATGCTCTTCTTTCTGAATGTTGGAGTTCGCCAAATGTCCCATAATTTAAGCCACACACTCTCTCCAAGCCAACTCGGTTTGTTTGTTGTGCCACAAGCAATAAAGGCGATCCTTCAAGAGAGATGACACTCAGAAAAAAATTAGCCAGACAGAATCGTAGGTCACAAAATAATAACTGCTAAAAGTGAAAAAAATAGCATTCTTACCAAGGTTTTAGAATCACTTGAGCACTTCAAAAAATAATGTGGCGCAATTTCTTATAGCTCATCCCAATAATGTGGCGCAATTTCTTATAGCTCTTCCGAGGTAGTCAACACCCAATTTACTAGATTTAAGAACCTATAGATACACATAACAACGATACAATCAGAAAAGGAGAAATTATAGTTAGTTATATTTCAATGCTGCACCCAACATCAATCACACAGGCTCCATGAAGACAATATAGCCACTACACGAGAAAGAATTTCTAAATCAATGGCTGAAACAATATCATTCTTCCATCTTATTAGAGCCATCTCACAAATTTCATCCTTAACCTCTCCCATCAGTTGAATAACTGGTCATAGTTGGGTTGATCCTACTAAAACAGATTCCATGACACTATCCCAAAAGGCCTTCTCCATTGAGTGAATGAGAACTCAAAATATCATACATGTTATCAGGTATTGACAAATACAAAATCACACACTCCTTTAACAAACTAATTTTTGGAAGTAACTTCAAAAGGAACAATTCTAGACAACACAAACTTCTTAATTGGAGGGATAAGCAAATTGAAAGAGCCATAGGGTGAACACTAAACACATAACAGAGGCCATAAGCATAGACTCGGTTTAAACTATGGATATATTTCTCATAAAGGATTTATTTAAAATGAAAACTTGAAATATCAAGCAATGACGAGTCAAACAAGTCTTATAAATAGTAACTTCTTATGTAAGTTCAAGTTAGTTTCTCCACCTCAACTTTTTAGAAGATCTCCAATTTAACTTCTCCATAAGAACCTATAACTTAGGAAACATGTATTCATCTCCGTTTCTGACACTCTCATGAGCTAGAAACTAATATTTCAATCTACAGCAACTTTTAAGGGGAAAGAAAATGTGTTCAAAGATGCAAGCATGGTTCTCTGTTAATTTCAAAGAAAGAGTAGTAAGAACCAAAGCACACCAGACACCAATAACACCCCAAAAGTTGTTCGATTATCAAAGTCTATCAAAGTATTTATCACAGTGTTGCCATTTTCATTATCAAAGTCTACTAACATAATTAGAAAATTGATACAAAATCAAATCCATGTAGCACGCATACAAAGTTCAAAATAGAATGAAATATTCAATAAACCAATCCAAAACAAACCTGTTGTGACCCACAATTAAGAAATCAAAATATTAAAAGCAAATCAGCATAGTCCACACAAATAAATCAAACTCAGTTAATCAAATCAAATAGACTACAATATAGATCAACAAACCCTAAAACAAACAATAATTTAAAAACACAGCGTCTAAAATGAGAAAAGTAGAACCCCCTCAATAGAAAAAGAGGAAGGGTTAGAACCAAAGAGACCACAAATATATTTTTGCACAACAATTCAGAAAGACATTTCTCCACAACCAACAAAGAGAGGAAGAGAAAATAGAAAAAGTGAAAAACAACATCTGTTTGTACCTTTCTTCTTCTTCCTCCAGAGCAGCAAAAATAGTGAGAGAGTGCGGGGAGAGAGATGGCGATGACGAGGAGATGGAGGCGCGAGAGAGAGAGAGAGCGAGGGAGGCGGCGGTGAGTTTGCGGAGAGAAGCGAGCTTTGGCGAGAGATAGATAGCAGGGGAAGAAGCGATTGAACCGCTTAGGGTTTTATTTTGAGTGTTGGAGTTTATTCTGTTTGAGCGTAGATAGCTAGGAAAATATTTTTTGTTTTTAATAAAATCTTTGGGAAGTGATTTTAATTGTGAGAAAAAAGGGGTAGTTTTTCGTTTTGGGAGGGAATTAATAATTAGTTAAATAAAATAGAAACTAAAAAATTGGTCACTATTAGTGACCGAAATATCGATCTCTAGATTTTAGTTGAAAAATCGGTCGCTAAACAGAATCACAATCACTAAATCGGTCGCTACAAATCATGTACATTTTTCATCTCAAAAATGGTCTCTAAATCGGTCTCTATAGTGACCAAAGGAAATCGGTCTCTAATTCGGTCACTATTTTCCGTTTTTCTAGTAGTGAGTGTGCAGACTCAACTCTGTTAGTGGTTGTGTTGCCAAGGTGCATATGCTTATTTATCCATGCATCAATAAACTTTTCCTTGAAGGGGTCTAGCCAGGTGGTCTTCACATACTGTATGAAACTGGGATAAGGTGCTGCCAAGTCGTTAAACAGACCCAACTCATAATCATACTCTTCCGTAGTCTTCGCATGGACAACAGATAGAAATGCACCCATAATATCATTAACAATAGCTTGGTCTTTGACAATGAGCCTTGCTTTGGCCCTCACATTTTTCTTAATGTGAAATTGGCACAACAAGTTTGCGAGATGTTGGAAATATTCTTTGCGAGCATTCATCATACCGTGTCTCTCATCGAAGTAAGTATGACTTGCGGAAGTTCATCCTGTTTCCTAAATAAACCCCTCAATTTCTCAAGAACCCATGCAAAGTTATCCATCCTCTCCCAATTGACATAAGCAAATGCAGCAGAGTAAGTCTTCTCAGTTGAGGTCACACCAACGATCTCAACCAACGGATACCTGTACCGGTTGGTTTTATATGTGGAATCAATCAACAAAACAATTGGGAAGGTGTTTAGAAGCTCAATGGAATCTGGATGTGCCCAAAAGATGTCTTTCACATGAGCTTTTCCTCTCGCAAGTCGAGTCCAATAAACATAATTATCGCGTTGCAAATAAAACATTAGTTGTTGGAGCTCAGTCCTACCCTCACGCATAGCCGACCGTTGCCTTTGACGACAGTTGTATATTTGTTTCACAACCGTATAGTTATCATCAGGCTTCATCAATTTTAGCTCATTAAGGATCAATTTAGGCCGAGTATGATTCCTAGTCATTCTAGCCACTAGTTCCTTCTCTTCTGAAGTTAACCTACCAATGTACGGACGTCCATCATGATAAGTAACCATGCCATGGTTATGAGTTCCATTCATAACCCTCAAAATCCATCCTCCAAGCTTCTTAATAAATTTCCCTTTTAGTCTGAACGGACAACAACATTTTCTAGTGTTTGTGCCTTCCTCAACATTTGTCTTATATGATCCAGCTTTATCACAAATCAACATGCAGTATTGTTTACCTGATCGTCGGCCGGTGTCAGATCTTCCTATAACAATCACCATCCCAAGAGATTTCCCAACAAACGCACTCCAACTCAAAGACTCGTCACGACTAGGAAATAACTGAAATTCAATTACTAACTGTCAGTTACATAATTTGGAATTAGTTCGCTAAAATTAAAACAACTAATTATTCATTCTTACCGTATCAGTTTGGAAGGAACTAGTAAAGTCTTGGGATTCGACAATGTCAGTTGACATGTCAACTGCGACAGTTGACATCTCAGCTTCTACAGTTGACAACTCAACTGCTCCAGATGCACCCTCATTTTCATCCATTTAAAAACAAAAACCTGCACAGAAGCTGCAACTTATCAGTTGCTGTCATACGCCTGTTCGAACGGCCTCATGCGAACATGTTCGAATGAGGCTGTTCGAACAAATCAAATTCACACCCCAGCTAACACTTGTTCGAACACGTTCATGCGAACATGTTCGAACGACCCTGTTCGAACTTAGCGCGTTTGCAGAAAATAAAAATGGCGTAAAAAGCTCAAAACAGAACCAAAATGAAAAATGTTTGGTAGGGTTATTACCTTGAGCTAGTTGCCAATGATGGGTAGTTGAATGAGAGTGAATGATGAAGGTGAGGATGGGTGGGTATTGGAGTGGAGAGAGGGGAGGTTTGGGTGTTGGAGAGGGAGTGTTTTTGAGTGTTGGAGAAGAAGAGGGAGAGGGATAGAGAGGGAAATAGAATTGTAAGTGGGGTTAATTTGGTAAATGTGTAGGGTGAGGGGGTGTGTTTGGAGTAGGAGGGGGTGTGGTAAAAGCAACGGCCTCAAGTTAAACAAAACATGGCAACCACTTTTGGATGGCCCAAACCAATTCTAGTTTACTTTTGAAGTTTGTTTCTTAGAAAAATACTTGTTTGTTGACCAAAAAAAAAAGAAAAATACTTGTTTTAGCACATCTTTAACTCAAAATATTTCCTCTCAATAATTATATTTCAAAAACTAATACTTACAACAATAAATTAGTTAAATAGCATAATATCATGTTTTCTAAAAATAAAATAAATACAAATTCAATTCCTTTTAATAAATCTAGCTCTAAAGAATTAAAATCATTTAAAATAAATAAAATGATAAATCTGACTAAAACATATAATTACTAAGGTCAAATATACGTAATATATCCCAAAATATATGTGGTATTCGCCAATATCTTGGTCATCTGACCAAGGAGCATCACGTTGGCTTTGAAGATAATTAATTTACACAGATACAAAATGTATTGATTCGAAAACCGGAGTGTTACAATCATCATCTTCGTCCTCCGAAATATCCGGCTCTTACCTAGTGTTTATATCAAACACATTAACCTCGACAGTTTTCCCATGTCTCTTCCCTATAACTTTAGTGGTATCGGCCTTCTGGGAGAGGTAGTAGCGCCATTTTGCTTAATCGAGCTTGGTAGTCAATGTTATGGCCTCGTCCTTTACCGAATAGAATTTCATATTTTTTTGGTCAATAGAACTTCATCTTAAGATGCATAGTCGAAGCCACTTCACCCAATCGACCCAAAATTGGTCTTCCAATGATGCATTTGTTGACCGACTTGCAAGGGGGACACTCCACTGCCACTAGTGGTAGAGAAGGGATATTGCTAATATGCAGCTGAGAACACGATAGGACTCTTGACACTATAAAAAGGACATTCTATTGTCGTATTAAGGATCATTTTCCTATATTCTGGAAGTGTCTCCTAAACAAGGTTATCATCTTAAGAAGGAGCACCACCCAAACTTTGTACACGAGAACACATACCTCCCTTAATGTTATATCGTAAGAAGATAATATTTACTAACCATATACTAAGTAGATAATACTTTTGCCACTTTAAATCAAATAGTGTCAAATGGTAGTAGGGTCTGCCCAAGCATAAATCGGCTTAGTGTGTGTTTGGTTGCAATTCTGCAAGCACCAAACGTGCGTTTACAACAATGGAATCGATTCCATATTGTTTGGTTGCCACAAATCGCGGCGAGCTCAACGCAATTTTGTACTGAAAATCACGGCAACTTTGAAGGAGGAATTTGTAGCTTCTGCGTTCACGGTGGGAAATTCACGGTAGCATACTTTTTTTCTCCTTCATCAATTCTCTTTAATGCCCTTCATTTCTCCTTCAATTCCTTCACCCATAATTTTATTTTTGCAATAACTCCTCTGTTATTCCTTCCACCAGAGACGTTCACCATCCTTCACCAACAACCTTCATAAATTCCATTTTATTTTTGCAATAACTCCTCTGTTATTCCTTCCACCAGACGTTCACCATCATTCACCAACAACCTTCATCAATTCCATTAATCCCTTCAACACCATGGTTCACCAACCTAGGATTACCTTCATAAATTCCTTAATAAATTCTTCAACCATAAATTCCTTTTTCCCTTCAATAAACTTCTTTGACAACAGTTCCTATATAACACTGTCTTATTATCTAGCAAACCACTCACTTTCACTTTGCTTCCAAAGAAACACCGTGTTAGTGTGAAGGAATTTCCGACTTCCGACAAAAAGAATTTCAAGGCTTCAGGACTTCCTCCAATTGAAGGTTAGTATGGTTATATCCTTATATAATTTACTATCACTTTGCTTCCATGTTGATTGTCATAATAATCTGTCTTTTTTGATAAGCTTATAAGCTTTAGTCACTCATGTAAATAAATATATCTTTAGTTGTGTTTTTATAGTTTCTATTATGTGCTTGTTTGGTTTAAATAGAATGAGTGGATCAAAAGCTGTTTGGGATAATAGAGGAACTGACCATTTTGTCAAAGCATGTCTGGATCAAGTTGCTAAGGGAGAGCGTTTGGGTACTACTTTAAGTTGATACCCATTTTAGTAATTTTACATGTAAAAGCACTTTTGATCTAAACTATCCAAACAACAATGCTTGGTCAAAATCACTTTTCGGTAAAAGTATCCAAACAAAAATCACGTTACATTCAACTCACTTTTAACTAAACTCAATTCTACAAAATCAATTCTGGCAAACTCAATTCTCCTCACCGTGCAACCAAACACACACTTAAACCCCCTTGTTTTAGGTCTAAAATTCCTTACATTATTACTTTCTTTTTTTTGACAAATCTTTACATCAACTATTCAACTATCAATCAATCAATCATCAACTATCAACTATAATCAATCAACTATCAACTATCATCAATCAACTTCAATCAACTATAACTCTAATCAAAACAACCACTACCAAAATTACTAATCTATCATTTTCTAAAATTAACTTTTTGAGGACAAATATGTCATTCCAAATTATTCTATATCACTTTTTGTTTTTTGTGAGTCTCACTTTCTTACATCATCTTTTAATTTTTTTAATATCACATTTGAAACTCATTTTTCTCTTTCTCCCTCACTCTTATCTTTCTCAACTTACTCTTCAAAATTTTATTTTTTTAGACTATTTATATTCTTTTTATTTTAATCAAAATAAAAACTATTAAAGTCTCTATTTTTATTTCTTCTATTTATTATTTATAAAATTCAACTATACATTTAATCATCAACTATCAACTATAATCATCATAAATAATCAATCAACTATCAACTATAACTCTAATCAAAACAACCAATACCAAAATTACTAATTTATCCTTTCATTACTATTAGTTCTCAATTATGGAACATTACACGTTGTCAGAATAATTATTTTATATTCTGCTTTTGAGTTACAACGGGAAAATGTTACATGTTGTTGGTATAAATTTACTACTCATAAAACGTATTTCGTATATTTGTTTGTCATGGAAGCTACATTATTATTAGATGATCGGTAATTATCTAACGATAAAAAATCTCAATTGAAGAAAATATTCTAATGTTATTAAAAACTTCATTTCTTAACAACTTGAAAGATTTGTTGTAATTGAATTTTATCTGAATCTATTGGTAAAATACTGAATTTTAAATTGCATGCCTATATTGAAACACAAACAAAGCCACGTTATTTTCTTCAACTTCATGTGCCGTCAATATATTTGTTATTTATTTTAGTCAGATGTGTATTTTTTTTGTTATTAAATTTTATTTTTAAAGGCCTCGTTTCCAAGTTTAGTTTAGACTTACAAATATGTTGAACCAGCCTTGAATAGTACAAAATATTTTTCTTTTATCATTGGGGATGGTGAATTCCTTTGCTAGATGACCACCAGTTCAAATCAAATGAAAATCCTTGCCAAGCTTTTCTCTTATTTTACATTTTGACCTTCTTTGCTGAGCTATAGAATTCTTACGATATGGCAAAATTTAATTGGTGAGACAAGGTGTGGGACAGAGAGATGTTGAGAGAGGAGATTTTTGTTTAGCCACCTTAAAGCTCACAACCCAAGCTAACATGGCCAGTAGCTACCATATTTGCCTCACGAAAAACACGATGGATTCGAACATTAATCAATTCGAAGCAAACTCACCTTATGCACAGCCTACTAAGGTACCTTGAAGATACTAACAACAACCTCAAAGTCCATACTAAGATCAATCATTATAAGCGTTGGAAGTCATTTGCCTCAAAAACTCACACAGCCAACGACAACCATCATTTCTAAGAGGGATGTTTTTTTTATACCCCCACCTCATCCCCTCCCACCCCCATGCTTTTACGTTATTCTGAAATTATCCCTGGCATAATTTTTCAATTTTGACTTGCATTGAATTTTCTCTGATTGGGACTCACTTTATCTGTCATCGTATATACGCCAATGGAAGGTATATACGATTGCATTAAATAATGAACGTTGACCTGGAAAAAAGTGCATCGAATATATGTCCTTCGAGACGTATATACGATTGCATTATTAAATGTTTGACTACCCATCGTATATAGCATAGATACGATTGGGCTTTGAAGATTCAATCGTATATACGTCTAGGCCACGTATATACGATGTTAGAAATTATTCCATCGTATATACATGGTTAAGGAGGTATATACGATGGTTTTTTTTTAAAAAAAACTGAAACAGATATCTGTGTTGTTGGAACAGATATTGATCCGCCTGCTGCAGATGCCGACTCTCAGTTGGCTGCTTTTGATATTGATACTACAGCGGGGTTCACGACGGATACGGTATATTTTTCATTCAAATGTTTGTTAACCAAGTTTGATAATTATTTAACCAATTACTTAAGTACGTAACATTTATCTATTTATTTGTAGGTATTTTCTACACGTGAGGCTGTGGAGGAGTGGGCCAAAGCTGTTGGTAGAAATTTGAGCAGTGGTAATAAAAGTGAGATCCGACAAAGCAGGAAAGAGGGGGAGACGAGAGAAGATTGATTTTGACTGTGAGAAGAAAGGGCGGTTTACTAATGATTCACGGGTTTTCGGTTCTAAAAGAAGAAGCTGTCCTTTTAGATTGAAAGCTACTTGCACTCTTCGCCGTGGGGTTTGGACTGTGACGGATAAGTGTGGTAGACACACACATGAGTTGCTTAAAACTCCCATTGGTACTAATTCCTTTGGGCGTCTGTCTAAGGCGCAAAAGGATCTGGTTAATGAGCATGCTGATCTTGATGTTGGTCCGAAAGCTACTATGGCTGCTTTGAAGAAGCTAGATCCGGAGAATGTGACTACTCTTCGTCAAGTTTATAGGCAGCGTCACAAACACCGGTCTACAAAGAGGGGTCCTAGAACGGACATTCAGGAGGTATTGAGATTGATTGCATCACATAATTATCTATGTTGGAGTAGAAAGATTCATGGGTCTGATGTCGTCAGTGATATCATGTGGGCTCATCCCACTTCTATAAAGTTACTCAGGTTGTTTCCGAAAGTTCTCATTCTTGACTTAACCTACAAGACCAACAGATATAACTTGCCTCTTCTACAGATTGTTGGAGTCACAAACACTGAGATAAGTTTCCATGTTGCATTTGCGTATATAGGGCAGGAGCTGGCTATTCATTTTTCTTGGGTATTGCAGCAGCTGCGAGGTATATGTGACTTGCATTCTATTCATCCTCAGGTTTTCTTGACAGACAGAGATCTCGGCTATATGTCTGCTATTCTTGATGTCTTTCCATCTGCTACAAATTTATTGTGTCATTGGCATGTGACAAAAAATGTCAAAGCGAAAATTAAAGACTTGGTTCACAAGGATAGGCGGGAGGAGGTCCTCTCTCTATGGCTCTGTATTATTGATTTTGTTGATGAATCGGAGTACTTATCTAATCTGAAGTTTTTTGAGGCGTCTTGCTCTGATAAACCCGCTCTTACTAAATATGTGCATGACGCATGGTTGACACCGCACAAGGAGCGATTTATCTCGGCATGAACTAACCATATCCCACACTCCGGGAATCAGATGACCAACAGGTATTTTTGACACGTGCACATAATTTTTTTCATCGATTAAATTTCTTTGACATTTGTTTATTATTTCTGTCCATTGCTTGAATTATTTTGACACGTGCACATTTTTTTTTCGTCCATTAAATTTCTTTTACACTAGTTTATTATTTCTATCCGTTGCTTGAATTTTTTTGACACGTGCACATAATTTTTTTCATCGATTAAATTTATTTGACACTTGTTTATTATTTCTATCCGTTGCTTGAAATTTTGACACGTGTGTACTATTTTTTGACACTTGTTTATTATTTAAGAGCGGAATCTTTGCATTGGAGTTTGAAGAGACAATTGAAGACTTCTAAGGGTGATTTATCTAAATGTTTCATATCTATTGATGACAAGCTGACAATTCATTTTGATCAAATCATCGGGTCTTTTCAAAGAAGCATTAACAAAATTGAAGTCAAGTCCAATATTCCACTGTTTAAAAATCTTCAAGGTCTTGTTTCCTTATCTGCATTGGGTCACATGGTTAAAGAGTTTGAAAGATCGAAATCTAGGGTTTGATATGACAAAGGGCGGTGTCGGTGCATTCAAAGGAAGATGCATCTTCTTCCTTGTGCTTGTGAGATAGGTATTTTTCATGCTTCCGGTAATTCTATTCCGTTGAATATTGTTGATGATCATTGGAAACATTTGAGCTTGGATGCAGTAGATGATAAATTCACTCAGGATAAATCATCTGGCTGTGATATTTCTTACCAGTTTGATGTTATCTTGGCAAGATTTAATAAAGTTAGTGAGGAGGAGAAATTTCTTATTAAGAGGCAACTTAATGAGATAGTATTCCCTTCTACTTCTTCAATGGTTCCACCTAAATCTAAAGTCAAAACAAAAGGTGCACCAAAGAAGAAAAAACAGAAATTATTTGATGCTAAGCATGATCCTTCTGAGTGGGAGCATGTGGATGAGAAGGTAAAAATGACTGAAGAATCAGGGGCTTCTAATTTAAAATCAACACAACGGTCTTCCAAAATTACTACACGGCGGCCTTCCAAATTATCTCAGGGTGCTTTGAGAGTTTCATCACAGACAGCTGAGACTAAAATCCATTTACCGTTTGTTCCACCACATGTGCACAGTTATGTTCAAAAAATAGTTGATGTTGAAGGTGACGGTAATTGTGGTTTTAGAGCAGTCGGCGTTGGACTTGAAATGGGTGAGGATTCTTGGCCTCTGATTAGGCAAGATTTAATTCAGGAAACGAAGGAAAGGGAAACTGTAACGCCCTAAAATAATTTAATTATTTATTTAATTAAGTTATTTGAGGGATTACAATATTTATTTAAATTGAGTAATAATGTTGGAATTAATTTTATTGCAGAGGGGGTCTAACTAAGTAACTAAAGGGGTGCAATTAGGGCCCAAGCCCATAAGTGACCCAAGCCCATCCCTAATAACCCCAAAACCCTAAGAGGATCTCACTCACACTAATCCAACGAGAAACCGAAAAAAGAATTCGAGAGGGAGAGAGTGAGGTGCAGGCGATGCAAGCAAGTAAAGGAGAAAGGGAGAATTTCTTCTTCTCAAGCTCCATAGGTAATGCTTTGGATCCTTTCTTTTCTCCATTCTTCTTCCTTTTTTTTCCAGTGTGTAATTCCAATTCCTCTTTACTATTTTCTGCTCCTCCTTGTGTTCAAAGAAGAGAGAGAGGAGCCACGGTTTGAAGGAGAAAAAGGGGAAGCTTGCTCACGTTGATCTCCTTGGTGTTGAGTTCGAATTTTTGGGCTTTTCCAGGTATGGGGGCTCTTCTTTATGCCTATAATAACTCTTAAGATTAGTAGTATGTGTAGGTTAGGTGGTAGTGATGGTTTGATTGGTTTGTTGAATTGTTGTGTTAAGGAAACATGGTTTGATTGGTTTGTTGAATTGTGGTGTTAAAGGAATGTCATTAGATTGAATTGTTGTAAATGTTGTGATATTGCCTTGTTCTGTGAATTGAGTGTTGTGGTGTAACATGTTGGTAAGGTACTTAATAGAATTGTGCCTGTGGTGCTGTTTGAGTGAGGTGAGGTGAGGAGCCGAGGTGAATGGGGTGATGTGCCGAGGTGAATGAGGTGAGGTGACCTAGGTGAGTGAGGTGAGGTGAGGAGCCGAGGTGAATGGGGTGATGTGCCGAGGTGAATGAGGTGAGGTGACCTAGGTGAGTGAGGTGAGGTGAGGTGCCGAGGTGAATGGGGTGATGTGCCAAGGTGAGGGAGGCGAGGTGACCTAGGTGAGTGAGATGAGGTGAGGTGCCGAGGTGAATGGGGTGAGGTGCCGAGGTGTGTGAGAGTGTACCGAGGTGTGTTTTGAGTGGGTGCCGAGTTGTTTGAGTGGGTGCCGAGGAGTGTGTGGTTGTGTCTAGCACAGGCGCCATCTGTGGCGCCAAGTGCAGTGCTGTGTGCGTGTTTTGTGTCTAGCACAGGCGCCGAGTGTGGCGCCACGTGCAGTGCGGTGTGCGTGTGTCGTGTCTAGCACATGCGCCACCTGGGGCGCCAATGTGCTGTGTGCGTGCGTGTGCTGTGTGTTCAGCAGAGGCGCCAACTGAGGCGCCAACTGCAGTGGTGTGCGTGGGTGTGTCTAAGGCGCAGGGCGCCATTTGGGTAGCCTTATGCGCCTATGTGAGTGATGGGACCATGTGACCCCTAAAACGTCAATTTGGTAGTGGTGCGCGGGTTTGGTCCTTAAAATGTTAAGTTAGTCCTTGTGTGTGGGTCTTGTGTAATTGTTGAGCTAAAAAAATTATTAACTTAAGGATTACCCATTGAGTTGTGAATAAGTGGAGATGTGAAAGCGGTGTGGTGTTTAAGAATTATATATATATATGTGTGTTAATGATGTGCATCGAGGATTATAAATGGTGATTAAAATTATTATTGCGGTGCATTATCATGGAGTACATAATCATGTGCATAAGCGGTGTGTAGGCTTGGCCAAAGCGTGTGTGGTGGCCCTAAAGCGGTGAGTGCCCTCCGTGCAACATTGTGGTGATGAAGGATCCTCATGCATGTTGCATACATGCATATATATATATATATATATATATATATATATATATATATATATATATATATATATATATATATATATATATATATATACGTATATACATTCATACATATACTAACGGTGTCTTATGATGACTATAACTTAGGGATGAATTGTGAAATAATGACGTAAGTTGATAATATTATGAATTGTTGTGAACTAGTGCCTCTTCTATCGCTTTCCTTATCATAACGCCTATCTTAATTGTTATTATTTGTGTAAAAGACTCACCCTCATCGCTTTATGTTGCCTCGAATGCCAGCAGAACTTGCGGTGACCGCGTGTGAAGGCCCTCTCTTGCCTTTGATAGTAGTGTGTCCGGCTACGATATGTAGCAAGGGAGGAGGGCGTCTTAATAATTTTATTTATATTCGGATTGTATTAATTTGTCATTGGTGATGTACCAGTTATGTTTTAATATTTATGATGTGCTGTAAACTAAAGCAGGAGCTTGTGGGCCCGTCCCCATACTATTGTGCTATATATCGTGCTATTTAACATTGACTTAACGTCACTTGACTGAATGCCTGATTGTTTTTTTAAGCGTCGAAATGTGACACTTTCTTTCAATTATTTTTTAAACTCTGAAAATAAATATGAAATAATAGCTAGTTAGAAAGGGGGTGTTACAGAAATAGTGTATTCAACCATGTTTGGGCAGAACAGACTGTTAGAGCTTCGCAAAGCTTTAACTATTGAATCCTACAGATGTCAGCCGGCATCGAAGTGGTTTGATTTGCCAGAGATGGGGTACATGGTTGCAACCAAGTATAATGTTGCACTGGTTCAGATTTCTTTGACTATGAATTTTACTTATCTGTCTTTGAGAGGTACTTATGGTTCATCTAAGTTTAAAATCATATCTGTTATGAACAAGGAAAATCTACACTGGTTGTATCTTTTGATCTCTCCCACCTGTCTATTGCCTCCTATTGCCCCGCAGTGGTACCAGCACTACTCATCAGAGTCTGCTTCATGGTTGCATCTGTATGTCGGTCGTTTTACCCTCTGGCAGTCTATGTGTCCTTCCGTGCAGCATCCCACTCCCGGTGATGCGCCTAGATGTGTCGATTTAGCCGATGCTTCTATTGACGACTTATAGATTCACACCTTTTTTGTATTGCACGTGTATTTATTACTATATCGCGTTTTTGTAATTACACGCGTTTATTTATCCAACTGTTTATCAAATCACGAGGGTTCAAATTATAACTGTTGATAAAATCACAACTGTTCACAAATAATAAGCCCATCGTATATACCCTTGGTGGGACATATATACGATGTGCATTTTTAACGCATCGTATATATGTTCATTGTGCGTATATACGATTGACTTAAAACGCATCAATCGTATATACGCAAAATGAACATATATACGATGCCTAAATAATGCACATCGTATATATGTCAAAAAAAAAATATACGATTAGTGTAACTTTGTCAAAAAAAAAAGGTTTTTTGAAGGGCATTTTGAGAATTCACTATTGTGTGGGGTATATGGGAACATTGTGGGGGTAAAAAAAACCCTTTCTAAGAACGCTGCCACACTCAGCAAGCCCAAAAACCCCTTTAACTTAACCCAAATCTACCTAAGGCCCATGTTTTTCCCACTCCCCCTACTCACCACACACCCCCAAACCTCAAATATTTCAATTTTACCCTCACCTGAACATGCTTCCAAACCTCACTACGTAATGTTTTTTGACGGGGACGGTACAAAAGTATCAAAAAGGTACGGTAAACCAGTTCGGTAGGAAACTACCGTACTTGAGGAATCCTAGTTTTGTTCCACTACAGATTCTTTCAAATGGGTGGTTATTGCAAATTTAAGAAGCCATTGTAATTGGCGCATTCAACCAAAGCCCTAGCGGTCATTTCCCTCTCAAACCTCCAAATATAGTTTAACCCGACAAGCAATTTAGTTATAGCAGCTTATGTCTTCTCCTTGTTTGCAAAATACAAAGTCTGCAAAAGCAAAACATTGGTCTTGGGCACCAAATTCTGGTGCTGCTTAAAGCTCCTTTCGTTGATCAAAAATAAATAAAAAAGCTCCTTTCATTTTGCCACTTGATCATGTTATGTGCCAAAGGTGACACCACCCTAATATCCTCCCCCAAAGCATCTCCACTCACCAGCAAGAACAGGATCACTAGCACAAAATCCCACTCCTTTCAAATAGTTAATCCGGTAGTGCACAAAATAGTTAGTTCTGTAAATTACCACTTAATGCAAAATTTAGTGAATTTAGTTAGTGAGTACGACATGATGTCGTACCGTACCGGTTCGGTCCCATAATGTCCCATAATCTTGTACCTGTGAAAATTTCAAATTGTGAGGGGTGTGCAATGCGACATAAGACACAACACAAGACCGCCGTAACATTGGTGTCGAACCCGTGAAATCCAAGAAAGAAAGAAAAAAGAGGGCATGGTTGAAACAATTTTTTCATCAAGGGTATTTTGGACATTTCATAGGGTTAGGGGGTGTGTGGTGAGTAGGAGGGGAAGTGGGAAAAACATGGGCCTCCACCTAAAAGCAAGGGTCCAACAAACATTCACCTATGATACCGGTCATGTTTTCCCAAGATCTGTGATGCACAACCCATGTTCGTAGGACATCACATAATTTAAAATCACACTAGATGGATGAGTTAGCCGAATAAACTCAGTATCATGCTCACTCTTATTTCTCAACATCTAAAGATAATAGCAAGCACTTGCCCAAATGTTCTTCTAGGCCACATCATAAATATCAGGGGTTTTTTTGGACCCCCACCCTTTCCCCTCAAACCCCTACCCACCCTGTGAAAAGACGAAAATACCCCTGCGTTTTTACAAAATCACAATTTCTTCACATTATTGGTCATACCTACGATTGACCACCAGCCACTCGCATATACGCCACAGAGACGTATATACGATTGCCCTGAAATTCCACCACTCGCACATACCTAACCACAAACTTATATACTGTAGAAATGAAAATCTCTTTCCATGTTTTGATGATCCAAACTTAAAGGAATAAGTTAAGTTTTCTAAACACTTATTAGGATTTAACAAGTTTCAATCTAGTGTGTAAAAGAACAGGAAATAAGAATCATAGCAAAAAATCTTGGCTACAAATAAACCAAGTATTCTTTCAAAGTTCAAATGTGCCAAAAGAAGGTTACCTACAGAAGGTTACCTTAGAGAAGGTTGATTACAGAAGGTTACATCAACAGAAGGTTGATTAAAGAAGCTTAAAACAAAAAGTAACTTTCTACAGAAGGTTGACTGAAAGTCAAACTGAAGGTTGACTAAAAGTCAACACAAGGTTGACCAATAGTCAACAAAAAGTTTGAATGAAGTCAAAAGAAAGTTGACTTACTATGGAATATGGTTAAGAAGGTTGGTTGTTCAAGAAGGATAAAAGAAGATTGAAGATTTCAAGCTTCTGTTTCTGGGAAACATGTTTATATCCGAAATCTTGATCCAATATGCATCAAATGAGTATTCAAGGAATAAAAGTTGTAGAAACATTATCCTATGTAATGAGGAACTCCTTGATTATTTTTGTATCTTAGAAATCATGTTTGTTCATGTTTATATAAAAAGCCTTAGAAGCTTCAAATAAAAGTATGAAAAATATTATGCAGTACATGAACAGGGACTGAACTGACAGAAAAGAAGAAAAGAAAGTATGGTGCTAACATGAAGAGCTGTCAACACAAGACAAAGCACAAAGGTTGCTTTAGAAGGTTGAAAGGCTACCACCTAAAGCTCAAAAATCATCATTGCCTACCTACAAGGCTACAACAATTTCCAACGGCTATTTCCTTCATTCCAACGGTCATATTCCAAGTTCAATGGCTATAAAGAATGTTGTTCTGCTCAAATGCAAAACATGAGAGTGAATTGGAACTTTTACAAGTCAAGCTTCTCAAAAGAAATCCAACATTCTCTTCCACACTCAAAGCTATTACAAGTTCAGAATTGGGAAATCTATCTTGAGTGTGTTTGCTTGTTATGCTCTTAGAAATACTTTGTATTTATCTATCAACAAGCTTCTAAATCATCCCAAACCCCTTATTGTAAGAAATATTGTGCAAGTTTCTCAACAAACTACCTAGTGAGAGGTGAGTGTTGTTGGTGATTCTATTTGAAAGTTTCTCAACAAACTACCTAGTGAAAGGTGAGTGGTGTTGGTGATTCTGTTCAACAGGAAATACCTTTAGGAAACTAGAAGAGAGTTTTCTAGTAGGTTGAGACAGCTTGGTGAAGTTGTGTAAGTTAGCACTTGTCTTCTGTGTGTGATCAAAAGAGAGTGGAGGTGAAAGTCTTTGGCAGTTGAAGCTAAAGCAAGTGTAAAATCTATTTGGAGAATAGTGGAAACTCTCACGTGGACGTGGGGAGAGGAGTAGCCACAGTTTGGTGAACCTCTATAACTCTACTGTGTTTTTATCTGCTTTTCTTATTAATTGCTTTAATTGTCTTACAATCACCAAATTTTTCAATCACTTCAGAAGGTTACATACATCAACCTTCTGTAGTCAAAATCATAATTTTAAATGAGTCTTACTTTGATTATCTTTTGAAAACAACACTCTTTGTGTAATAACAAACATCTAAATTCATCAAAGTTAACTATCTTTCACTATTGTCATACTTGCTTATTGTTTGTGCAACTAACATTCAACCTTCTGATATCCAAGTTAGCTTGAGACACATTACAGAAGGTTGCAGGTATTAAAAATTTTAAAAAGATAGCACAATTCAATCCCCCCTTTCTTGTGCAAATTAGTCACTTCAATTGGCATCAGAGCTCACCTCTAAGGGTTGAGCACACTTTCCAATGTGAGAGGAAAGATCCTGGAAGAAGTGATGAGTCATCATTCCAACTCTGTGATGTTCCTTCCAGAAGGAGCTTTAGCAAATAGACCACCAGGATTTACTGGTGAACATTACTATTATTGGAAAGATCAATTGAGATTGTTCCTAGAATCTCAAGACACTGATATTTGGGGAATTGTTGAAGATGGTCATTTTGAACCTACTACAACTCTTGATGATGGGACTACTAAGGCTAAGCCCAGAAACACCTGGACACCTGAAGATAAACGCATGGTACTTCTAAACTCTAAAGCTAAATTTTATCTAACATGTGCTCTAGGTAGAAGTGAATATGATAAATTAGCTGGGAAAGAAACTGACAAAGAAATTTGGGATACATTGAAGACTGCCCATGAAGGAACAGACCAAGTCAAAGAAGCAAAGATCAACCTTCTCATCCATAAATTTGAAACATTCAAAATGGAGGAGCAAGAAACAATTTCTGAAATGTTTAGCAGATTCATGTTGCGCCCTAAAAATCCGGTTTGGACTTCTCGTTATGCAACTTGGAGAAAGTATGGAGCCGCCACCAATATTTTAGTTTTAAGACCAAAACATTGAAAAAAAGTCTTTTGAAAAGGTGGGTGGTCTTTCGAAAACATAGGGATGTAGGTTCGGGGGTCGGTTATGTGTGGGGAAGGTATTAGCACCCCACACATCCTTTCTACCGAAAGGGAACCATTAACTTGATATGTGGTTTGAACTATTTGGTTTGAAAACAACTTGTTCTACTTCTTTTCTTTTCTTTTTTATTTGAAGGGGGAAATTGCTTTATAAAGAAAACGGAGGGAAAGGGAACATTTTTGGTTTCTTTAAAAAAAACGGAACAAAACAAATATTTTTTAAAAGGGTGCTTGACGGGTTGTGACCCGCTCCTACGTACCCTCAACGGGATGAGGGATCAAAGCTACGTAATTCTCGGTTTTTGGTTTTGAAAAGCAGTTTGAGAGTTTTCGCAATTGGGTGAGCGTTCGTGGCGACCGAACAACAACGGTTAGAATGGCCACACTACTAACTCTTTTGAAAATAAAATCGTCATTAATGACCTAAACGGCAACGGCGCGTTTGGTTATCAATGACAATTAGTTTTATTTAATGGGGAAGAAAATGTTTTCGCAAAGACGGGAGTGTTTGTGGAGACCGAACAACAACGGTTAGAATGGTCCCACTACTAACTCGTCGGGGATAAGCAAATCACCATTAATAATCTAAACGGCAACGGCGCGATTGATTATTAATGACAATTTATCTTATCCTTATTTTGAAAATAAGAGGGTTTTTTATTATTTGAGTATAGGAAATGGGTTTTAGAAAAGAAGTAGAACATTTCAAATCCATTCTAAGTCCATAACCAATTGCAAAGTGAATGAATGAAAGAAATTCAAACATATTCAACTAATCTAGCAATCATAAACATGTTGATCATCAACTAAGATTAAGCATGTCAATACAATTAAGAGATTAAATTGTCAAAAATGCGAGATAAAGTTCTCAAAGCAATTGTGTGTGTGTGTGAATGGGATGGGAATTGTTATTAACGAATAACAATCCCCTGTGATAGCATATATTCTTGTAATGAAGGATATTACTAACGAGTAACCCTTCATTATATGCTTGTGGAAATCCTATAATGAGAATCACTACTAACGAGTAGCAATCTCATGTAAGGAACAAAGTATTGGAAGATGGATGCACACAATCAAATCAAGACACTTAAATGGCATCATGAACAAAAGAACACAATTAATCATAGGCATAGAATGATCTAGGTTGAATGAATGAACATGCAAGCAATGATGTGCATGATTAGGCAAGTATGCAAATGCATGAGCACACAAGAATGTGAGTGAATGATCATATAAAGATGCATGAAGGAATAAGCATACAAGGCTATGCATGAATGAATGATGGTTACTATGCAAGGTATGAATCAATTTAAGTATGCATGCAAGACATGAAATTAATGAATGCATGACATTTAAGAATGAATGCAAAACATGGAATTAATGAATGCATGACATTTAAGAATGAATGCAAGACATGATATTAATGAAGGCATGGACATTTAAAAATTAATGTAAGGCATGATATTAATGAATGCATGAACATGTGAGAGAGAATGCAAGACATGGTATTAATGAATGCATGAACATGTGAGAGAGTAAGAGGATGCAAAAGGCATAAGCATGTATGAATGATGAACATGTGAGCATATGAGAGTGTGCAAGTATTAATATGCAAACATAAGAATGTGTCACATAAGTGATGCAAATAAATGAAATGCAAAGTGTGCAAGGTTAAATGAGATGAGGTAAAATGTTTAAGGAGATGGTAAAAGTAAATGGTTGATGAAGTGGTAAAGATAAAATGAAGTGAAATGAAAATGTTTTGGTGAAGGTTTATGAATGCAAGAAGGTAAGAATGTTTTATGAGGTGAGGTGAAAATGTTTAATGGAATGAAGTAGAGGGTTAATGAAATGGTAAAAGTAAATAGTTAATGATGTGGTAAAAATATTTGGTAAAAAACTAAGTGAAATAGTAAAAGTAAAATAGTAAAATGTTTTTATGTTTTTTTGGTAAAAGAGTTAATGAAGTGGTAAAGTAAAATGGTAAAAAGTTAATGAGATGGTAACAACTAAAGTGGTAAAATATTTTTGTGTTTTTTAGTTAAAAGTTAATAATGTGGTAAAGTAAAATGGTAAAAAGTTAAAAACACACTAACACAATTACACTCATTTACACAAGATCAAACAACACATTTCAAGCACAAAAATATGCACAAAAATGGCCTCTAAGGCCGAAACCACTATGTGAGTAGATCACCAAATTATTTCATACCAAGATGCACAATCAACACATAAAATAAAGCAAAAGATTAAACCCTAGGTTCTCATGCCATATTACAAGACAAATCATCAAGCAAAGCATGCATTTATTCTTCACACAAATCAAAGGAAACAAAAGAAAACATAAACCCTAATTCTTGACCTTGAATCCTAGACTACACATACTCATAATCAAGTAATTATTCAACTACAACTCATGAAATAGCAAGAAAACAATAGAACCCTATTTTCCCTCCCTAGGCCGAAACCCCATATGCATGAAAAATGAATTTCATTTGACTTAAAATTATGCACACAAGATGGAATATGCAAGAAAATGAGAGAAACTACAAGAAAACTCCTTCAAGGCCAAGGACCCATCTCAAACACCCAAGGCTCCCTAAGTCCTTGTCATAATGTTTGAAAAGGATCCTCAAAGCAACAACAACAAGCAATCAAGAAGGAGTTAAGAGTAGGAGAGAGATTTACATGGTAAAAGTGAAAGAGAATAAGGATCTAAGGCTTACCTTAAGAACTTGTAAAAAGAAGTGAAAAAGAAGATCAAATAAAAACCAAGAACACTTGAACCTCTTCTTGAATCCCACAAAAAACCTCTTGATCTTGAAGAATTGTTGATGAAAGCTTGATGATGATGCAAGATTAGAAGTAGGTCTAGTATAAGAATCAAGGAAAGGGAGGCTTTGATGGTGAAAAATTGAAAGTTGGAGGAAGGATGAAGGTGAGGTGGTTTCGGGTTTGAGAGAGGGAGGGAGGAGGGGAGAGTATTGTGTGCTAGGGTAAAAAAATGAGAGTCCCTCCTAATGGTCTCTTATTTTGGGTTTTATATGAGATGCAAAATTAAGGGTATATAGGACATTGTGCTTTTGCAAACCATTGAGATTTGAGATAGAATTTAAATCAAGGGATAGGATTGCAATGCACATGGATTAGGGGCAATGAGAAAACACAAGTGAGTGGGGAATGGCTGGTCATACACAAAAATTAATAGTTTTTGTTGCACACAAATTGTTAAGGGCAATTAGGACTTTGTACACAAAGTTGTAGCCTAGGATTTGATCTAGAATTTTAATCAATGGCTAGGAATACAACTCTCATGGATCAAGGGCATGAAGAAGCACAAAATGAGGTAAAAATAGGGCTGAAATTCGCAGCCATGAGTGGGTTGGCATTTTGCAAGTTGTCATTGTACTATTTGTCCCTCACTACCTTTGTAATTATCCTTTCCTTTTCTTGATTATTCTTTTCTAGATAATTCCCATGAAAATCTTACCATTTTGGGCTTCATCCTAGGAATCAATCATTGGGCCTAAAATTCCATGATATCACCATTCCCAAAATTGATTTGATACCTCACCTTGAGGGAAATTCTCATTTTACCCTTTCCTTTAAATTTGAGTTTTTATGCAAATAATTAACATTCATGCGCATAAAATAAAATAATTAAGCACATTATTCCTCAAATAATTCCTTTAAGATTGTCCAATGACTTGTGATGAAAAACTGTCCTTTTTGGAAAATGACTAAAATACCCTTTGACCTAAAAAAAACCTGAAAACCCCTAAAATGCTTTCCTAACCCTAGAATGACTTCTAAAACTCTAAAATGCATGCATGATGCTCTTCACAACCCTCAAAATGAATGCCAAGCCTTAATTTATTTATTTTTGGTTGAAAATTAAGGTTTTGACCTAGGCGGACAAAATTGGGGTATGACAATTCCCAACAATAACAAATGATTTGAACTCTCTGGGAAATACCTACTCAAATCAAGCTAAAGTAAGAAAACGCTTAAGATGCCTCCCAAAGGTATGGAGACCTAAAGTGACTGCTATAACAGAAGCTAAAGATCTCTCTATTCTCAAAATAGAAGATCTACTTGGATCTCTAAAAGTTCATGAACAAGAAATCATGGATGAACTTCAACCCAAGAAGGTTAAAACTATTGCACTCAAAGCTTCTCAAAAATCTCCACAAACTTCTAAAGCTATGGCATTTAAAGCCCAAGAGGATATACAAGAAGAAAGTGAAAATGATGAAAATGACATTGATGATGAGGATGAAATGGCTCTAATCACCAGAAGGTTGAGAAGATGAGCATTTAGAAAGAACAATAAAAGAAAACCCCTCTTCAAGAAAGATCAACCTAAAGGTGAAGGCACTGGTAAAATTGATATGAATGTAACAACCTGGACACTTCAGAAATTAATGTCCGAAGTTAAAGGAAGCAACAGAAAGTTCACACCTAAGAAGAAGGCTCTACTTGCAACATGGGATGACTCAGAAGAAACCAACTCAGACCATGATGAAGAGACTGCAAATTTTTTTCTCATGGCTGACTCTGAGGAACCTTCTCAAATATTTCCTGCATCAAGTATGGAATCAATCAACTCATGCTTCGTAGGTGATACTGACCTAGAAGAGGTAAACACTTCTAAATCACAAGCTTGTGCTTCATGCAAAGATACTGAACATGCTTTTGAAAACCTATTATTTGATTCAAACACTTTGGCTCAAAAATGTGTGATGTTCAAAAATCAACTTGTGAATGCAAAAAAGGAGAATGAAGAGCTTCAAAAACAAAATGAATATTTGATAAAAACAGTTCAAACTCTTCAACATTCTCACTTTAAACTTTCTGAACAACACAAACTTTTGAAAGATAAGGTATCAGAACAACCAAATCTTATACACTCTGACATTGAAAAACAAAACAACCTTCTCAAAGAAAAAGTTTCTGTTTTAACTAAAGAACTAGCTATGTCTATACAGAAAACTTTTGAGCTACCTATAGAAAAACAAACTGAGAAGAACTCTAGGACTAGGAAGTCTAAGACAAAGTGCACATATTGCAAACATTTTGGTCATGATATTTCTGTATGCTATAAAATGAAAAGAAGCTTCTATAGGAAGAAAACTAACCATGAAGGACCCAAAAAATATTGGGTACCTAAATCATTACTAACATCTGAAACAGGAATGCCTCTTAGCATCCAAGAAAAAACGGTGGTTCTTAGACAGTAGATGTTCGAGGCACATGACAGGGGAAAGAGATAAATTTCTCTCAATGGAGAGAATAGATGGAGGCTATGTCATCTTTGGCAATGATGATAAAGCTTGCATCAAAGGTATAGGTACTATAGGTAATTCTAAATCCCCTAAAATTAAGAATGTTCAATATGTAGAAGGTTTAAAGCATAACTTGTTAAGTATTAGTCAACTATGTGATAGTGGTCATAAAGTCTCTTTTAAATCGATAAGTGTTTTATTAAAGAAATCTCCTCTCGAAAGGTCTTGTTTACTGCATCTAGAAATAAAAATCTTTATAGCCTATGTCTTGATGAACTATCTCAAGAAACTTGCCTTATGTCCTATGAAAATGACAAATGGATTTGGCATAGAAGAGCTGGCCACATAAGCATGCAAACCATTTCAAAACTTTCCAAAAAGGAACTAGTCAGAGGGTTACCAAAAATCAATTTTGAAAAAGATAGAGTGTGTGAAGCATGTGTTCATGGTAAACATGTCAAAACTAGTTTCAAACCTAAGAACATGATCACATCCCAAAGGTCACTAGAACTGCTTCACATAGACTTATTTGGTCCTACCAAAACTGCTAGTCTTAATGGAAAATGATATGGTTTTGTAATTGTAGATGATTTCTCTAGATTCACCTGGGTGCTATTTTTGAAAAACAAAGATGAAGCTTTTGAAGCCTTCAAAGTGTTTCTAAAGAAAGTTCAAAATGAAAAAGGAAGAAATGTTATTTCTGTAAGAAGTGATCATGGGGGAGAATTTGAAAACTTCTCTTTTCAAAACTTTTTTGATGAAAATGGAATTACTCACAATTTTTCATGTCCTAGAACTCCACAACAGAATGGAGTTGTAGAAAGGAAAAATAGAACTTTGCAAGAAATGGCAAGAACACTTTTAGAAGATTCAAAAATTGAAAAATATTTTTGGGCAGAAGCTATAAACACAGCCTGCTATATTTTAAATAGAGTTTCCATTAGAAAAATTGTTGAGAAAACCCCCGATGAAATTTGGAAAAATAGAAAACCAACCATTGCATACTTTCGTATATTTGGTTGCACTTGTTTCATTTTGAATAACAAAGATAATCTAGGAAAATTTGATTCTAAATCAGACAAAGGAATTTTTCTGGGATTTTCAACATCATCAAAGGCTTATAGAGTATATAACCTTAGGAATCAAACTAGAAGAAAGCATGCATATTGTTTTCAATGAAACTAACAGTTCAAATGAAGTAATTGATGTTGATGAGACCAACCAAAACAAAGAAGAAGGTATAGAACATGAAAACAGGTTGGAGAAGGAAGAAACAGAAGCTTCTGTTCAACCTTCTCAACAATCAAATGAAGCCACTCAAGCTTCTGATCAACCTTCTCAATTACCAAGAAGTTGGAGAATGGTGGTACATCATCCACAAGATCAAATTATTGGTAGCACTTCAGATCCTGTTAGAACCAGAACTTCATTCAGAGACAATGCTGCTGGAATGGCTTTCATCTTTGAAATAGAACCAAAGTCAATAAATGAGGCCATACAAGATCAATCATGGATAGAAGCAATGACTGAAGAACTCTCTCAATTTGAAAAGAATGAGGTATGGAACTTAGTGATACCTCCAAAAAATCAGTCGGTTATAGGAACAAAATGGGTGTTCAGAAACAAGCTAGATGAAAATGGTAAGGTGGTGAGAAACAAGGCAAGACTTGTTGCTCAAGGGTATAATCAACAGGAAGGTATTGACTATGATGAGACTTTTGCTCCTGTAGCAAGGTTAGAAGCTATTAGAATATTACTTGCATTTGCTACACACAAAAATTTCAAATTATTTCAAATGGATGTTAAAAGTGCTTATGGCTTTTTAAATGAAGAGGTTTATGTCAATCAACCTCCTGGTTTTGTTGATCAAAAGAAACCAAACCATGTTTTTAAACTCACCAAAGCTCTATATGGGCTTAAGCAAGCTCCTAGAGCTTGGTATGAAAGGTTAAGTAGCTTCTTGATCAAAAATAAATTCACAAGAGGAAATATTGATACTACCTTGTTTAAGAAATCTCTTGATAAATATTTTTTGATTGTTCAAATTTATGTTGATGATATCATTTTTGGATCAACAAATGAAAAACTGTGCAAAGATTTTGGGAATCTTATGAAAAGTGAGTTTGAAATGAGTATGATGGGAGAATTAAGATTCTTTCTAGGACTTCAAATAAAGCAACTTGATGAAGGCATCTTTATCAGTCAAGAAAAATACATCAAGGACCTTCTCAAGAAATATAAGATGAATGAAGCAGAAGCCATGGCAACACCTATGCATCCTTCCCATGCAAATTGAGAAGGATGAAGAAGGAAAACCAATCTCTGAAAAAGAATACAGGGGTATGATAGGTTCACTATTATATTTAACTGCTAGTAGACCTGGCATTGTGTTTTCAGTTGTCTTATGTGCTAGATTCCAAGTTTCTCCAAAAGAATCTCATCTTACTGCTGTCAAAAGAATCTTCAGTACTTAGTTGGAACAACAAGTATTGGTCTATGGTATAAAAAGAATACTCATTTTGACCTAACTGGCTATTGTGATGCTGACTATGCTGGTGACAGAGTTGATAGAAAAAGTACTAGTGGATCATGTCAAATTTTGGCAGAATCCTTAATCTCTTGGTCTTGTAGAAAACAAAATTCAATTGCATTGTCAACTCATGAAGCGCAGAATAATATGTATCTCGCACTGTGTTCGTTGTTCACAAATTTTATGGATCAAGAATCAATTGGAGGACTACTCTATAAGGTACACATGCACTCCTATTTATTGTGACAATACTAGTGCTATCAATTTATCAAAAAATCCCATCCAACACTCTAGGTCTAAACATATTGATATAAAACATCATTTTATTAGAGATCATGTTGAGAAGAAGGATGTGGAACTTATTTTTATTGACACCAAGCATCAATTAGCTGATATATTTACCAAGCCTTTGTTAGAAGAAAGTTTCAATTTTATTAAAAAGGCTTTGCACATTTTAAAATGTCCTTAGGAGAAAAATATGTCAAAAACCCCAACCTTCTCATGTCTTAAGAAGGTTCACTTGGAGAAAATCAAATTCAGAAGGTTTAATTTTAGAAGGATCACATAAATCCAATATAGGTTCGGTTACTAAAGTAACTAAAACTGTCTCCTATGACAGTTATGTCATGTCATAACTGCACAACATCACTTCACAACGGCTAGTCTCTCTCTCTCTCTTCCACGCACACTCAAAACCGATTTCATTCATCTTCTCTCAAAATGGTTCTTTTCTTCTCTTTTTCCCTTCTTCGCGAAGCTTTCTTCTCTCTAAAAATGGTGCGAACAAAAATTCCCTGCGTGAAGAAAGCAAGTACTCCTACGACCCATGATCTTCCACCTGCACTCTTAGATGCTTCGAAACCTCCTCCTACTCAGATTGCTTCTCCATCAGAACAAATGTCTTCGAAATCATCACCCACTCCCTCTCGAAGATCTACGAGCATCAAAACAAGTTCTCTCAAGGATATACAAGGTCCTGGCAAAAGGAAAAGTCAACCAATCACCATTGATGATAATGATTCTACCCTGTCTAAAATGATGGCAGAGTCAAAGCTTGAACTTAAAAGAAAAGCCTCTCTTCAACCACAATCCTCTTCCAAAAAGCCCAAAATCAAGATTACTTTTGGAGGGAATAAAGGAAAGGAAAAGGTTGATGAAGAACAGAAACTTGATCAACCTTCTGAAGTTGAAGAGCAACTTAAAGAAATCTTACCTGCTCAAGTTTTTGATAAAGAAAAATGGGGAAGAGAAATGTTCTCATTGGAAGAATCTATCTGTTAGAAGAATTAAAAGCTTCTGGATGGAATGTTCAAGACCACATTGAAACACAAGGGTGGCAAAATATTCTGTCTCAAGGGGAAGTCATCTATCCCAACTTGATAAAAGATTTTTATGGATGTATGAACGTGAGTGAAACAAAATCCTCCTTCACTACTCAGGTTAAAGGAACCACCATTGTAGTAACTCCAACTATAATTGCAAATGCCCTGAAAATCCCTATGAGTGAAGTTTGTCTTTATGGAAAATTTGGTATGACCAAGCAGAAATCACACGGGAAGAAGTGTTGAAGATCTCGATGAAAAATTACGAGGAGAAACTTAAATCATCAGCATTGAAGGATGAAGCTCGCATCATGCACAACATGGTTGTTCACTCCTTAATTCCTAGAGCAGGAAGCTTTGAACAGGTAAAACCTGTTGACTTACTCTTAGTTTACCATATGATTACTAGGACTAAGATAATCCTTCCATATATCATTTTTCATTACATGATTGATATGTGTAAAACCATTAGGCAAATTTCATCCTTACCATATGGCATGTTCTTAACCAAGCTATTTAGGTTTAAGAAAATCCCTGTTACTAAAGAAGAATCCATTCAAGAGAAAACAACCTTCTGGTCTAAAAGTGCAAAACAGATGGGCCTAAAGCCATTTAGCAAGAAACTAGAAGTTTTTCCTGAACCAAACCCTGTTCATGATGAACCAATCCATGAGCCAAACGTTGCTGAAAATACACCCTTGACAACTCCTCAGGGGGAGTCACAAGGATCTAAGACAGTTATCAGAACTGAGCCCATAGATTTAGCTCCACCAAATCCTACACTTGTTAAAATTTGATTGAAACAGAACCTTCTCAAGACTGGAAAGAAGTTTTTGAAACCTCTTTAAACCTAAATGATTTTCCCACTGAAAGTGACCAAATCCCTGCACAAATGGAAGTAGAAGCTTCTAATAAAGACCTTAGCACTGAATTAGGAATGCACATATCTCACAACCTTGAGAAACAAGAAAATCAAGCTTCTGAAACTATCCCACCATATGAAAAAGAACAAAACCCAAAGTTTTAACCTTTTGTTATGGACTCCCAACCTTCTGATAGAGCTACATACTACCCTTTCTCTCAAGGAGTTATTTTTCTGCCATATATTTCCTCTCATGAGGAACATAGAACTACAGAAGGTACACCCGAGGGTCTAGCTCAGGGGGAGCTAAATGCAAATCAATTTCAAGTGAATGAGGAACAAAGAAATGAAACAACAAGACCACTATCTCCTATTTCTCAAGTTGTTCATGAGATAGTCAGGGACATTGAAGATCAAGCTACACCAGAAAATCCTGAGAATCAAGCTACTAGTCCTGAGATCATGGCTTCTATTGCCCTCACAAAGTTACTTCACACTCCTACTCCCTCCATTGGTCCAAATGTCGAATCAACACCTGCACCTCTCCATCAAGATGTTCAAGGATCAACTGATCAAATTGCAAACCTATTCTCACAATGGCGTGACAATCCAAAAGCATCACATGAAGATACTTTTGCTTCTGAGAACATTCAAAGGTTCATGTTTTCTCCTATTTATGATTCTTCTGTACCAAAGGTACCTGAAGGATCAGGTCCTTCCAAGCTACCTTCTGATTTGCCTACACAATTTGGATCTCTTGGATCCTTTTGTCAAACCATGAATGCTCCTCTCTCATCATCTGATAAGGCACCCCTTAGTAGCAAACCTTCTGAAAACAAGGATGACTCATTTACATATGCTGATAAGAAGGAAGTTTTGGATGCAATGAAGAAAATGAGGGCACATCATGAAAAAACAAATGAAGAAGATGAGGGTACAAAACAACAAGCTTCTGATGAGCATTGGAATACTCCAGCAAGAAAATGGGCTTGAAGCACAGAGAAACTATGCCTACCAGCAATGGGTGATGCAGAACATAGTACCTACTATGGTTCCTGGTGTTGCAGTACTTGAATTCCCTCCTCCTCAACCCTTCCAGGACATTCCTCAACCTGCTTCATCCTCAAACTCCTCGGATGATTCTTCTCCTACCAAGTAGCAACCTAATTTCCCTTTCTTCCCTCCTTTTTGCTGTTGACAAAGGGGGAGAATGGAGATTATTTAGCTACTTAGTTTATAGTGATATTTTGGGGTTTCTGTTGACAATTTAACTATCTTTTGGACATGTTTATTTTGTGTTGTTTTATGGTTTGTAATTGATAATTATCAAAACTATGTATTTCATGTATGTTTGCTGCACTTATTACATGATAATTATCCTTTTGCTATGCATGTGTTAAATTCATTCACTGTGTATTAAAATGTCTATTCCTGAGAAACAGAAAACTTAAAACATACTCTCAAGTTTGTCATCACCAAAAAGGGGGAGATTGTAGAAATGAAAATCTCTTTCCATGTTTTGATGATACAAACTTAAAGGAATAAGTTAAGTTGTCTAAACACTTATTATGATTTAACAAGTTTCAATCTAGTGTGTAAAAGAACAGGAAATAAGAATCATAGCAAAAAATCTTGGCTACAAATAAACCAAGTGTTCTTTCAAAGTTCAAATGTGCCAAAAGAAGGTTACCTACAGAAGGTTACCTTAGAGAAGGTTGATTACAGAAGGTTACATCAACAGAAGGTTGATTAAAGAAGCTAAAAAGAAAAAGTAACTTTCTACAGAAGGTTGACTGAAAGTCAAACAGAAGGTTGACTAAAAGTCAACACAAGGTTGACCAATAGTCAACAGAAAGTTTGAATGAAGTCAAAAGAAAGTTGACTTACTATGGAATATGGTTAAGAAGGTTGGTTGTTCAAGAAGGATAAAAGAAGATTGAAGATTTCAAGCTTCTGTTTCTGGGAAACATGTTTATATCCGAAATCTAGATCCAATATGCATCAAATGAGTATTCAAGGAATAAAAGTTGTAGAGACATTATCCTATGTAATGAGGAACTCCTTGATTATTTTTGTATCTTAGAAATCATGTTTGTTCATGTTTAAAAAAGCCTTAGAAGCTTCAAATAAAAGTATGAAAAATATTATGCGATTACATGAGCAGTGGACCGAATCGCGTGAAAAAGAAGAAAATGAAGTATGGTGCTGACATGAAGAGCTGTCAACACAAGACAAAGCACAAAGGTTGCTTTAGAAGGTTGAAAGGCTACCACCTAAAGCTCAAAAATCATCATTGCCTACCTACAAGGCTACAACAATTTCCAACGGCTATTTCCTTCATTCCAACGGTCATATTCCAAGTTCAATGGCTATAAAGAATGATGTTCTGCTCAAATGCAAAACATGAGAGTGAATTGGAACTTTTACAAGTCAAGCTTCTCAAAAGAAATCCAACCTTCTCTTCCACACTCAAAGCTACTACAAGTTCAGAATTGGGAAATCTATCTTGAGTGTGTTTGCTTGTTATGCTCTTAGAAATACTTTGTATTTATCTATCAACAAGCTTCTAAATCATCCCAAACCCAAACCCCTTATTGTAAGAATATTGTGCAAGTTTCTCAACAAACTACCTAGTGAGAGGTGAGTGTTGTTGGTGATTCTATTTGAAAGTTTCTCAACAAACTACCTAGTGAAAGGTGAGTGGTGTTGGTGATTCTGTTCAACAGGAAATACCTTTAGGAAACTAGAAGAGAGTTTTCTAGTAGGTTGAGACAGCTTGGTGAAGTTGTGTAAGTTAGCACTTGTCTTTTGTGTGTGATCAAAAGAGAGTGGAGGTGAAAGTCTTTGGCAGTTGAAGCTAAAGCAGGTGTAAAATCTATTTGGAGAATAGTGGAAACTCTCACGTGGATGTGGGGAGAGGAGTAGCCACAGTTTGGTGAACCTATATAACTCTACTGTGTTTTTATCTGCTTTTCTTATTAATTGCTTTAACTGTCTCACAATCACCAAAGTTTTCAATCAGTTCAGAAGGTTACATACATCAACCTTCTGTAGTCAAAATCATAATTTTAAATGAGTCTTACTTTGATTATCTTTTGAAAACAACACTCTTTGTGTAATAACAGACATCTAAATTCATCAAAGTTAACTATCTTTCACTACTGTCATACTTGCTTATTGTTTGTGCAACTAACATTCAACCTTCTGATATCCAAGTTAGCTTGAGACACATTACAGAAGGTTGCAGGTATTAAAAATTTTAAAAAGATAGCACAATTCAATCCCCCCTTTCTTGTGCAAATTAGTCACTTCATATACGATCAACAATTTTTTTCCCATCGTATATACCATTTTCCAGGTGTATATACGATTACCCAAATTTCAGCCACTCGCATATACGCCCAGCAGACCCTATATACGACGCGTTAAAGAGTAAGCATCGTATATACCCCCATTTTTATGTAAATACGATGAGCAATTTTTTTTTACTAATTTTTTTTCCTTTGCTTGCAGTGTCCGGTAGGCATAGAGGGAGACGGGAGGTATCTCCTATCAGAGAGAGAGGGGAGTCATCTTCCGCTGCACCGAGCACGAGGACGAGGAGGCATAATCAGCTGCATGCTTCCGCTAGGAGACAGAGACAGGCTGACCCAATTGAGTATCAGCCTGAGCCACCCCGGTATGATGAGCAGCATCACCCAGCTCATTTTCAAGATGATGGGCAGTTTTATCTTGGTGATTATCTGCAGCAGAATCAGCAAGAGGATTGGCATAGAGGGAGGCCGGTTCCTCAATATCATTCTCAGCCTCCTCCTCAGTATCATCCACAGCCTCCTCTTTACCATCCCCAGCCTATTCATTACCATGCCCCGACTCCCGAGTATCAGTAGGAGCAGCCTCGCGCTGATACGTATTACTCAGACCAGTCTATGTCTGAGTATCAGAAGGAGCAGCCCCAACAGGATCAGGGGCATCAGGAGGAGGATCAGCCTCAGGCCTCTCTCTTCATAGACATGGCAGATCATGTCTGCAGTTCTATACTCGCTGACCCGGTAAGTTTTGATTTTTTTGCTTAAATGATTTATTTAACGGAAATAGTTTGCACTTTTTGCTTACATCATTTATTTATTTTTAATTCAGGAGTATCTGCGTGTTGTCAAAGTATGGGCTCATGGAAACAAAGTCCATATTAGACTCCATCTACATTACCCGACCCTACTTCAGCGTACCACAGTGGTCAGGGACTCCAGACTGGCCACGCCACAGTAGACCATTAGTTGCTGTCGGCTTTTATCGAGAGATGGCACTCAGATACTTCGTCATTTCACTTGCCATTTGGGGAAATGACGATCACTCGATGACATCTCTCGCTCTGCTTTGCACCTTCCCATCCGTGGCAACTATGCCACACCTCCCACCATCAACTGTGAGATCGGAGTATGCCCACGACTTCTTTGAGACATATTTGGGTGTGTCACGGGTTGAGGCTGCTAACAACACCCGTGGGGGTCCGTATTACAGCTTCAAATGGTTGGAGCAGGTTTATGAGCATAATTTGGAGGAGGGGGTGACATTACAGTTGCTGTGAGGGCTTATCTGCTTCGGCTTCTGATAACTCATATTTATATGAGTTATTTATACTCATTCAAAGAATAAATCATGCAAGTTCTCTAGCAATACAAGGTTAATTTAATTAGTTTTATGTTAGTTTCTTATTTCTTAGTTAGTTAGAGGTTAAATTGATAAATCTGTGCATTTTGGCACCAAGTGGTGCCTTTGAGAGCGTTTTGATGTTTCTTGTGCTTGTGCAGTAAAAGTGCTGAACGTGACCACGTCCCTCACCACGTCTGTAGAAGAAGCAGCGAGAGCAAGGGTGAAAGATCTCGGTTTTTAGCGCGCTAATGATGGTCAAAGATATAAAAAGTCGAGAGGATCTTCTATTTCCCATGAGTGACAAAGTATGACGATCAGTAGTAGCATCGCATGATTGTCGATCGGAAGAGAAACAGACTTGGTAGGTGGGCAAGTGACATCAAGAACACGTGAGCAAAGAGGCTATTTAATGAAGACTCAACTCTCTCTCAAGACACGAATACGCAGACACACGGACACACTCATACACTCACTCTCATACTTCACTCCCATTCATCACCTACCTTCATCCATTTTCAGAAAGTGCTTAAAGAAGATCTGGAAACAGACTTCTGCTTTTTACTTTTCTGAACTTTCATTTCATTTTCTGCATAACTCACTACTGTGAGGTTCAGACGTTGTAACGTCTCTACAGCGTGCATGCTGAAGAGCTACTTAGGTGTATCTTTTGCACTTAGTTTCTTTTCTGTTATGTATGGTATTTGGATTCTAAATCCTTATCATTCTGTAAAGATGCTCAGCATGAGCTAAACACTTTGTAGTTGGGTTGTTGTTTTGTTGTAATGAATTTCTAGTTGAATGCTATAAAGTATTGACGTTTAAAATATTTCCAAACTTGTTTTGAGGTTGGCCTCTTAAAATAGGTAGATTCATAGGTACAGACATGGTCTATGAAAAGAACTCAAAGATTTATATGAACGAAAAGGTGTACTAAAGACATTTAGGCATTTTTATCTAAGTCTAGACATAGAATGGATAATAGTTCATAGAACATTGCTGTGGGTACTTAAAATACAGGAGTGGGCCTACTTAGAACCTAGACATAGGACATTCTAGTACTTGAAGCTCGACGTTTTGTGGTGAAAAGCACGACTCTTTTGCAAGCAGCGTTCAAAGCGTTATAACGCGTCTATCTGAGAATAGCATTTGTACGTAATAGCGTGTAAACGTTATAACGTCTGACTAGAAAGGATTTACTTGCATGCAGCAATCCAACTCATTCTCATCCATATTCACAACAACTTCTTGTGTACTTGTTTTCTTTATGTTCTTAGTTTTAACACCAACGTTTAGTGCCGATTTGTTACTTGTTTCACTTGTGTTTTGAGACTTGAACTTTGAAAGTAAATCAATCCTCGTGGGAACGATCTCTTACTTTTTATCCACTTTATTACTTGTACGACGTGTATACTTGCACTATTATTGCGACTAGAACACGAACGCAACATGTTTTTGGCGCCGTTGCCGGGGATTGAAGTTAACTTTTATTGTTCAAAAGTATTAAAACACAAGTTGAAAGAATTTTACTGTGTTGTTTGTCGTTTCTGTGTGTGAACAGGTAGACGTTACAGCGTATGCTTAGTTCCAACTCAAGCTCTAGTTCGATTGAACTAGGGAGTGAGTCTGCGCCTGAGTTTGACCCAAAACCTGAAAGAACCTCCAGGGAACTTAGGAGACAACAAAGGTTAAGAAGGCAGAAACAACAATAGCAACATCGACAACCAATCATGGCTGAACATGGTACCATTGGAAGAAGTTCTAGAGGTGGACATGCTCCAAGAGGAGGTAGAGGACATGGTCGTGGACCACAGACCCATACAGAGACACCTGCTGATGATGAACACTGGCAGAGGCAGCAACTCATCAATGCAGGGCCACAAGACATGGTCAATGATAGAGACAGGCCTATGCGTGATTATGCCGTGCTCAATCCTGCCCATTTACAAACAGGCATTGCAAGACCAACCATTCATACTGGTCACTTTGAATTCAAGCCGATGATGTTCCAAATGCTGCAAACTGCAGGGCAATTTGGGGGTTTTCCTCAAGAAGATCCTTACGCACATCTAAGGCAATTTTTGGATGTGTGTAGCAATTTTGTCATCCCTGGAGTCTCAGAAGATGCTTTCAGATTGAAGCTCTTCCCATATTCTCTCAAGGACAAAGCCAAAAATTGGTTGAACTCCTTGGAACCAAATTCTATTCACACTTGGGATGAGCTAGCAGAGAAGTTTCTTGGAAAATACTTCCCTCCCAACAAAAATGCTAAGTTGAGAAATGATATCACTTCCTTCAAACAAAGGGAAGGGGAATCATTATTTGATGCTTGGGAAAGATGGAAGGAATTACTGAGAATGTGCCCACACCATGGCATTCCCGTGGTTATTCAAATGGAGACTTTCTATAATGGTCTAGATCAGCCTACCAGACTTATACTTGATGCTTCATCAGGTGGTGTTATTTTGAACATGTCTTTCTCTGAGGCATGCAAGCTTATAGATGACATAGCCACCCATAATTCCCATTGGCCATCTGAAAGATTTACTCCTGGAAAGAAGGCTGGTGTCCATGAGATAAGTGAAGTAACTGCTCTTTCTGCTCAGGTTGCTACTCTGACCAACATGATCAAAAACATGAATACTCCAAACGTGGCCACATCTGAAAGACAGACTGTTGCAGCTGTTGAACCAACACCTTCTGGGGAGTAGTGTGTGTCTATTGTGAAGAAGGGCATGTCTACGAAGAGTGTCCCTATAACCCTCAGTCTGTAAACTTTGTATCCTAGAACAAAGGTAACAGTCCTTACTCCAACTCTTACAACTCAAATTGGAGTAATCGCCCAAACTTTGGTTGGAAAAACAACAATGCTTTGAATGCTAGCAATACTGCTCCTGCAATACCCCCAGGATTTCCTCATCAACAACAACAACAGAGGCAGTATGTGCAGAATAACAACAACAGCAATTTGGAAGCCATGATGAAAAGCTTCATAAGTGATTGTAAGACAACTTTGCAAACTCATGAGTCTTCAATCAAAACTCTGGAAAACCAAATTGGGCAGATAGCTTCAGCTCTTACTCAAAGGCAGAATGGATCTCTCCCATCTACAACTGAAACACCATCATCATCTAATCCAAATGGTAACAATGGGGGAGGTGCACAGGTAAATGCTATTTCATTGAGAAGTGGTACGGAATATCCTGAACCAACTATGCCTGTGGAGAAGAGGTGCCAGAGAAGGAGAAAGAGAAAGGGAAGGAGGCAAGCACAAGTGGAGAAAAAGAGAAGGATACTCCAGATATTGTGATGTCTAAACCAGACGTTACAACGTCTAATTTTGAACCAGGAATCAAGACTATGCCCAAGCTTGTACCTGAATATCCTCCTCCACCCTACCCTCAAAGACTAAAGAAAGCTCATGAAGACAAGCAATTCAGCAAGTTCATAGAGATGCTCAAGAAGCTACGCATCAACCTTCCTTTGGTAGAAGCTCTACAGCAGATGCCAAACTATGCCAAGTTCCTGAAGGACATCATCACCAAGAGAAGAAGGCTAGGGGAGTTCGAAACTGTTGCTTTAACTGAAGAATGTAGCTTAATTATGCAGAATAAACTCCCTAGAAAACTCAAGGATCCTGGCAGTTTTACTATACCATGCTCCATTGGAGATTTTTACATTGGCAAAGCTTTATGTGACTTGGGGGCGAGTATCAACTTGATGCCCAAGTCCATTTATGATAAACTTGGTATAGGAACTGCCAGACCTACTTCTTTAAGTCTTACTTTAGCTGATAAAAGTAGAGTCTATCCTGAGGGCATATTAGAAGATGTTTTGATTAAAGTTGACAAGTTTGTGTTTCCAGTGGATTTTGTTATTTTAGATTTTGATGCAGATAAAGAAGTTCCTATCATCTTGGGGAGACCATCTCTAGCCACTGGAAGGACACTCATTGATGTGCAGAAAGGAGAATTGATCATGCGAGTCAAATATCAAGAAATCAAGTTTAAAGTGATGAGTGATCCCAAGTTCTCAAATGCGAAATCCGAGGAGTGTTCCTTTGTAATGTGTCTTGATTCTGTAGTTCAACAACAATTCCACAAGCAAGGTGACCACTTGGTCAAGGCTTTTGCAAACACTGAGAAAGAAAAGCTTGTGGAAGAGGATATTTTACAAGGTGAAGCTGAGGTTAATAAGAGCTCTAAGGAGAGTGAGGGAGTAGATGACGGTAAAAAAGAGAATGTCGAGGAGAAAGGTGCCGAGATGCCAACCCTACAACAACCTCGGCAAAAAGAAAGGGAGACTACTGACGTTATAACATCTGTCGTTGTAACGTCTTCTAAGCAGTTGGTTCCAAATGAAGAGGCAGTTGCAGTTGGTAATTCACCAAGACGCAAGTAGAAGGATAAGAAAAACCTAAGTCCGCAATCTTCACCTCAGCCAATTGCCACCACACCACCAAAATTCACCAAAACAGTTCAAAGAAGAAAGGTCATTGAATGGGGACAAGTTTTATCATCCACCTCAAGGCTTAAATCTTTACCTAAGAAGCTCAAATCTAGGCGATCAAGACCTTTCAAGTTGGTGAAGGTGTATCCTAACAAGATAGTGAATCTGTTTGAAGAAATCACTTGTTCCACAGTGAAGATCAATGATGAAAGGGTGAAGAAATACTGTGGAGCACATGTGGTGAGGGACAAAGTCTCCACCGAGCTTCAAGACCTCTAACGCTGAAGAGGAAGTCTGGCTGAAGACTCTTAAAGCAAGCGCTCTTGGGAGGCAACCCAATGGTTTTAACTAACTAATAATTTTGTGTCTTTTAAATTTTTGATTTTTGTAGGAATGGAAGCTGAAGAAAGGAGAGAGTCAAGTGTGGTAGACGTTATAACGTCTCGGTGTACCAAGGACGTTGTCACGTTTGTTGTCTGGGCAAGGCTTAAATGAAAAAGAAGAAGGAAAAGAAGAAGGCGACCGATCAAGCAGGCATCCCCATTCGACAGAGTGGAAGGCTCAGGTTTGGTGCTTTGAACAAGTAATTTAGCCCTTTATTTTTAGCAGTAGAGTAATTTTAGTTTTTAATTTTAGTAAGAATAAACAATTGTCCAACGTGATAACGTCTGTTTCAACGTTGGATGGTTAGAAGATAGTAGTTGGTTGTCTGTCTGTGTTCTGTTTGATTGTTCCTCCCCCATTTTTTTAATAAAAAAAAAAAATTCGTCATTGAGTAGTGGGGACACTGCTCAACTTTAAGTGTGGGGGGGAGGATCCTAATGTCCTGAGTTTTTTTTTGTTTTTGTTGTTATGTGCATGCATGAGATCAAATGCAAAATCAGTTTATATTCTTACTCTGTTAGTCATTAAAAATATTTCTCTTTGGGCTAAATCTGGTGATGATTGTGTGTGAATATGTGTGAGTAGCAGATGCATGTTTAGATGAATAGAATTGATTGTTGCTCCCACACAAACTCTGTTTTGAGGAAAAATCTAGTTAGCTAGGGAATATTTTATGCTAAAGCTAGTTTTGGTTGACTATGGTGATTGTAAAACTTGATTAAAAACTGAGAGTAGCAGTAGAAGCTAAGTTTGGGGGTATATCAGGTTGTACTAAGGCTGGGTGCAAAGACTGTAGGATGGTTAAGTGCAGGTGTAGTGTGAGTGCAGCGTTGTAACGTCTACCCGTAACGTTATAACGTATGCTGTAACACCCCCTTCTATATTTTCTAATTAACTTAAATAAAAATCAGAGTTTTCGAAAACTTTCCACGCACCTCAAAGAGAGTGCTACATTTCATCAAACATCACAAAATAATAATTAAAACTCAAACGCATCTAGTGCATGAAATATAAATCATATCCAAATAGGACGGACCCTCAAAAACCTGTTTTAAGTATTACAATAATCCCAAAATGGTTTCACAGCACAGCGGAAATAAATCAAGTTCAACATACGCAGTTCATAATCCAAATCAGTTCAAACACATAATATAAAATAACTACACTACGATCCCTGCCCCGGGTGTCAATAATCAGAGCTGACTCAATGACTCAAGCAGGCATGGCACCTTCACTCAGTATCACCTGCATGTCGCCACCAGAGCAGGCAACATAAAAAAAAATGCTAGGGTGAGTCTCTTTACATAAATACTAACAAGTAAGATAAGCATTATATTAGGAAAGCATCTAGCCACATCAATCCACAACAACTAATACATTTATCATTCAGTTACAATCCAAGAAACAACAAAAATGGATTAATTAAGCATCACCAAGAATTTCTAAGAATGTATGAATAAATGCATGTATGCAATATGCATGTGGATCCATCATCATCAATTTGGCCGAAGCCCTCGTCATTTTGGCCGAAGCCCTCGTCATTTTGGCCGAAGCCCTCGTCATTTTATATGCATATGATTTATGTGACACCATGACAATGCATCACAACACAATCAATTCACCACAACAATCATTAACTCACCTCTTTGGCCGAAGCCACATCACCTCATTTGGCCGAAGCCTACATCCCCACTTCATCATCACCACAACACCTCACACTTCATCTATTAAATTAATTTTCACACCAAGGATTAAATCTCCCCTAAGGGCCAATTCACCTCTTAAGGACCTTTTCAACACCTAAGGACCATTTTGACACACCAAGGATTAATCTAGTACCTAAGGACTATTTTGACACATTATGGTTAATTTGGTACTTAGGATCTTATGTTGCCACATTAGGATTAATCAAACACCAAGGGATTATTTTGTCACTCCAAGGATTAATTTAATTCTTAGGGGCTATTTTGTCACACCAAGGATTAAATTAATTCTTAGGGACTAAAAACCTCACTTAGGCTCCATAAAGCTCAACTAGGCGCCAAGGGGCTGCCAAAATGGCGCCCATACCGTGACACCAACACCACACACACGCGCTGCACGGTGAGACACACACACACGGACTTTGGCTGGCGCAAGTTTCCAAAGAATGGCGCCCCCTGCACCCGCCCCATCCCTTGCACGCACGCAGCACACACTTAAGTACCAGGCGCCAAATTCCTAGTGAATTGGCGCCCCTTCCTGCACATGACACGCGCCTGACCACACACTGCGCGCGCACACACTAGACACAGGCGCCATATTCCTGGTGAATTGGCGCCTCCCCTGCACAGACCGAGCCATTCCCTGCCCAAACACAACACCAGGCGCCTAAATTCCCAGCATTTGGCGCCCCCCTTGTGCAGAAACACGCAGCCAGCCCTAAACAGTAAGTCTGGCGCCAATTTGCCTAGCAAATGGCGCCCCCTCCTTGCCAGCCCAGCCCAACTGAAACCAAACTCTATCCTAGGCGCCATTTCCTTGTGAAATTGGCACCCCTCCCCTTAGACACACCTAATCAAAACAACTCAACACATTTTCATTCAACAATTCAATTCTCAATTTAATAACACTCATCTAGACAATTAATCAACATCATTTAATTCACATATTCTCATCATTCTTCACATTGAAACATTTAAACAAACACCTAGCATGCAATATCAACAACACATTTATTTCTAACACCAAGCTTCATGATAACAACAAATCAAATACAATTACAACAACAATCTCAATATTAACACACAATCCACACAATCAAATCATGCTAGCTATTTCCTACACAACACATATCATACAAGTTATTATAGACATAATGAGAATCCCCTAACCTTGAATAGCTAAAACCTCCAAGCAAACACCAAAAATCACCAAATGAAGTAACCCTCCTTCTATTTCCAGCCAAGGCCGAACCCCTCTCCTTGCTTGGGTGAAATGGAAATTCAAAATGGACACTAATGAGACCATAGAACTTAAAGAAATGGAATGGGGAAAAGAAATGAGGAAGATTGGGACCAAGAATTCACTTACCAAGTCAAAAACTCAAGGAAAGTTCTCTCCTTTCCTTCCCCTCCTTATGCGTCGGTCCTCTCCTCCTCCTCCTCTCTATTTCCTTCGTTCCTTTCTTTCAAAATGAGGGTAATGAGACCTTCTTTAGGGTTTTAGGGGGTTTTTAGGCAATTGGGCTTGGGTCACTAATTGACTTGGGCCCTTTATTAGCACCACCATTTCTACTTATTTAGGTACCCCCTGAAAATAAAATAGAATAAACTCTAACTTAATTATTCCACTTAAACAAACTAGGTCCCTTTTAGATAAAATAAACTCAACTTAATTAATTAATTTAATTAAATGTTGCAAGCCTTAAATAACTTAATTAATTAAATAATTAAATTATTTTGGGGCGTTACATATGCCGTGTGTGTTGTGTTCTGTGTTCAAACGTTACAACGTCTCACCCATAAACGTTGTAACGTCTACTCCAAAAAGACCAAAAAGAGTGTGTTGTTACAAATAAGTGGAAAATCCACATGTACTCTGTGTTTACTGTAATACCCTGAAACAAATGCTGAGCACTCCAAATAAAAAAAAATAAAAAATAAAAAAGAGAAAGAAAGAACTCCAAAATGGAGCAAATAAAAGAGAATTGCTCAGTAATGAGGGGGTTACAGTCGTTTGCGTGTGTGAATCAGAAAATTAGTTGCACTAACCTAGTCCTAGCACCCAAATAAGACCCTTTGTCATGCTTCAAATGAACCCTCATCTCTTATGTGAAAATGTTAGCCTATTCTTTGTTTTGAAAAATGTTTTGCTGTCACCATTTGGAAACCACTCTTTCATAAGCTAAAGTAGTTTCTGAACTAGCTAGAGGAGGAATTAGTACAAAGATCACACACTCACTTGAGCAGTAATGAATCTGGAATTTAATTTTGCATTGGTGTGTGAGTGTGTGGAGAATTAGCCCCTTGAGAATGAATTTTTAATCTGTTGGCTGAGTAGAAAATAACCTGCTAGTGTAGTTGATTTCATGCGTTTTTGTTATATGTGTTTTGTCTTGATTGCTTGAGGACAAGCAATGATTTAAGTTTGGGGGTGTGATAACTCATATTTATATGAGTTATTTATACTCATTCAAAGAAAAAATCATGCAAGTTCTCTAGCAATACAAGGTTAATTTAATTAGTTTTATGTTAGTTTCTTATTTCTTAGTTAGTTAGAGGTTAAATTGATAAATCTGTGCATTTTGGCACCAAGTGGTGCCTTTGAGAGCGTTTTGATGTTTCTTGTGCTTGTGCAGTAAAAGTGCTGAACGTGACCACGTCCCTCACCACGTCTGTAGAAGAGCAGCAGAGCAAGGGTGAAAGATCTCAATTTTGGCGCGCTAATGATGGTCAAAGATATAAAAAGTCAGAAGATCTTCTATTTCCCCATGAGCTGACAAAGTATGACGCACTGTAGCACTGTACAGTGTCAGTCAGAAGAGGAAACAGACTTGGTAGGTGGGCAAGTGACATCAGCAACACGTGAGCAAAGAGGCTATTTAATGAAGACTCAACTCTCTCTCAAGACACGCATACGCAGACACACGGACACACTCATACACTCACTCTCATACTTCACTCCCATTCATCACCTACCTTCATCCATTTTCAGAAAGTGCTTAAAGAAGATCTGGAAACAGACTTCTGCTTTTTACTTTTCTGAACTTTCATTTCATTTTCTGCATAACTCACTACTGTGAGGTTCAGACGTTGTAACGTCTCTACAGCGTGCATGCTGAAGAGCTACTTAGGTGTATCTTTTGCACTTAGTTTCTTTTCTGTTATGTATGGTATTTGGATTCTAAATCCTTATCATTCTGTAAAGATGCTCAAAGATGAGCTAAACACTTTGTAGTTGGGTTGTTGTTTTGTTGTAATGAATTTCTAGTTGAATGCTATAAAGTATTGACGTTTAAAATATTTCCAAACTTGTTTTGAGGTTGGCCTCTTAAAATAGGTAGATTCATAGGTACAGACATGGTCTATGAAAAGAACTCAAAGATTTATATGAGCGAAAAGGTGTACTAAAGACATTTAGGCATTTTTATCTAAGTCTAGACATAGAATGGATAATAGTTCATAGAACATTCTTTGTGGGTACTTAAAATACGAGGAGTGGGCCTACTTAGAACTTAGACATAGGACATTCTAGTACTTGAAGCTCGACATTTTGTGGTGAAAAGCACGACTCTTTTTGCAGCAAAGCGTTCAAGCGTTATAACGTCTATCTGAGAATAGCATTTATGCGTAATAAGCGTGTAAGCGTTATAACGTCGACTAGAAAGGATTTACTTGCATGCAAGCAATCCAACTCATTCTCATCCATATTCACAACAACTTCTTGTGTACTTGTTTTCTTTATGTTCTTAGTTTTAACACCAACGTTTAGTGCCGATTTGTTACTTGTTTCACTTGTGTTTTGAGACTTGAACTTTGAAAGTAAACCAATCCTCGTGGGAACGATCTCTTATTTTTTATCCACTTTATTACTTGTACGACGTGTATACTTGCACTATTATTGCGACTAGAACACGAACGCAACAGCTTCTGACCTACAGTATCTTCACTACGAAGACTGGAGACAGGGCGGAGGCTAAGTGGTTGATCTACCTGCATGATCTGAGTGCAGATGTTCTTGGAGGCTATGCATGGGGTGCAGGTGCACTAGCTGTCATGTATGAGTCCTTGAACACTGCGTCTTTGAGGGAGACGGCGCAGTGTGGAGGGTATGCCAGCCTATTTCAGGTACACATTCTAACTTCATTTTTTTTATTAAATCACACTGACTTTGGGTAAATTTTTTTGAATTAAATATGTTGTTTATTTTTGCATTTCAAGCTTGGATTATGTGGTATTTCCCTCGGATGGCGGAGAGGTTGCCCGGTCATATCCAGGGTGCAGAGCCACTGGCTGGGCGCTTTAGGAAGAAGAAGTCAGACCACACCAAGCTCGGCCACTACGGGGAGGATGATTGATGAGCTGAGGCCAGAGGATGTCTGCTAGCGGCCATTTGAGGAGCACAGGGCTGATAGACCCTTTGAGCAGATCTCCCTCTACAGATGCTTCATCAGCTGGGCTGACTTTAGAGTTCCCTACATGCCTGATAGGTGCCTGCAATAGTTTGGGTACATTCAGATCATCTCGCGTGACCCTCTCAGAGGTCGTCCGAGTCATACTGACTGCGTCTTTCAGATCACCAACTTCATGGCATCTCGTGGATGACATCCTGCGCGCACCTTCGGTTGCTCGTGGCCGGATGAGATCATGCGTAGGTACTTACGGTGAAGTGCGTCGTGCTTTCTATCCCCAGACTATTACTGGCTCCACCATCACCGGCCGGTGAAAGTTGGACACCCTCCCGAGCTACGATCACGACGATCTTTGAGTGGGTGAGGAGGTTGCTGATCGCTTGTAGGGAGGGGATTCGTGATGGCGAGATCACGCATGGCAGTCGGGCGTATCGGACACGCCATAGGCTGGTGGGGATGGCAGCACCGGATGACATTTCGGGGAGCTTAGGCGATGGGGACAGGGCGAGGCGGCGGCGTTAGGGATTTTGTATTTGTTTTTGATGTATTTGTACTCATATTACTTTGATGTTGACACTTTATTATTACTTTTTTTCAGGTGTTATATTTTACGAGTTTTCAAAATTTTTTGATTTCATTAATTCGATAAAACAAAGTTACACAAGCGATAAAACATAAACATAGAGCGGATAAAAAAATACAATAGAAACTACGAGTTGGTGGAGTTAATCGGCGAAGGATCTCAAAGAAGCGGTCTTACGGTTTCGACGCACTGGATGAATGTAACTCTTCCATTTAAACATAATATGATTGGACATCATCTGTCGGAGGTCATCCTCGGTGTTGACATCCACGGCAGACCAGTAAAGACCTCCATCTGTCCATTCCGATAAACGATACGAATTATCTCATGCTCGTCGTTCTCTAGTTGAACCATCCGTAGTAGTTTCTGCTTAAGAGCAGCAAATGATATGCAGTGTTTTAACCTACACGATACAACATCTCTCCCATCAAAACTTATACCATCATCTTGCATGATGATGCCATGATGATCAGCAAACCCCATATTAGAATGAACGAGAGTGAGGGAACAAGCCTCGTAGTATGACATTAGCGAAGCCTGCATCATCTTCACTTGTGTTGTGTGAGAGAAGGAGGAAGTTGAATTTTTGGGGTGAAAATAGTGATGGTGGGAGTGGGTATTTATAGTTGGGGTAAAAGATTATCAACCGTTGATTTTGTCGTGCAATCCACACTGTTGATCAACTTTGAAAGTGAAATCATGACCGTTAAAAAAAAATTACTGCAAAAAAAAATACAAATTTCAAACCCATCGTATATATGTCATTTGGGACATATATACGATGCGTAGTTTTACCACATCGTATATATGCCCTTAAGAGGTATATACGATTGGCCGTGTATCGTATATACCTCTTAAGAGCATATATACGATGTGGTAAAACTACGCATCGTACATATGTCCCAAATGACATATATACGATGAGTCTTTTTTTAAATAAAAAAAAAAAAATAGATTACAAAGGGCATTTTGAGGTTTTCATTGTGGGTGGGGGTATGAGGGGAAAGGGTGGGGGTCCAAAAAAAACAAACCTAAATATCATTACAATCTAAGGACAAGTTGAAATAAATTCAATCTATGAGACTTCCACTAAAAAAGTTAGCTCTATTATCTCCACCACCTCTAATGACGCTAGAGAAAGTTTGCCAATGAACAGTCACGAAGAACATGAAGAATAGCTTCTTTGTAGGCAATCTACCATGTAAAATTTGTCAAGCAAAGCATCTAACCCTCAAATATGATTTTCATGTTATCTACCCACACTAAAGACATGTTGAATGGAGCAAACATGAAGAACGAAGGCATTATCCATTGCTTGCTCTCACTCACAATATGAGGGCTGTTTGTTCTCCTGTGACCTGTGGTCGTTGGCACTCTTTGCACCATCACGAGTCGTACAATATATTGATAAATAATTAATTTCTTCCCTACATCTCAAAATTTTATAATTTTATTTATAACCTGTGTCTGCACCTGCTCCAAATAAAATCAAGTCAAAAGAGAAATGCTATGAACAATTGTTTCAACACTCGCTTGTAAGTTACCCAACTCAAGCACTTCGGGAACCCTCCCTTAAAAACTAGTTATTAAGGGGGGAGAACAAATCTAGTTAAGTACTGTACTGAACATTTCATACTACTCAATATAGGACTTAGGCACGCCATAATACCCGAATCCCTATCACTGTCTACATTAAAGTGTAATTAACAAGAACATGACATGTACACCTTGCACTGTTTTATATAACAATTTAAATTTTTATCCAAATATGAGGGAGAAAGACTTTTCACAATTGTTATTATATCATAGTAAATATTCAAGCTATTACAATGTCAATAAATAAATTTTGTGACCTAAACAAAAATGAATTGGCTCAAAAAACCTGTAGTCAAAAATTATGTCGCAACTTCTCACCTGATTGGGAGCATTCTGTCACATTTGTCACTAAAACAAAACAATGCTTACGCAAAGTATAACCAGCAATTGGCTGGAAAAATTCCTGATTATGTTCATAAATTATATCTCAACTTCTCCACTGATTCCTAGCTGGGGGAAATAATTTCGACTATACATTGAACCGAAACAACATTACATCTCCTTCTTGAACAATGTAGTCTTTACCTTCAGATCTCAACTGCAAACAACAAATGAGGTCAATTAAGAATAATGGTCCAGGAAAATAGAAAATAATTTCCTTTTCTTCCTGTTTACATAAAACACAATTACAAACAGATTATTTGAGGAACCCCTTCCCGAGCCTACTATGAACCCCTTCTGTATAAGACTATAAGTACATCAACCAACATGAGATGATGTGAGCCCATAAGTTTTATTTTTGTAAAAGCAGGTAAGAGCAAATAAACCCTAATCAAAGGGTTCCAGATTGGTACAAGGATTGCATGCAAAGTACTGTATTAATCTGACTAAAGTGCCAGCACCATACAAATTCAGACTTTGGATTATATTTAAGACACAAAAATGGGAGAAAACAAGAGAAGTACAATTCTTGATTAAACCAATGAAATTAGATCATGACGTTGAACAAAAATCTATGTGAGCACATTTTGTAAGTTAATGTTAACAGGAATCAAACAAATATCACTAAAACCATTGGCAAACATCTTGCTAAGCTAAAATGATAGACATGAATATAAAAAGAAGTCTGGTTCATTGGGAGAGAAATATAATAAGCAACTTACAACTCCTTTTTCTCGTGCGGCAGCAAGTGATCCAGCAGCGACAAAGTCATTATAAGACACCTAATTTAAAATAACATTATTATGAAGGTTAATGAATGCAGAGCGCAAATTTAATGTGTGCTCAAAACAAATACAATGGTATATGTAAAATAAATAAATAAATTTTCAGGATCTCATTAGCATCAGTTGGCCAATTCCAAGTCCAGTCATAATAGTTTTTCATCTATGTATATCATAGAGCATATGAATCAGAATGACCAATAAATAACGCCAACTCTCGGATAGAATAACAAAACAACCAAGCCTTATTTCATTAGGTGAGATTGCCTATATGGAATAAACAATGCTATATTTTCTATCATGTACTAAGATTAAAGATAGATTCTTTGCTTCTATGTTTCTCTTAATTGCTTTTAGTTTTTCTTGGTCTTCATGTACCTCTAACTAGTGGATCATCCTCCATCTACTTCTAAATAATACACGACTTGTTAGAGGCAAAGAATTTATTCAAAAGTAGTGCTAAAAATCATATTGTTCAGCCTTATGTTCAGGTTACAATCTAAACTTTGGACAAAAACTTACAACTCTTACTATTGAAGTCTGTCATGTATATATTGAATATCAAAATCACCTCCACCTATTTTGTTTTGTTTCTAACGATTAAATACTTGCAATGCCAAGTCCTTTGCTATTATATATTATGAATAGGAGTTCAAAAAAAAGATTTATCAAAACTAAAAAATATGAGTTCAAAAAGTATCCTTGATGCTTACTGTCTCTGCTCGAATGAAACCCTTCTCAAAGTCTGTGTGAATGACTCCAGCAGCTTGAGGCGCAGTCATTCCTAGTATGAGAGACACTCAAAGTTTAGAAGAAAAATTCAATCCAAGTATTTCTTATATTATTACTGATTCTGTTTAATTAACCAATCATATTACTTACTCCATAAGAAAATAGGGCAATCCAGATTATTAAAAAGACACAAGATCATCTGACCACAGGCATTGGTCAACAAAAGGAAAAAAAAGTGACTCTTAATTCCCCATCCAAAAATAAAGCAAACTCTATTTTATAACCTGTTTAAGTTTTCTTATGTCCGGTCCTTTGAACATGGTAATTGGAAAAGGATAAAAGCCAACAAATGTTTAAGTATTGTTCAAAGTATAATTTTTATCCAGTGAAAACACTAACCAGCAAGTATTGTCCATGCTTTTGTTTCCTGTGCATACATTAGAAAAACAATCAGTTTCAGAGATGAAATAAAGGAGTTAAAATCTAGGGGTACTTGGTAAAAATTTACAAGTTAGGTAAAATAATAGCTTGAATAATTGATCAAGTGATTAATGTTACCATATAATGCTACATATGCTTAACATGATATTCTAAACTGTAATGCTCTTTATAAGTTGATAGTAGACCTTATGTTAAGAAGGTATACTATAGAAGGAATAGAGACTCAAATACTAAATAGGAAGGGTATTTTAGTCATTGCAGTAGTCCAAATTGTAATATAAATAAGAATAGAACTGATACAGAAAGTTAGTTTTTGACAGTTTAAACAGTTTTCAGTTGTAACTGAATTTGTAGTTCTCATTGGAACTCTAAACCAATGAGATTGTTCCCTTGTATGATTCTTTGAAGTCAATGAACTGTTCTTCTCTATCTTGAATCCTATCATAAGTTTTCAAACTTTCCTCTTACCTTCTCACCAGAAGTAAAATAAGTTTGCATCCCAAGAAGTTGATAGGTTGCTCTAATTAGGTTCCCAAGACCACTTTCACTAGCACCAAGAGATTTCAAATATTCTTGTCTTTCTTCAATGGGTAGTTCAGTAAGCTCTGCCTCAACCTGAGAGGACAAATAACCCCATCTTATTTGATTATCCGTGGTAATGATATCAAGAATGTTAATAACTGTTATTTCAATCTATAGAGATCATGAAAAAGTTGACATTACACAAGCTCTCCAGAAAACACAAATACAGTTCAAACAGCCCATATAATATTTGTGAAACTAGAAGAGAAAGGAAAACCCATTGAAGAGAAATGGTGAACACTTCTGTCACAGTACTTTTTCAGAGGAAAAGAACTTGATCAGCAAGTTTAAATAGTCATTCGATAATTTTTAGAAAAATAAGGATCGCTAGGATAACTATATTAATAAGAATAATTTGAAAACAAGTTGTGTTGTGTTAACATCTTTATTTATGTTACACTCTCCGTCCAGATGGAGCATACGTATTGTATTTACAATGTAATAGTGATAGTGAGAGCACTTGAGAGTGACGCCTAAAAATAGGATCTTCTATTTGATAATAACAAGCTACACCACTATCAAAGTCATAGGAGACCAGACCACTACTTGCAATGGGCTCATCACAGCCAGAGCCAGGGGAACGCTGGACCACCTACTGCGGCAGCTAGTGGGTTGCTATTAGCAAAATCGTTATGGACACATACAACAGAAGATTTGATGCTGATGAAGAAGGAAGACCAAGAGGGAAACCCGCAATTTTATAAGTTGGGACTTGTAAAAGAATTGTGTAAGGATGTTGTGTGAATTGTGATCACACACAAGCTCTATTTATACTACAAGGAGTATCTTCCTAATAATTACAAATGATTACTCTACGAGTCTGCATCTAGTCAACGCTTACTATACACGCACTAAACATATTTAACACATGTTAAATATGTTATTCTAACTGGTCCAATTCGAGACCTAACAGGCCAGGCCCCAATTTGATGATAATATATGGGTTTACAACTAAAGTTTCAAATGGCCTAATTCAAACCCAATTTTCGTTGGGCCTGATCCAAAGCACATCTATCCCAAATCAAAATTCAGGAGGCTTTGTCAGGTTTCTATATTTTCAGTCCAGGCTAGTTGTTCACCTTGCTAGTGGCCAAGCTGCCCATGCTCCCATGGTGTTCAGGAAAATTGGCGGTGCTGCAGGAAAATGCAGGTCAATAAAAACGGAGGTATATCTGACTGAAAGTGGATTCTAACTTGTCAGGACCTTCTAAGACACCTTGAGGATGAACCCACTTAAATGACAAAGAACGCAAAAACTAGAAAGTTTGCGCGCACACTGGCAAACATCACCACCACCACCTCATGAGAAGTGGATAAGTTTAATGATCACTGCCTATAGTGCCAAGTGGGAAGATGCAATGATTTGCGTCCTGAGCTCTATATATCATGTGATACTAGAAGAGAAAGGAGAAATCATTGAATAGGGAAAGCATGCCCTACTATCACGATATTACTGACTTTTTATCAGAGAAAGAAAGATTTGTCAGCAAGCTTAAATATCTATACAATCATTTTAAAAATAAATGAATCTGTATTAACTAACTGTAACTAGAATAAATACGATGGTAATTTAATTACTTCTCTTAAAGTATATAACGCAAAAGTTAACTTTCTAACTGTATACCTGTGCTGAAACTGTTACAATTCCTGACTGCAACTCAGATGCAACGTCCTTGACGCCCTTGACAAAATTATTGTTTTCAACATCGGCTAGATCAGTTTCCGCAACATTTGCCACATATATAACGGGTTTCATGGTAAGCAAGCAGAGATGCTTTACAGCATCCCTTTCAAAATCTGTTAAAGTCACAGATCGTGCAGGTTTTCCATCCATGAGCGCCCTAGAAATCTTTTCCAATGCAGACTTTTCTGCCTCTTCCTAAAATCAAAAATTTCAACTTCAAGTCAAATGATGTATTTCAACAGACAAACTCGACGCAATGACAGGAAATAACATTCAAAGAAAATAACAGCAAATAAGATTCAAAGACTGTAACCTTGACTTTGGTTTGTGAATCCTTTGTCTTGCTCTTTTTTAGTCTATCCAATCTTTTCTCAATCTGCATTTCTTGGAAAATGGAATATCTTAGTTTGATCAGTCAATTGTCATAGAAACACATAGCAAATTTTGTGCATACACAGATAGACTGCGAAAAAGCAAAGAGTATTTTTCAACAAGAAGAAGGAAAGTAAATAAATAAAGAAATAAATTCATCTAAACAAATTACTACTCTGATGATAAATATGACTGAAATCATTTATGTGCTACCCGCACCATTTAAAATGATAATAGAAGATTCCAAAAATATAGGCAGTAAAATTGTGTAGAATGATAGTTAGCTAGCACACCTGGTCCAAGTCTGAGAAAACAAGCTCCAAGTTGATGACATCAATATCAGACTTGGGATCAACTTTCCCATTCACATGAATAATGTCATTGTCCTCAAAACATCGTACAACCTAAGGAGATAATCAGTAGATCCATAGGAATATAAAATCGGAAAATCATTAAAAAATATACTTTTAACACATTCAGTGGTTTCCAAACTCCAAGTTCTGATTAGCAGTCTGTACATAAGATACAGACTGGAAGTAAGAGAAATAAGGGTTAAATATATTTTTGGTCCCTATAAAATTTGAGAATATTGTTTTTAGTCCCTATAAAAAGATTCACTCACTTTTAGTCCTCACACTTTCCTCCGTCAATGCTTTTAGTCCCTCATGAATTTTAATAGCAGTTAGAAGCGCTATTAAGAGTCATGAGGAACTAAAAGCATTGACGTGGAAAAATGTGGGACTAAAGTGAGTGAAATTTTTTATAGGAACTAAAAATTTTCAAATTTTATAGCAATCAAAAATATATTTAACCCTAGAAATAATTATGTAAGAAAAATGATGACAAGGAAATCATGATAGATAAATACCTGAAGTATGGAGTCCACCTCACGAATATGTGACAAAAACTTATTGCCCAGCCCCTGCAACAGTTGGAATAAAATAGAGATCAAAGCAATGCATAATATTGCATATGTAATATACTCCAACAATAAAGATAGAAGTCAATTGAAAATAAGATAAATAAGTATCTGACACCAAATCTAAACAAGGAGAAGAGAAATTAAGAAACCTCGCCTTGACTTGCACCCTTGACAAGCCCAGCAATATCAACAAACTCTACGGATGCAGGAACAACTTTTTGAGATTTACTGAGATCGGCAAGCACTTGGAGACGGGGATCTGGAACTGCGACAATCCCTACATTTGGCTCTATCGTACAAAAAGGAAAATTTGCAGCTTGAGCTTTTCCATTTTCAACCTAGACACACAAGACCGTTATTTATTAGAATTTGATATATTATCATAGCATTTGGAACTGGGGATATAAGCAAATAAAACATCAATATAACAATCAGCCAGAACATTGAACGGAAATTAAAGAAACTAAGCAAAAAAAATTCCTTATAATACTTTACTAGTTGGTTGATTACACAAAGGCATGAAAATTACTGCAAGCATAACGCTAATATAATGATGCTTTTTAAAATAAATAAATAAAAATCATTCAGTGTTCAGATATCTCCAAGGCTATTTCTCAGAGGAAATATATGCATTGATTTTAGGTAGACTATCCATTTACCTTAAAAGAAAACGTCAGGTAAGTAATCATGAAAATTTTCAAATCTCAATAACATATGTTCTGCTTTTTGGTATATTTAAGAATGTTACATGCCCAAATAACCCCATCACAAGTAAGAAAGCAGAATATATGTCTCTTTTTGGTAGGCATGTGCATGCTATTCACCCAAATAACCCCTTATAAGTAAGAAAGACTATTGAGAAGGATAAAAAACTAAGGCATTCAACGGAATTATGGGTATCATCTAGCAGTATGAACTAGAGTTTTAATGAAAGATAAAATCCTTGTGAAACCAATAGTTCTGCTTGAAAGAGAGTGATTGAAAGAAATTGTGTGTATTGTGGGGTGATTGAAAGTAATTGTGTGTATTGTGGGATGCACACTTGATCTCTTACTTATAGCTTTACTGCAATCAATCAATGGAGTATGAAAGGGATAATTAGGACTTCATTAGAACCCCTTAAATGCTAATGTTAAATATTGCAACAGCGATGGCGGTAAAATTCTGTCTTCAAAGAATACGGACTATAAGAAGTTCACTTACAGTCCTACACTATTAGAATCTAACAGTGTGACACAGTTGAATTGACACCCATATAAAGGAGAGATGGAAATGATAGTAAGAATTACAACACTTAATTTCTACTATTTCTACATTTGTATCTCCTTCTTCTTATGCTATACGATACGAATGGTGTTTGCGTGTTCCGTAAATATGAACATTGATTTACACATGTCAAATGAAGAATTGCATTTGCATTCTGGAATACACAGTATCAACTGCTCAATTTATTGTCTTCTTTAGCTAGTGCAGTGTTTGCTAAGTGCTAACTAACTACTTTATGTTAATGTTACTTATGCTATTTCCCTACTTTTCCAATCCACATCAACAATCTTCAAAACAACTGCACTCCAATTTATATTTCATAATATATAATGAACCTCATAAAAATATTTCTCATCTGAAAACAACAAACATCAATAACATAAGATTCATATCCCCAGTTAAGCTTCAATATCATCACTAAGCAAAATACAATGGCACCACTATATCCTAATTAGGGTAATTGACCCGTCATTAAGTGCACCAAACCAAAAAACACAGAGAAATAGAGAAATTGAAGAATTTGACTTACAACGGCATTGAAGAGGGTGGACTTTCCAACGTTGGGGAGACCAACGATGCCAGCCCTGAGGCTCATGCTTATCTTGGATGAAGAAGAGAATGATAACCTTGGTTGAACTTGAAAAGAGTGTTTGATTAAAAGAGTGTGATTTGTGAAACTGAAAAGCTTTGACTTCAATGGATGAACTAAACTGGGAACCAATTGAAGGTGATTACAAGCTGCTCTTGCCATTACGAATAGGAATAGAGAGAGACACAGAAAGTGTAAGTGTGTTATCTCTTTTGCTCTGTAACTGCACTACAAATCTTCAAACATTTTCAATGGCTATGATGCGATGAATGGATGCATCTGTTCTTTTCTATTTCTCTATCTCTATCACTCTATTATGCCCACCGTTTGTAATAGTTAGGTCTAAAATATAACTAATTTTTTTTTGGCACATTAGGTTGTGCTAATTTTTTTTTTTGGCAAAATTACGTCGTAGGTCTTTTAAGTTGTTTATTTGTAATAAGTTAGAGTTCATTTGTTACGGCTTATTTTAAAAAAAAAAATCACTTTTTTTTTAAAATAATCACTTCTGACGACATGTTCGTTTGTTACAGATTTTTAAAATAAATAAATAACTGAAAATAATTTAAAAATTGTTTCATATGAAAAGCTGTTTTTAGTAGCTTTTCATAAAAATCATTTTTTAAGAATCGTTTTTTTTAAAATAAGTGATTTTCAGTATGTTACACAAAAACACAAAACAACTTCTCATTTTCTTAAAAATCTCTAAAAACTAATCTCTAAGGGCTCGTTTGTTACGGATTAAAAAATAAGTGATTTTGTTGTTAAATAATTTAGAGTTTAGTTTGTAGAAACTTTTAAGAAAATGAGAAGTTGTTTTGTGTTTGTGTAACATAATGAAAATCACTTATATTAAAAAAAATCATTCTTAAAAAACTGATTTTTATGATAAGCTACTCAAAACAGCTTCTCATATGAAACTATTTTTAGATTATTTTCAGGTTTTCATTTTTTTAAGAATCTGTAACAAACGGGTAACATATCGTCATATATATGTGATTAGTTTTTTAAAAACAGTGATTATTTTTAAAAATAAGTTGTAACAAACGGGTTCTAAATTATTTAACAACGAAATCACTTATTTTTTAATCCGATAACAAATAAGAGCCCTTTAAGTTTTTTTGTAACAACTTGACCTAACCTGTTCACTGTTGACCTTGTTTCAATTTTCCGTTCCAAAAACATTTATGTGGCGTTAACATTGCTGACTTGGTTCTTACATTGCTGAGTTGGATAATTAATTTATTTAACATTTATATAAATACAATAAAATGTCTTCTTCTCAATTAAAGCCCCCAAATTTCAAAAAACAAATCGGAAACCCTAAAACGAACTAGATCCAGCAATTCTTCCATCAATGGCTTTATACCGTAGAAATGGATTAAATTCCCGAAACCAGAACTCTCAATCATTAATTTCGAGTGCAACACGTGGCCCAAATCCACCAAGGTGTGCTTGTGAAGCGAAAACAGTTATAAGAACGGTTAAGAAGAAAGGTCCAAACTTTGGGAAGCTCTTTTGGTGTTGTAGATTATTTGTGGTACGTACATTGCTATATTCTCTTATATGTTTTTTATTTTGGGCTAATTTCTTGAAATGAGTTTTCCAAACAGCGTGAAGGTGTTGTTGAAGGATGTGAATTTTTTAAATGGTATGAAAAAGAAACCAATGAGCAAAGTTTAGAACTAGGAATAGAAGAAGCGGCACAAATTTCTACATGTGTAGAGTGTGGGGAAAAGGATGTGGAAATCAAAACACTTAGAAGGCCATTAAAAAGATTAATGGGAATGACAACTACACTAAGGAGATGATGAAGAACATGATGAAGATGCTGGTCTTTGTTGTAATGTTTTTAGTTTTGGTTTGTGTAATTTTGATGTGTATTTTGGTGAAGAAGTGGTGATTATTATGTGTATTGTTGTAAGAATCAATGGTCAATATATTTGATCAAGACTTTTGTGATATTGTAATCGTTAAATTCTATGAAGTTAATGTTTACTCATCCTTTGTTGAAGATATGTGAGGATTATGTTCAATTATGACGTAAAGTGGTATTATGCAGAAAGGATTTTATCGTTACACTGAAAAAACTTAAATGACCTCTTTGTTACACTGAAACAAAAAGGACCTCTTTGTTACATAGAAACAAATTTAAAGGACCTCTTTGTTACATTAAAACAAATTTGAAGGACCTATTTGTTACATTTTGGTTTAGATCGAAAAATAAATTCTCAGCAAAGTAACAGTAAAGGCTGAGTAAAACCTGTTAATTAACAACAGAAAACCAGAAAAGGACACAAAATAGCATAACATGTCATATCATTGGTTACATCAAAATAGATCAGAAGTTGGCAAAATGTCATGTACTTGATTACATCAAAATAGACCATAAGTAGAGCTGGCAAAATGGGCCGGGCCCGCGCGGGCCTGTCCGGGTTAGCCCCAAAAACATAGGACTTGGGCCTAAAAAGTTGAGCCCATTTTTATATCCGAGCTTTTTTGCCCTACCCGAAAAAGCCCGAGCCCGCATTGGGCTAACCCGCCCGGACCATGGGTAGCCCGCAAGCCCGCAAATTAAAATAATAGAGCTTGTTCACACTTTTCCATGTCATGATGCCTAAGTATTTTACATAAGAGGCATGAATATAGAGGTAAATTATTACACTTAATCTATCTATAAGAGGGAGCTTTTTTGTACAAGCTTTTTTGTACAAGTTATGTGTCTAGTGCATCTCTCTCCACATGATAACAAAATGTATATGGCGTATAATAAATCGACAGCCTTTCCCTCTTAACATGATATTATTGCGTAAATTTTGTGAAATGCATAAATAAGAGAATGAAGTGAACCATTGCTGCATTCATAATCTCATTCATGCTGATGGTAATGACTTATTATCAAGTTGCTTTTTTGTTGAGTAATAATATGTTAATAGACTAGGTGGTAATGTCCCAAATTTCGGTTCTCATTTAGATTTTTCTAGTACAATGGTGCACATAACTGACAGAACTGTTAATTAAAGTTTTGAAGAGCTTATTTTATATTTGCATTTGCGTATGATGCGGGCTAGCCCGAAAAGCCCGCAGCCCGCATAGGGTCGGCATGGGCCACAAAGATTGAGCCCGAATTTCTACCCGGGCTTTTTGACCCAACCCATAAAAGCCCGAGCCCGTAGTGGGCCAGCCCGATGCGGGTCGGGTAGCCCGTTTTGTCAGCTCTAACCATAAGTCAACAAAAAACCACATCCTTGATTACATTAAAATAGACCATAAGTCAGAAAAACGTCACATCCTTGATTACATCAAAATAGATAATAAACCAACATCCAAAGTAGACCTAAATATGCTTAGCTACAACATAAACAAGTTTCCTAATTCTATTTTCTCTTTGTGGCAGTTTTGGTCTGATGTTTCTTGGTGGCTGAAAGGTATAGCTGATCTCTGTTTTCTAGCCCAATAATGGGCAATTAACTGGGCTGCTTTGAGGGGTTGGGACTGGACTGTTAGGACTTGTGCCAATTGGTTTTGTGTTCTTAGAGATTGCCTTGTTTAGATTCTTGGGGTGGTTGTGTCTGGACTGTTTAGGATGTGTTTTGGGCTTGTGTAGATTTGGTTTGGGATTGTGCAGTTTGTGTTGGAGGTGTGTTTTGGGTTTGGGATTGTGCAGTTTGTGTTGGAGGTGTGTTCAAATTGTGTTTGAGGTTGTCTAGGTGCATTTGGGCGTGAGGATTTGTTGTGGCCAGATTTACAACACACTAAGCATTTATTTGGTAGCCCTTTCCTACTAACAAATGTTGAATCCTTTCTCTTTTCATCAGCATCTTTGTTTCTACTTCTTTTTTAGCTCCCTAGAGCTATTCTTGCTGGTGGTGGCAGTATGTCCAAGTATGGGATCTCTTTCCATAAGTTTTGACCATTAGCTAGGTAAATGAGTGGACTATAGCAAGCCTAGTAATTCTCCTTTCTGTAAATGAGAGGAATGAATCTACTGGGTCTTCAAGTATTTTTTGGATGCATGGAATTCTTGTGTGCATCCAACTCCTACAAGCGCACTCCATCGTGTTGAGGTCTACTGTGAATGTATCACCATCATATAGGCTCAACATGGGCAATTTCTCCGGTGACCTCGGAACGGGGTACTCATCGATTTCCCGGGATAGGGGTACGGGTTTCACGACTTGGTATGCTTATTCAAAGGCCTTGTCTTGCGAGGTGACTTCATTCTTCTACCTCGACGTCGAGGGGATGACGACCCGAGAGAGGTGTGATTAGAGGAATCCCCGCGGTACAGCATAGATTCGGGAGATCTGGGAGAGGACCTTGATGTCGTCGCGACCGGTGGCGAGGTCGCGCAAAACGAGGGTGTCTCGAGGTCACTGTAAATGAGAGGAATGAATGGAGTTTTAATGATGAAAAAAAAAAAAAAAAAAAGCCTTGTTTCTAAGAAAATAACCAAAATTATTTTTTTCTTCAACACCTCAAAACTGAGTTTGTGAAAAGAACCTTGATATTTAAAGATCAATCTGATGCAAGGGAAATTTTTGGTGAGCTTAGGTCAAAACAAAGTTTTATTAAAAAGTTAGAAGAGCTTAAAGAATTAAGTTTGGGGGTGTTTTATGAAAATTAAGGCTGAATTTTAAAAGTATAAGAGTAAACAATGCACAAAAAAGTTACAAAAGTGTGGTAAAAAGATCAAAGATCAAAGCCATATTTACCTGAATCAATTGCCTATACATGTGCCAAAGTGCATGAATGCATCTGGAGGACAGTGAAAAGTTGTACCTGTGCCATGCAGGAATAAATGCATCTGGAGGATAGTTCAAAATTGTACCTGTGCCATGCAGGAATGAATGCATCTGGAGAATAGTTCAAAACTGTACCTGTGCCAAAGTGCAAGAAAAAAAATGCATCTGGAGGTCAAAGACATGTGCCAAAGTGCAAGAAAAAAATGCATCTAGAGGTCAGTGAGGAGGGCAATATGAGCTATCAAAAGAAAATAAAGCAGCATCAGTGCAGAAGCACAATGCAACTGCACTGAAGAAAAATCAACATGCAGAAAAAAATTAATGCAAAAAGCACTTCAAAGAAGTGATGCATCTACATAAAAAGAACCACAAAAATAGAAAAAGTGCATTGGCTCAATAGCTTTGAAAAATCAACCAATCCCTTTGTTGTACTTAAAACTCCCCAACACTTGAGGATTTTGTTAGTCTAGTCTTTCTTTTGAAAAATATTTTGGTGTGACCAAAGGTGAACTAATCTTTTCAAAGGCTAGGAGGAAGTTTTCACTTAGTCTTGGAACCAATCTCAACTAAGTGGGTCACACACACATAAAAGAGTTTAAATAACTTTGGTAGTTTTGAAGAAATAAAGGCACAAGAAAGATTTCTGAAAATGAAGTTCATAGAAAGCACCTCATGAAAATCAAAGTATCAAGCTGATCTATCTTCTATCTTATCAAGTGTATTTTGTTTGTCTTTGTCATTACTTGAGGACAAGCAATGGTTTAAGTTTGGGGGTGTGATAACTCTATTTTATATAGAGTTATTCATATGTTTAAACTTAGTAAATTGCTCTCTTTCAAGTAAAGGTAAGGAGTTTATATAGTATTTTGTGTGGTATATGATAACTTGAGTGTTTAACATGGTTAAAGTTGTTAACTAGGCTATTTTGGATATATTATGGTATTTTTGATGAGTTTGTTCAGTGCAGCCTACAGATGCACCTGCATTACAATGCTCCTGCACTACAATGCTCCTGCACTGCATCTGCATTACACCAGCTTGCTTGAAGTGACAATGAAAGCACCTCAAATTTCACCAAAGCTTTATCACCCCTATGACATCATGCTTAGTCATGGATCACATGGAGGAACATGACCACTTGCCAAAGGAGGCGCCTACCATAGCCCACCATAGAAGACTAGCTTTGAAGAGTCATTTACTTATGGACATGTGGCCATTCATTATTGGACCTCCCTATACACTTGAGTGTATGCTTCAACTTGTGAGACAACTTCTGAAAAGTAACCATGGTTACACCTCTAGTTTACTTCAACTATAAGGAAGGAAACCCTCTCATGAAGAAAGCACAAAGCCTATATAAAGACCTTCACTCTTCACTTGGAAAATCATCTCTCAAGAGATCAACATCTCTCAAGATAAAAATCACTTCTCATATCTTGTATTTCAATTTCATAGATTAGTTTAGGTTAGTTAGTTTTATTTTCTCTTGTAAGGAGGTTTGTAAGGGGGCAAGGAAGGAATTGACGACTTCTTCCTTTACTTCAACAACAACCAAGTGGAGTAGTGCACCCGCATCACTTGGCAAGTTCATGCAAAGGAAACTACAACCGTGTAACTTCTATCTTATTGTTTCCTTTTGTTATTTCAATTATATGAATATGACTTGTTCTGTTTATATAAGCCTTGTGATGACTTGCATGAACTAAACTCTTTTGGTTGAGATGTTCTAACCTTATAATGATCTTTTAAGTAAGTTATTGTGTTCATATGTGATGTTTGCATTTTAGTTCTTGTATGATAACTCTTTCATATTCATCTTTAGAATTGGCCAACTCAAAGTGAATGCAAATCATAAATACAAACATGGTTTATGATTAGAACTCAAAAACTAATAGGGATAAGTATTTAATAAAGGAAACTTTGTTAATTACATGCTAAAACCTAGACATAGGATAGCATAGTCCTTAGAATGATGCAAATACAATAGTAAACTTATTTAGCAACTTGGATCATTGTTAGGAGGCAAGAGAGGAATTGACAACTCTTTTCTTTACTGAAAAAAGCAAAGATCATAAGAGTTTGTAATGAAACTCTAAAGAAAGTGACTGAAAAGCACATACTGATGCAGCTGCATCAGTGCACCTGCATCACATATAACACAAAACTCTTAAAAGTGATTTATTTGGTGAAGACATCTCAACTATCATTCTCCATTGATTCCTTACATCTTTTATTGCTTATTTACATTATGTTTGTTTATCAACATCACTTATTTGTGAGTAGGATAGTGGTTACCTTTTCACTAGAACTATTGATTCTAAACTTGTAAATTAATCCAATCCCTGTGAGAACGATACTCTACTTTCACTTTATTACTTGATACGATTGTGTGTACTTGCACATTTGTGTGTATATCAAGCGCACCATCGGGAGAAATGTTAGCTCATATTACCTTGGCGTTTACCTCATTGACTCGTTGGGCATTGTGGCCGGCGAGACTCTTAGTAGTGGCGGACCTAGGTTAGGTTCAGGGGGTTCAGTTCAACTCCCTAAAAAAACGTGTGTACTTATACCTCTGTATAAATTTTTTTGAACCCCCGAAATATTTTGTACTAGTATTCTTAAATTTGCTCCCAAATTGCACCCAATTTTTAATAAAGTTGTCTTATTAATCTTCGTAAGGAACTATTTATACAACTCTAGGAAGCAATTTTACCGATACCATATACTTTTACGGACTACTTCTTATTTTCAGATACTTTAGAACTTAAATAAGAAAGGACATGTAGACATAGAGACTAATTTGGCGATTTCCTCTTAAATTTTGAAATAGATAACTTGATTATTAATTTTAGTAAATTAAATAAGGATAGTTGAAAAAAAATTAAACAATAACCAACATTTTTTATAGTAAATTTTTTTGCACCTCTGGCCTGGGGTCCTGGGTCCGCCATTGACTCTTGACTTGGTCGCTGATTAGTGCAATGAGGTTTTGGACTGCTCGTAGGGGCTGCAATAGGCGTTCCGACTAAGATAGGTCTTGCCACAGCGATGGCCATCGCAGACTGGGCTCCCTGATTCTGGAGGTCCTCCATCAGTAATGACTGGACGTGACCTTCAGGTGTTCGTTGTTGCGTTCGTGTGGTATTCGCAAATATAGTGCAAGTATACACGTCGTACAAGTAATAAAGTGGATAAAAGTAAGAGATCGTTCCCACGAGGATTGGTTTTACTTTCAAAGTTCAAGTTTCAAAACACAAGTGAAACAAGTAACAAATCGGCACTAAAAGTTGGTGTTAATACTAAGAACATAAATAAAACAATTAAACAAGAAGTTGTTGTGAATATGGATGAGAATGGGTTGGATTGTTGCATGCAAGTAAATCCTCTCTAGTCAGACGTTATAACATTTACACGCTATTACGTACAAATGCTATTCTGTATAGACGTTATAACGTTTGAACGCTGTTGCAAAAGAGCTGTGTTTTTCAGTCACAAAACGTCAGAGCTTCAAGTACCAGAATGTCCTATGTCTAGGTTCTAAGTAGGCCCAGGCCCCTCGTATTTTAAGTACCCACAAAGAATGTCCTATGAACTATTATCCATTCTATGTCTAGACTTAGATAAAAATGCCTAAATGTCTTTAGTACACCTTTTCGTTCATATAAATCTTTGAGTTCTTTTCATAGACCATGTCCTGTATTCTATGAATCTACCTATTTTAAGAGGCCAACCTCAAAACAAGTTTGGAAATATTATCATGCAAAGATTTAAAACATATAAGCGTCAATACTTCATAACATTTAACTAGAAATTCATTACATGCAAAACAACAACCCAACTACAAAATGTTTATCATCTTTGAGCATCTTTCTGTAAAGATAAGGAGTTAAAATCCAAATACCATACATAGAGAAAAGGAAGCGAACGCAAAAGATACGCCTAAGTAGCCTTCCTTCATGCATCTTTGTAAAGGCGTTACAACGTCCCGAGCTTTCTGATGAGTGGTTATGATGGAAATGGAGTTGAGTAGAGTTTAAAAATCGAAGTCTGTGTCCAGAACTTCTTTTAGAAAACTCTTTCTGAACAATGGAGGAAGGTAGATGATGAAGGTATGGAGTGGTATGATGCAGGTGTGTGTGCATGTCCTCTTGAGAGAGAGATGAGTCTTGAATAAATAGAAAAGAGGTCACATGCTTGCTGATGTCATTCCCCACCTACCAAGCTTGCTAGTAAATAAAATATTCTTTGAAATGACACAAAGATCAAGCTTGCTCTGATCGTCGTGCGCGTCGGCAGCGTCGTATTTGAGGAGAGAGAAGATCTTCGACTTGTTGAATCTTTGACCATCATTATTAGTGCAAAGACAACCGAGATATTTCTTTCTTGCTTTGCGCCTTTCGTAGACGTGGTGAGGACGTTGCGACGCGTTCGGCTTTCTTGCACAAACACAAGAAGCATCAAAGCGCGCTCACAAAGGCACCAATTGGTGCCAAAATGCACAGAACTCGTAATTTAGCCCCTAGCTAACTAAGAAATAATAAACTAACAGAAAACTAATAGAATCAACCTACTATTGCTAGAGAACTTGCATGATTTATCTTTGAATAAGTATAAATAACTCATATAAATATGAGTTATCACACCCCCAAACTTAAATAATTGCTTGTCCTCAAGCAATCAAGACAAAACAAAATTAACAGAAATGCATGAAATCAACTACACCAGCAGTTTGCATTCTACTCAACTATTTGATCAAAAATTATTCTCAAGGGGCTAAATCTCTACACACTCACGCACCAATGCACAATTACATTCTAGATTCATTACTGCCCAAAGTGAGTGTGTGATCTCTGCATTAATTCCATTCCTAGCTAGGTTCAGAAGCTATTCTAGCCTGTGAAAGAGTGGTTTTCGTTTGGTTATATTAAAACATCTTTTAAAACAGAGAGTAGACTAACATTTTCACATAAGACATGAGGGTTATTTTAAGCACGACAAAGGGTCTTAATTGGGTGCTAGGACTAGATTAGTGCAACTATTTTTCTGACTCACACACACAAATGACTGCAACCCCCTCATTACTGAGCAACTTCCTTTGATTCTCTCCACTTGGAGTTCTTTCTCTTTCTTTTCTTTTTCTCTTTTTTTTTTTATTTTATAGATTTGGAGCGCCCAGTATTTATTTCGGGAAATTGCAGCAAACACAAAGCACATGTGGATTTTCCACTTATTTACAACAACACACTCTTTTTGGTCTTTTTGGAGTAGACGTTATAACGTTTATAGATGGGACGTTATAACGTTTGAAACACAGAACACAACACTTCAACACACACGGCATACGTTATAACGTTACGGGTAGACGTTACAACGCTGCACTCACACTACACATGCACTAACCATCCTACAGTCTTTGCACCCAGCCTTAGTACAACCTGATATACCTCCAAACTTAGCTTCTACTGCTACTCTAAGTTTTTAATCAAGTTTTACAATCACCATAGTCAACCAAAACTAGCTTTAGCTTAAAATAGTCCTTAGCTAACTGGATTTTTCTCAAAACAGAGTTTGTGTGGGAGCAGCAATCAATTCTATTCATCTAAGCATGCATCAGCTACTCACACATACACATTCATCACTAGATTTAGCCCAAAGAGAATTATTTTTAATGCCTAACAGAGTAAGAATAAAAACTGATTTTGCATTTGATTTCATGCTTGCACAAAACAGAAACAAAAACTTAGAACATCAGGATTCTCCCCCCCCACACTTAAAGTTGAGCAGTGTTCCCACTGCTCAATGATGAAAATCTTTTTCTTTTTTTTTTCTTTTAAATTGGGAGAGGAACAATCAAACAGAACACAAACAAACAAACTACTATCTTCTAACCATCCAACGTTGAAACAGACGTTATCACGTTGGACAGTTATTTATTCTTGCTAAAATTAAAAACTACAACTACTCTACTGCTAAAAAGAAAGGGCTAAATTACTTGTTCAAAGCACCAGACCTGAGCCTTCCGCTTTGCCTAGTGGGGATGCCTGCTTGACCGGTCACCTTCTTCTTTTCCTTCTTCATTTAAACCTTTTCCAGACAGCAAACGTGACAACGTCCTAGATACACCGAGACGTTATAACGTCTACCACGCTTGAATCTCTCCTTCCTTCAGCTTCAATTCCTACACAAAAACAAAGATTAACAGACACAGAATTGTTGGTTAGTCAAAATCATTGGGTTGCCTCCCAAGAGCGCTTGCTTTAAGAGTCTTCAACCAGACTTTTCCCTTTTAAATTCAGGGGTTGTTGAGAGAAATTGGGTCTTGTCCCTTTCCACATGCTCTCCATGATATTGTTTCACTCTTTGGCCATTGACTTTGAAACCGGAATTGGTCTTCTCATCAAACAGATTCACTATCTTGTTAGGATACACCTTCACCAACTTGAAAGGTCTTGATCGCCTAGATTTGAGCTTCTTAGGTAAAGATTTAAGCCTTGAGGTGGATGATAAAACTTGTCCCCATTCAATGAGCTTTCTTCTTTGAACTGTTTTGGTGAATTTTGGTGGTGTGGTGGCAATTGGCTGAGGTGAAGATTGCGGACTTAGGTTTTTCTTAGCCTTCTGCTTGCGTCTTGGTGAATTACTAACTGCAACTGCCTCTTCATTTGGAACCAATTGCTTAGAAGACGTTACAACAACAGATGTTATAACGTCAGTAGTCTCCCTTTCTTTTTGTCGAGGTTGTTGTAGGGTTGGCATCTCGGCATCTTTCTCCTCGGCATTCTCTTCTTTACCGTTCTCTACTCCTGGTTCAGGTTGAGTAGGGGGTGGTTGTGAAATGGGTTGGTCTTGTGGTTTAGATTGTGGTGTTTTGGGGGTATTCTGGTCGTGGGTGGAAGGTTCTTTAGGTGAGGGTTGGGGTTGTGTGGCTTTTGGTGATGGTGGTTTAGGGTTGGCTGCTTTGGATTGTTTTTGAACCACATGGTCAAGGACAACCACATAAGAACATTCTTCTGTGTTAGGCTCTGGATATTTGAGTGCGTTGAGGACGTTGAACTTGACTTCTTGGTCATTGATCCTCATGATCAATTCTCCTTTCTGCACATCAATGTGTGTCCTTCCAGTGGCTAGAAATGGTCGCCCCAAGATGATAGGAACCTCTTTATCTGCATCAAAATCCAAAATAACAAAGTCCACTGGAAAAACAAACTTGTCAACTTTAATCAAAACATCTTCTAATATGCCCTCAGGATAGACTCTACTTTTATCAGCTAAAGTGAGACTTAAAGAAGTAGGTCTGGCAGTTCCTATACCAAGTTTATCATATATGGATTTGGGCATCAAGTTGATACTTGCTCCCAAGTCACATAAAGCTTTGCCAATGTAAAAATCTCCAATGGAGCATGGTATAGTAAAACTGTCAGGATCCTTGAGTTTTCTAGGGAGTTTATTCTGCATAATTAAGCTACATTCTTCAGTTAAAGCAACAGTTTCAAACTCCCCTAGCCTTCTTCTCTTGGTGATGATGTCCTTCAGGAACTTGGCATAGTTTGGTATCTGTTGTAGAGCTTCTACCAAAGGAAGGTTGATGTGTAGCTTCTTGAGCATCTCCATGAACTTGCTGAATTTCTTGTCTTCATGAGCTTTCTTTAGTCTTTGAGGGTAGGGTGGTGGAGGATATTCAGGTACAAGCTTAGGTACAGTCTTGATTCCTGGTTCAAAATTAGACGTTGTAACGTCTGGCTTAGACATCACAATATCTGGAATATTTTTCTCTTTTTCTCCACTTTTGTTTTTCTCCTTCCCCTTCTCTTTTTCCTTCTTTGGCACCTCATTTCCCTTAGGCATAGTTGGTTCAGGATACTCAGTGTCACTTCTCAATGAGATAGCATTTACCTGTGCATTCACTCCATTATTACCATTTGGATTAGATGATGATGATGGTGTTTCAGTTGTAGATGGGAGGGATCCATTCTGCCTTTGAGTAAGAGCTGAGGCTATCTGTCCAATTTGGTTCTTCAAAGTTTTGATTGAAGACTCATGGGTTTGCAATGTTATCTTACAATCACTTATGAAAGTTTTCATCATGGCTTCCAAATTGCTGTTATAATTATTACGCCCATATCTTGCTCTGTTGTTGTTGCTTTCTTTGTTGGGGGAAATCACGGGGTATTGCGGGAGAAGAGATTGCTAGCATTCAAAGCATTGTTGTTTCTCCAACCAAAATTTGGGTGATTTCTCCAATTTGAATTGTAAGAGTTGGAGTAAGGATTGTTACCTATGTTCTGAGATACAAAGTTAACAGATTGAGGGTTATAGGGACACTCTTCGTACACATGCCCTTCTTCACAATAGACACACACTACTCCCCCAGAATGCGTGGGTTCAACAGCTGCAGCAGTTTGTCTTTCAGACGTGGCCACGTTTGGAGTGCTCATGGTTTTGATCATGTTGGTTAGGGTAGCAACCTGAGCAGAAAGAGCAGTTACTTCACTTATCTCATGGACACCAGCCTTCTTCCCAGGAGTAAATCTATCAGATGGCCAATGGGAGTTATGGGTGGCTATATCATCTATAAGTTTGCATGCCTCAGAGAAGGACATGTTCAGAATGACACCACCTAATGAAGCATCAAGTATCAACCTAGTAGGCTGATCTAGACCATTATAGAAAGTCTCCATTTGAATAACCACGGGAATGCCATGGTGTGGGCACATTCTCAGTAATTCCTTCCACCTTTCCCATGCCTCAAATAATGATTCCCCTTCCCTTTGTTTGAAGGAAGTGATATCATTTCTCAACTTAGCATTTTTGTTGGGAGGGAAGTATTTTCCAAGAAACTTCTCAGCTAGCTCATCCCAAGTGTGAATTGAATTTGGTTCCAAGGAGTTCAACCAATTTTTGGCTTTATCCTTGAGAGAATATGGGAATAGCTTCAGTCTGAAAGCATCTTCTGAGACTCCAGGGATAATAAAATTGCTACACACATCCAAAAATTGCCTTAGGTGTGCATACAGATCTTCTTGAGGAAAACCCCCAAATTGCCCTGCAGTTTGCAGCATTTGGAACATCATTGGCTTGAATTCAAAGTGACTTGTATGAAGGGTTGGTCTTGCAATGCCTGTTTGTAGATGAGCAGGATTAAGCACAGCATAATCACGCATAGACCTGTCCCTGTCATTGACCATGTCTTGTGGTCCTGCATTGATGAGTTGTTGCCTCTGCCAGTGTTCATCATCAACAACTATTGTCTCTGTATGGGTCTGTGGTCCACGACCATGTCCTCTTCCTCCAGCATCATGGTGCCTTCCTCCTCTTGGAGCATGTCCACCTCTAGAGCTTCTACCACCGGTACCATGCTCAGACATGATTGGCGGCTGCTGTTGTTGTTGCTACCTTCTTAACCTTTGTTGTCTCCTTAGTTGTCTGAATGTTCTTTCAGGTTCTGGATCGAATTCAGGCGCAGATTCACTCCCTGGTTCAATTGAACTAGAGCTTGAGTTGGAACTAAGCATACGCTGTAACGTCTACCTGTTCACACTCAGAAACAACAAACAACACAGTAAAATTCTTTCAACTTGTGTTTTAATACTTTTGAACAATAAAAGTTAAAGTCAATCCCCGGCAACGGCGCCAAAAATTTGTTGCGTTCGTGTGGTATTCACAAATATAGTGCAAGTATACACGTCGTACAAGTAATAAAGTGGATAAAAGTAAGAGATCGTTCCCACGAGGATTGGTTTTACTTTCAAAGTTCAAGTTTCAAAACACAAGTGAAACAAGTAACAAATCGGCACTAAAAGTTGGTGTTAATACTAAGAACATAAATAAAACAATTAAACAAGAAGTTGTTGTGAATATGGATGAGAATGAGTTGGATTGTTGCATGCAAGTAAATCCTCTCTAGTCAGACGTTATAACGTTTACACGCTATTACGTACAAATGATATTCTGTATAGACGTTATAACGTTTTGAATTTCATTGCAAAAAAAGAGTCGTGCTTTTCGGTCACAAAACGTCGTGAGCTTCAAGTACCGAATGTCCTATGTCTAGGTTCTAAGTAGGCCCACTCTCGTATTTTAAGTACCCACAAAGAATGTCCTATGAACTATTATCCATTCTATGTCTAGACTTAGATAAAAATGCCTAAATGTCTTTAGTACACCTTTTCGTTCATATAAATCTTTGAGTTCTTTTCATAGACCATGTATCTGCATTCTATGAATCTACCTATTTTAAGAGGCTAACCTCAAAACAAGTTTGGAAATATTATCATGCAAAGATTTAAAACATATAAGCGTCAATACTTCATAACATTTAACTAGAAATTCATTACATGCAAAACAACAACCCAACTACAAAATGTTTAGCTCATCTTTGAGCATCTTTCTGTAAAGATAAGGAGTTAAAATCCAAATACCATACATAGAGAAAAAGAAATCAACGCAAAACATACGCCTAAGTAGCCTTCCTTCATGCATTTGTAAAGACGTTACAACGTCCCGAGCTTTCTGATGAGTGGTTATATTTGGAAATGGAGTTGAGTAGAGTTTAAAAATCGAAGTCGTGTCCAGAACTTCTTTTAGAAAACTCTTTCTGAACAATGGAGGAAGGTAGATGATGAAGGTATGGACTCGTATGATGCAGGTGTGTGTGCATGTCTTCTTGAGAGAGAGATGAGCCTTGAATAAATAGAAAAGAGGTCACATGCTTGCTGATGTCATTCCCCACCTACCAAGCTTGCTAGTAAATAAAATATTCTTTGAAATGACACAAAGATCGCTCTGATCGTCGGTAGCGTCAAATCGAGGAGAGAGAGAGAAGATCTTCGACTTGTTGAATCTTTGACCATCATTATTAGTGCAGCACAACTGAGATATTTCTTTCTTGCTTTGCTGCCTTTCGTAGACGTGGTGAGGGACGTTGCGACGTTCGGCTTTTTACTGCACAAACACAAGAAGCATCAAAACGCTCACAAAGGCACCAATTGGTGCCAAAATGCACAGAACTCGTAATTTACCCCCTAGCTAACTAAGAAACAATAAACTAACAGAAAACTAATAGAATCAACCTACTATTGCTAGAGAACTTGCATGATTTATCTTTGAATAAGTATAAATAACTCATATAAATATGAGTTATCATTCGTTCCCTAGGAGGAGGGATGGCAACTTGAGAACGAACGCGAGGAGTGGTTCTGACCAGGTTCCTGCGTGGTTGAGTCTGACGTTTTGGAGGAATTAAAATGCTTGGAGCGAATTCTAGAGCAGTTGAGATGTGCTCCCAATGTGGTCGCCAATGAACTGTACTGTCTGTAGGTCTTAATCGAGTGAAGAACCAAGATGCTCACCAATCTAAGAAGCTAGCTCACTCCAAGTCGTTGCCGAGATGGTTTGCAAGTTGAGTGTCAGGTTAATATCCGAGATGCCCCATCTCGTGTTGATCCGGCGAGGGGGTGATACCTGCACACACTCTGATGCTTAAGTTAATAAATGTGAGGTAATAAATGTGTACCTCTAGCAGTGATGGGATAATGCTTTTATAGAGATTGGTGCTCATACGTGGCACGTTATGATTGGTGCCTTTGTTAATGCGCCTGGTCCATCTGAAGGGGAGGACGCATCTACACCGTTGGTTTTGTTGTGGAACATGGGCTTTGCTAGATTGGGCCTAGGCGTTTGGCCGATCTGGAATAAATTTCTTTATTTTATTTTTTGTTTAGGGGTTTATTTGTCTCCCAAAATTATTTTATGATGTATATCATCGTACATTTTTTGAGCACGTTACTCTAGAGAAGATTACTAGCAGTGTTTTGGTTCTATTGTGATCGCTTTTGATGGAAATCCATTCATCAACACTAACACTGAAGATATTATGAAATATTTCTTATTAATGGGAGTACGACGATAGATAAGGAATATACTCTAAATGGAAGGTTCAAGATTCATGTACCATTACATAGTAATATACGTGAGTATATTCAAGATCGTGGTCCTTCCTAGTCACGATTCTGGTCTTGGCTGTGGTGACCATCTTCAACCTAAAATTCAAATTATTGTTAGTCAACAATATTTTTTCGAATGAGCTACTGTTATTCCAATTGAAATTAATGTGAACTAGCTATCATTGATGACGTTCAGAGTTTGTTGATCTTGAAGATGCAACATAATATGATGGTGGAGCTAAATGGCTTTGTCCATTTTAATGTTCAATTGTATTAAGTGTGTTTTCATGTCTAAATTATAGGCTATGATAAAGATGCATGTATGAATACATTGTGGTTGTTTTATGAACTACATGATTCTATTGCTAACTATTATAATGGAGGTTAGTATTTTTTAGTCCAAAACTAATGACCTCGTATTATGTTAATTGTACTTGTTTTGTATTTTTGTTTAATTAAAATTTATCTATTATCAGATAATTTAGCTACATGTGCAAACTATATTGACAATGACCATTTTGGCCTATGTACGCATTCGTTGACAAATATAACCAGAATCTTTGTGGGTTAACAAACGGATAGACTTCATTTCTTGAAGCAAAGCAGTTTGCTATTAATAGTTTCATTAAACTTAATTTTCCACTTATGGGCCAACTTGCCGCCAACATTTTATTTTTCCTGTATTGATTTGCCATTAAATCAAGATTTTTAATTTCATGTTTTGTCTTTATTTCATATAACCTTTTGTTTAGTGTTTTATAAGTAATGTATTCTCTTTTATTAGAATTTGCAATTTATATATTGATATTACTACCTTATGATAGATTGAGAGTTTTAATGTTAATGTTCATTTTTAAGTAAATTTATTTCTTGGTATTTACATTCTTTATGAGTTGGTTGAGATGTTTTTATGATGATTTTCATATTGGTTGACATATGTTTTCCACAGACCAACAAAATGAAGTATACTTTTATATATATATATATATATATATATATATATATATATATATATATATATATAATTTTATCTATATGGTGAATCTACTTAAATTTGTGCATTGCACGAGTACAGGTTAAGTTAGAAATAATAAATACAAATCACTGTGAGATAAAACTTTTATTGATTTGTTCGAAAAATAAAAAAAGGTAAAATATGTTTTTAGTCCCTATAATAAAATTGAGTTTTTCTAAGTTTAGTTTCTACATTATCGAAATAAGTGTTTTAGTCTCCATCTTATTTTGTCGTTTTCACTATTAGTCTCTGACGTTAATTATTCCTGACTAGGCTGACGGGTATACATAATCTTTATTTAAAATTTTAGATTTTTTTTAAATATATCATAAAACATGTTTTTTATGTTGATGTTTATTATCGTATTATACATTAGAATGCAATTTGTTTTTTTATTATGAATTGGCGTCATTAACATGTGATTATATGTTTTATTTGTATAGAGAATTAATTAGTCAAAATTTCTTGAGTATCTATTTTAATTGTTATTCTCATTAATAGAGAATGAGACTTCTCAAGCCAATAAGAAGCCTACAAGTCAACACTCAAGCAACTAATATGGATCAAGTCAACAAGTTACCTATTGTATATGAATTAGTAAAGTTAGTAAAAGTTAGTTAGATTTAGTTTGAAGTTTGTTAGATGAGTGAAATCAGTTACAACTGATTTCAACAATACTTCTCAATTGTATATATACACTGTTGTACCCAATATTCAATTCAATGCAATAATAAATCTTCAGTTTACATTCTGTATATGGTATCAGAGCGAGTAAGATCCTAATCCACTAAGCTTCCGTACTTTCGATTCAAGCTTCGTCAATGGCGGAAGATTCGCCGAAACAAGCACCCATACCAACCATAAACCACATCTTTTCCCTAACCTCCGCCACCGGTGACAATACTCATGGATTCACCGCGGCGCCGAAACTTTCGATCAAACTTGAAGACAAAAACTTCTTGCTCTGGAATCAACAGGTGGAAGGGATAATCACCTCCTACAAACTCCACCGATTTCTTGTGAACCCACAAATCCCACAGCAGTACGAATCAGAGACTGATCGTGCAGCTTTCAAGAACTCCGACGCGTATGATCGTTGGCTGGTCCAAGACCATATGCTTTTCACTTGGCTATTATCCACACTCAGTGAAGCTGTGTTACCTAGGGTTCTCACGTGCAAACATGCACACCAAGTTTGGGATCGAATCCATCAACACTATTACTCTCATCTCAAAGCTCGAATTCGTCAATTGAGATCGGAATTGAAGAACACGAAAAAGGGGGAACGCTCAATTGAGGAATATCTGTTACGTATTCACTCTCTCTCTGATTCCCTTGTATCAATTGGGGAAAATATCAATGATCGAGACATCATTGATGTCGTTCTTGATGGATTACGTAAGAATATGACCCTTTTCGTGATGATGGTTTTGGAAAATCACCGAAACCACTAATCTTTACGATATTGAGTCTTTCTTTGCTTGTTCAAGAAGCACGATTTCAAAAACACAGACAAGAACTTGCACCAAGATTCGTGATAAACAAATCTTGCTCATACTTCGTTCAATTCTCGCAACAATTTTAACCATCGTGGTCGAGGCAGAAATTATAAAGCTCGTGGCAGAGGGCGTTCCACTGGTTCGTCACATTCTTCTTCGCGAGAATCCATCGAGTTAAGCGCTCTCGCCAACTTCATCAACTATGTGGTAAGTATGGTCATTCTGCAGCTGATTGTTGGCATAGGTTCGATGAGTCTTTTGCATCTCACAATGAGGCAGGCTCTTCTCAATCCAAGACCTCCAAGAATGAGTCCAAGGATCAGCAAAATACTGCATCAAAACAAGTCCAGGCCAACTATGCCTCTACTGGTGAAGAATTGACAGCAACTGATCTTGATGAGGATTGGTACAAGGATACAGGTGCGTCCCACCATATCACACCACACATTCACAATTTTGATAAAATCACACCTTACAGAGGTTCAACTAAGGTCTCTGTAGGTAATGGTCAACAAGTACCTATTAAGGCCATTGGCACAGCTAGTTTTCCATCCCCTTTCAATCCATCAATAGCTCTTAAACTAAAGAAACTCTTACATGTTCCTGCAATTTCTAAGAATTTGCTCTCTGTGTCTAGATTTTCTAGGGATAATAAGGTGTATTTTGAATTTCATTCAAACTATTGTCTTGTTAAATCTCAGGGCACTAAACAAATCTTGCTCAAAGGAGTTAGAGGAAGGGATGGTCTCTACTCTTTCAAGAAGTTCCCATTCCATGTTGCTGTTAAACCTAGAGTTAAAATTCGAAACTTCACTACACCTAGGCTCGATTCTGCTTTTCGCGCTAAGCAGGTTATTCAAGTATATCGTCGCTAAATGTAATTTCGCTATTCTTTGGCAATTCTGTTTCCATTACTAAATCACAAGCAACTGTATCTGATAGTGCTCTTAGGAAATATTCACTCTGGCATTCTAGGTTAGGTCATGCCAATCTAAATACTGTATTTTCAATTCTGAAATTGTACCAAATTTCTTTGCCTAATAAAGCAGATATTTCTTTGTGTCAATCATGTTGCATGGGTAAATCTCATAGACTACATGCTAGTGCATCTACTACTGAATATTCTCATCCCTTTGAGCTTGTGCATTCTGATTTATGGGGACCTACACCATCTCCATCTAGTTCGGGTTATAGATACTATATAGCATTTGTTGATGCTTTTACTAAGTTCACTTGGGTTTACTTTCTTAAAAACAAATCTGATGCATTACTAGCCTTTACGAAATTTTCTGCTTTGATACACACACAACACAATACTGATATTAAAGCTGTTCAAACTGATTTTGGTGGGGAATTTCGCCCATTCACTGAACTGTTGGCCTCTAAAGGGATTCTTCATAGACTCACATGTCCTCACACCTCTCATCAAAATGGTAATCTGAGAAAGAAAACATAGGCAAATAGTTGAGATGGGCCTTACCTTACTTTCTCATGCATCTCGCCCATTTCTTTCGGGATCATGCCTTTTTACTACCTCTACTTATCTTATAAATGGACTTCCTACCATCGCTCACTCATCCTTTATCTCACCATATGAAGCACTATACCATAAGCAACCTGATTATACTTTACTTAAGGTCTTTGGCTGCACTTGCTATCCACTTTTGAGGCCCTACAATAAACACAAACTTGAACATAGAAGTACCAAATGTGTAAACCTTGGAATATCACCTCACCATAAGGGATACAAGTGTCTTAGTGCGAGAGGGTAGGATATACATTACCAAAGATGTCCTTTTTGATGAAACACAATTCCCATACACTACTCTATTTCCAATTTCCACACCTTCCCGGTGATATGGGTGCCTCCTCCACCACAGAATCGGTCCTCATTCCTTTTCCAACAATTACAGTAATCCAATACCACACCTCAAACAGAAAACACACCTCCTCCAAATCCGAACTTACCTCACCGAACATCAACAACAAAGCATGCGAAAATGAACCTCAACCTACTCCAAACAGAGTTGTTCCGATGCACGAGAGCTACTACCACATCCCAACATCCTATGACAACTAGAACCAAGATCGGGAAACTTAAACCTAAGGTTTTTTTTGGATCGTGGCAGAGCCAACATCAGTCAAACAGCCCTCACCGATCCTAAATGGTTTCTTTGCTATGACACAGAGGAGTATAACACTCTTCTCAAGAATGGTACATGGACTCTCACTACACTACCACCCCAAAGGCAAGCCATTGGCTGCAAATGGGTCTTTCGTGTGAAACAAAACCCTGATGGCTCATTAAATAAGTGCAAAGCTAGGTTGGTAGCCAAAGGCTTCAACCAAATTTATGGCAAGGACTATAAAGAAACCTTTTCACCAGTTATGAAACCTGCCACTATAAGGATCATTCTAACACTAGCTCTTACTCATAAATGGACCATGCAACAAGTTGATGTCAACAATGCTTTCATCAATGGGCATCTAGTTGAAGAAATATACATGAAACAGCCCCCTGGCTTTATTAGTTCTGACAAGAATCAGGTCTGCCGGCTTCAACGTGCCCTCTATGGTCTCAAACAAGCCCCAAGGGCATGGTATGAGAGACTAACATCTGCTCTTTTACAGTTTGGTTTTCATGCTAGTAAATGTGACACATCACTTTTCATTTACACTAAGAAAGGTGTTACACTATATGTCCTTGTTTACGTAGATGATATTATCATCACTGGTACATCTTCAGCTCTAATTACTGATTTGATTCATAAATTGCATCTCACATTTGCATTAAAGGATTTAGGAAAACCTGATTATTTTCTGGGTATTGAAGTAAAAACCTTGCCTGATGGTTCTCTCCTAATGACACAAACAAAGTATATCATGGATCTGCTGCAGCGAGCCAATATGACAGATTGCAAAGGTGTACCAACACCCATGCTTGCCAATTTAAAGCTAAGCAAACATGGCCCTGATGTTCTCACAGATCCTCATCAGTATAGAAGCATTGTGGGGGCTCTTCAGTATGTTACCTTGACACGGCCAGAGATTGCCTTCAGTGTCAACAAGCTATGTCAATTCCTCTCTGTCCTCTTGAGCCACATTGGCTAGTCACAAGAGGCTCCTAAGGTACCTCGGTGGTACTTCACACCATGGTTTACATCTTGCCGCCTCACTGCGGACACGAAATACTCTCTAAGAGTGTATGTTGATAGTGATTGGGGTAGTGATGTAGATGATGAGAAGATCTACTCTTGGTATATCTGTGTTTTCTAGGCCCAAATCTTGTGTCTTGGAGTGCTAAGAAGCAAAGTTTGGTTGCTCGTTCAAGTCTTTGAAAGTGAATACTGTGGGGGGGGCATGGCACGAGTGCTGCAGAATTAATTTGGATTCAATCTGCATTAATCGAATTGCGGTACCTCATCATACACCAACTCGCTATGTGACAATCTATCTCATTGTTCTCATGGCTCACAATCCAGTGCGCACTCACGGACCAAGCATATCGAAATGGATCTTCACTTTGTAGAGAGAAAGCAATGGCCAAGACTCGCTCATTAAACATGTTCCAAAGATCTCGCCAAATTGCGAGATATTATGACTAAGCCCCTTGGAACTTACGCGCTTCAACAATCTCGGATGCAAACTCAAGGTAAAATCCCTCCTTGAGCTTGAAGGGGGAATAATAGAGAATGAGACTTCTCAAGCCAATAAGAAGCCTACAAGTCAACACTCAAGCAACTAATATGGATCAAGTCAACAAGTTACCTATTGTATATGAATTAGTAAAGTTAGTAAAAGTTAGTTAGATTTAGTTTGAAGTTTGTTAGATGAGTGAAATCAGTTACAACTGATTTCAACAATACTTCTCAATTGTATATATACACTGTTGTACCCAATATTCAATTCAATGCAATAATAAATCTTCAGTTTACATTCTGTATACTCATTGTCAAAATTTCTTGAGTATCTATTTGTGCGTGGTATATTGGGTATCGATTTGAAAATCGTTATTCTCATTGTCAAAATATAAATCATTACTGTTTCAACGTGCAAATCGTTGTAAGAACTTTATTTTACAATCTAAATATAAATTAAGTTTATTTTTTTTTTGATTACTTATCGAAATATTATTTTTCAATTATAATTTTGTCAATTGACACATTAATTAGTTGCTTTTTTACTCATACCTTAAGTTACTAATCGTATTTTATCTTTATTTTTCATAAATATTAATTATAAATACATTAAATTAAAATTAATTAACATGATTCATTGTTTTTTATTGTAGAATTATTTGTTGTTATTACACTTTATTAAACTTAGATACACTTTTTTCTTTGTCCTCACCGTTGTTGGTTGTCTTGCAATTTTAGTGACATTGGGACGTCATCTCGAGTCACGAACTCGAGTTTAAGTAGTGGTAGTGTGCGTGTGGTGTTTATTTGTCATTTCATCTAAGTAGACAAAAAAGATACACTTTTCTTTACTTCTTTTATTTATTAATTATGTTGTTTTTTAACAAAATTAATTTCTTTAATACTTTGTAAGAAAATTGCTTCCCGTGCATCGCACGGGTTACATACTAGTATATATATATATAATTTTATCTATATGGTGAATATACTTAAATATGTGCATTGCACGAGTACAGGTTAAGTTAGAAATAATAAATACAAATCACTGTGAGATAAAACTTTTATTGATTTGTTCGAAAAATAAAAAAAGGTAAAATATGTTTTTAGTCCCTATAATAAAATTGAGTTTTTCTAAGTTTAGTTTCTACATTATCGAAATAAGTGTTTTAGTCTCCATCTTATTTTGTCGTTTTCACTATTAGTCTCTGACGTTAATTATTCCTGACTAGGCTGACGGAAATCATGACTGGACACGCCACGTGGACATTTTAATTGATGTGGTGGCGTCCACGTGGCATGCTAACTCACATTTTTTATTAATTATATTTATTTCAATTCAAAATAAGATAATTTTTAAATAACAATTAAAATAAAAGAAAAATAATCTTCTCGCTACAACGGTTCATCAACATTATTATCATCTATTCATCAACCTCATATTTTTTTCATCAACAGCGACTCATAATTTTTTTCTAGAAAACCTATGAACCCAAATAAATAGCATATCAATGTTATACCCAAATAACACCGAAAATCCCATGAACCCTCACTTCTTCTCCCAGAAAATCACCATCGCCAGAGATAAGGAAGAGGAAGCCGTAATATGCAGAACAGAAATAAAGAGGCCATCGTTAGCTCCACCTCCATCATCATCACGCACAGATCTCTCTCCCCTCATCCTCATCCTCATCCCTCTCTTTCATCCCCCTTAGACATTCTCTCTCCAACGAAGCCTTCGCTGTAACCACCACGCTCGCCCTCCCTCTTCATTTCTCCTTCTCCTTCTTCTCTCTTCATTTCCTCTTCTACTACTTCTACGTTAATCCATTTTTCCCTTTCAACTTGCGTTTGGTTAATCTCAACTCATTCTTCTCTTCATTTCCATCTCATTTCTCATCTCCCCATCTCTTCTTCTTCATTTCCCAGATCCGCTCATGTTTCCCCCCTTCTTCTACTTTTCTGGATTTTTCCCTTGTTCTTTATACTTTAATATAATTTTTATTTTATTTTTTGTATTTTTTACTTTAACATTATTTTATTTTAAATTGAAATAAATATAATTAATAAAAAATTGAGTTAGCATGCAGCATGGACGCCACATTATTTAAAATATCCACGTGACGTGTCCAATCATGACTTCTATCAGCCCAATCAGCAATAATTAACTTCAAAGACTAATAATGAAAATGACAAAATAAGATAGAGATTAAAACACCTATTTTGATAATGTAGGAACTAAACTTAGAAAAATCTAATTTTGTAGAAACTAAAAACATATTTTACCCGATAAAAAATTTGAAAGCTCCGGCCATTCAGCCAATCCCATTATCCATCGCCGCACTTACATAAGAATGGACACAATGATTTGTATATTTGCTAGTGATTTAAATATTAACTAAATATTAAATAAAGATAAAATATTTTATTGGTATATATGCTAGTAGCTAAAAATTGTTTGCATATTAACTAGCGTTTGTTTCAAGTTATGTAAAATTACTCTCAGAAATAACATTCTCAAGAACATGATGATAGGAATAATAATCTTAGATATCTTCTCAAAAAAGTGTTTGGTAAATTTTTAAACATTCCTGGGAATAAGGTAATTATAGAAATTAAATAAATTTTTATTTTTGATTTTTCACATAATCATCATGGGAATCATTATTACCAACCTTTTTCATGAGAATGTTTGCATGAGAATGTTAGAGGTTATTGGAAGTTATCTCACTCCTAGGAATCCTCATACCAAGGAATAATTTTTTTCAAACTTGGAACAAACATGGGAATGTTCATTCCTAACCCATGAATTCTCAGGAATCTTAGTTCTAGACTTGAAACAAACGCCCCCCAAAAATCAAATAAAGACAAACTACTGTTTTCGTATGCAGAAGCCAAAAGTTGTGCCATAAACTAGAGGTGGACACCGGTCGGTTACAGCCCAAATCTGTCGGAACCCGCGGTTGAGAAGGTGAGACCCATCTCCGACCGTCTTCTCTGTCGGTTTGTTCGGGTGCGGTTATGGCGGTTAGACAAATGTTCGGGTGGGTTTCATCGGTTACTAAGGGAAGAAAAATAAAAAAAAGAAGCAGGATCTTGGTGGTGCGAGTTCGCCAGATCTTGGTGGTGCTTTGCGAATGGTGGCCACGATAAGATGAAGAAGAGGAACGAACAGTGCATTGCACAAAGGTTGGTGTAGACTTTTCTCTCTCACAAAAACAAAAAGTACTTTTTTCATACTCATTTTACATCATACGGAAACTACTTTCATACGCAACCTCAAAAATTACTTAAATACGCCAACTACTCACTGTTATACGGTCGGGTTCGGTTATTTATGGTTGCAGTCTTAAGATCCAAGCCCGACCATTTGAATCCATTAGAAATCGATTTTTTTAGTTGGTCGGATTCGGTTTGCATTGACTGGCCCGTAATGACAGTTTCCACTGTCGGATTGTGCGGTTTCGGTCGGGTAACTATTTTGTGTCCACCACTACCATAAACTTAAACGTTGGTTAATATAAAAAATGTACTCTGAAGTCTGAATAGAAAAACAGTGATTTAATTCTATGTGATAGTGATAGTGATAGTGAATTGATTTTTTTACAATATGATAGTGATTTTTTTGAAGAGGATAAGAGACAGAATTTAATAAATTATAGTTCACCTCTTCATTTTCCAAACTATAGAATTGAGATTGTCAAAAAAAAACTATATAGAATTGAGATTCACTGAGATTATTTTACACACAATTATATCACTTTGCTAAAAGCCTTGTCATTTCTATCATTCAAGTTTATTTACTGAGGGGTTACACATCCAATCAAATGAAGACATAAGTCGGATGAATAAAGAATTTTTAGAAGAGAATAAAAAAACAGTTTACACGTAGCCGGTGATAGTGGAGGTCGCGATTCTGAGTGATGGTAAAATCTGGATGAACACGATCGAAATGCTTTCAAGCTTCACCATCAGACGGGTGACGTAATTCACCAGAATTGTTTCTATTTTCATGGTGCCATGACATTTTCCCGGCAGTCTCCTTTGAAGTAAACATCCTCTGTAGCCTTGGTACAAGAGGCAGATAGAACATTGCTTTCCGTGGAACCGGTTTGCCTCTGCTGGCACGGTAGCGTGGTTCTCCACCAACTTGCATTCCGACAACTCTCCATCATTTATCCCAAACTCATTGCTATAATACAACATGCAACCAGACACACAACAATCAATTCTCTTAGATTTTAAGCCAAGCTTCGATACCAGTCTTTTAGCATCATAATAACTCTGCGGCAAAAGTCCTCTAATGGGGGTTGCATCCAACATCATTTTTGTCATATATTCCATGCACAATTCAGCAACATTAAATTGAGACTTGAGACCCAACAACCGAACACACATTGATAATTTAGATTCGTTAGATCCTTCAAATAATGGTTTATTTGTATCACTAAAAAAACATATAAAACCTCTGAGCTTCTTCATTCGGAACTTCTTCAGCATCATATTGTGGTTCCTCAAAATCCAAATTTACACCGATAGCATCACCTATCATCCCCTGAACAACTACAAGCGGCTGATTTCCCATAGTCGATGTGCCAACTTCTACGACTAGACTTGAAGTGGCACTTTCTACTTCTTGGATAGGAACAATATCAACCGGAGGAACATTAATTATATTAACGCCAGGAACTCCAGCTGCTACCTCGCCATGACGAGTCCATATCCAATAATTTGGCTTAAATCCATTGTTGTACAAATGAAGTCGAATCTCACCTTCATTTTTTATAGCTCGAAAGATACATTTCGAACAAGGACATCTAATTCCACCTTGTTGCTCAAATTTTATTTGACGCTTAGCTAAAAAAACAAACTCTTCAACTCCTTCAACAAAACGTCGTTTCAACTCCACTCTTTCAGGATATAATTGATCATACATTTAACTACGATCCATTTTTTGTGGATGTCCTAAATAAATATATTACAACATTATATATATATATATATATATATATATATATATATATATATATATGTGTGTGTGTGTGTGTGTGTGTGTGTGTGTGTGTGTGTGTGTGTGTGTGTGTGTGTGTGTGTGTGTGTGTGTGTGAGATACACATTTTATATTATTTTCTAGCAACTATTATTTTTATATTTATAGACTAACAAAAATTTAAATAAACTATCAACTATTATTTTTTAGTATGATCTTAATTATTTCAATTAATTACATCAAATAACATTTGGTATATTACATCAAATATTATTTACAATCAAAAAAAGACCTATATTACTGTATTACAAAATCATTAACTCCAATTTTATTTTAAATTACATCAAATAATATTTAGTATCACATATTATTTACAAACCTAATTAATGTCCTTGTAAAAAAAACTCTATTATTTTTGTTAAAAAAACAATTATATTATTTTTGTTAAAAAAACAATGATATCATATATTATGTTTACTTTTTTTAACTGAAACATTATAATAACATTATATAATTCCTATTTATTTTTTTTATAAACATAAACAGATTTGAAATTAAATTTTAATGCAAAATTTTAAGTTTAAATTTAAAACTAAAGTAACAATTTAGAAAATATATTTTCATTACAAAATATTAATTATAGTAATTTTTTTCGTCAAATAATATTAGCTAATTAATTTCGAAAATATCTTTTACCTAATTAATTTCGAAAATATCATTTGTTTAATTAATTTTAAATATTTTTCCTAAACAAATTTGAAAATATCTTTTAAATTTTAAATAATAATAATTACAATATTATAACATCAAACAATTTTTTTCGTATTACCAAATCAAAAAACAGTTTTTAACTAAATAATAATAATAATAATAATAATAATAACTACAATTTTAAATCTTTTTCCTAAACAATTTCTAAAATATCTTTAAATTTAAATAATAATAATTATAATCTTATAACATCAAATAAATTTTTTCGTATTACCAAATCAAAAAACACTTTTAACCAAATAATAATAATAATAACTATAAGTTCATTACTAACCGGTATGTCGAGAAGTCTCTGACTTGATGTTAGTATCTTCGAACAAACTCAACCAAATTGCAGAGAACTCTCCAACTTTCCCCCAAATTCAAGCCATACCTAAACAAATAATATCAAAATTAGTAATTAATAACTTATATTAATAAACACTGTCACATATAAATTACATTACATATATAAACCACAACATACCTTCAATAAAAATCTTAAAAAATTTGAGAAGAATATTGCTAAGTATGAAAGAAGAGAGAATTAGAGAAGAAGAGAGAAATGAGAGAAGAATAGAAGAAGAGTGAGAGATTTTCGGATGGGAGAATGAGAGAAGATACATTGAAAGCCATAAATAAGGTGTTTTCAAGACCGTTGCACGCTTACCGGCGGATCATTATAGCCGTTGAACGCTTACCGGCAGTCATTATTTGCATTGGAGACCGAATCACGCCTACCGGCGGATTCGGTGACATTACCGGCGGCCAAGCCTTGGAAACTGAATCTCGCTTACCGGCGGATCTCGAGTTACGACGAAATTCCTCGCGTTACCGGCGGATTCTGGGAAAAATTTGAATTTAATTTTTTTTTAAAAATATTCGCACAAAGCCGCCGGTAATTACCCCTTTCCGGCGGATTTTGTTTTTTGTTATTTTTCTTTCTGATTTAGAAGCCGCCGGTAATCTTCCGGCTATTTTGTTTTCCGCCAGAAATGTTAGGAAAATCCGCCGGTAAACTTCCGTCTATTCTCTATTCCGCCGGTAAAGTCAATAAAATCCGCCGGTACAGTATCGGCTGCCTAATCCGTCAGTAACGGCTGAATTCCGCCGATAATTTACCGGTGGATAAAATCCGCCGGAAATTAGCCGCTGGTATATTACAGAATTCTTGTAGTGACAATTCGAGAGAATGCTAGACTACAAGGATTTCCTGATTGCTATAAAATCTGTGGACCGATCAAGGAGATGCAAGTTGGAAATGCGGTTGCCTCTTCCTGGTGACGTTGATTTTATCTGCGGAGGACTTCCATGGCAAGGAGTAAGCGGATTCAACCGCTTCACAAACCATAACGCTCCCTTAGAGGATACAAAAAAATATGCAATTGATTGTTTATATGGATATTATTGATTTTCTGAAGCCAAAATATGTACTCATGGATAATGTAGTTGACATTTTGAAGTTTGCTGGTGGGTATTTTGGATGCTATGTTGTTGGCCGTCTTGTGGCAATGAACTATCAACTAGAATGGGGATGATGGCTGTAGGGTCGTATGGCGTTCCCCAATTTCGTATGCAGTTTTTCTTTGGGGAGCTCGTCGCACTAAAAAATTGCCTCCCTATCCGCTACCAACTCATGAGGTAGTATCAAGGGGTTTCATACCTACTGAATTTGAAGAAATTACAGCCGCATATGACAATAAAGATAATTGTAACTTGACTGATGCACTTTTTCTTGAGGATGCAATATTAGATCTTTTTGCAGTTGCAAATGATGAGAGTGAGGATGAAAATAACTATGGGACTACTCCTCGTATTGAGTTTCAAAAATATATCAGATTGAAGAGAACCGAGATGGTGAATTATGTGGCTACAAGCCAAAGCACACCGCATAGAGTGTTGTATGATCATCGTCCTCTGCAATTAAATAAAGATGATTATGAAAGAGTTTGCCAGATTCCCATGAAGAAGGGTGCAAACTTTAGAGACCTACTTGGAGTACTTGTGAAAGACAATAAAGTTCAATGGCATCCGTCTGTTGAAAGAGTGTTGCTTACGTCTGGAAAGCCTTTGGTTCGTGACAACTACTAGGATGGTAGTATTTTGCATAAAAAAAATTAATCTCTAAATTAGACCACCATAGTCTTTTGATCAAAAATAATACCAACATTTAATTTCGTCAACCAATTTAATCCCTAATCAATTATTTTCTATTTATTAATATCTAAATTAGACCAACATATTTTTTTGCTCAAAAATTATACCAACATATTTTTTTTTTGACCATTTTTTTTTGGTGGATATTTTTTTTGACCAAATTATACCAACATATTAAATAGTATCTAAAATATAATTTCGTCAACCAATTTACTCCCTAATTAATTTAATCCCTAATTGAATAATTGAAGGATAAACTTTAGGATTACTCTACAAAATAAGAGAGTCATCTTTATGGAATATAATTTAAAGATTTATTCATTCATCATAATCATAATAAATTAAAAAAATTGGTACGCTACCTCAACCATAATTCGCGCTGTCCTTCGTATAGTAGGGTTCCGTGGTTCCTCTCCAACTCTCTCAAATCAAATCCAAATCCAAATCCAAATCCAAACCCATTCCATTATCGGATCCTTCAATCTCTTCAATTCACCTAATAATCCATATATAGCTTCTAAACCTAACCTCTCAGCAATTCAACGTAACCCTCACTGTGTTTTCAAGTTTTCCCCTTTAATTTTTTTTCACTTCTTCATCGTTTGCGTTTTTGTTCTCTTTTATGGATGGATGGGTTTGGTGCTGGGGGTGTTGCTCGTCGTGCTCCCAACATTGAAGATCTCAATCAACTTGGACTTGTTTCCAAAGGTTTGTTTTTTTTATTTTTTTTAACTATCGCGATTAGTTTTTTTCTTCTTGAATTGCTGTATTGGCCTTTCTTTTTTAAATTAGAGTTGCTGTAATAGTTTCTTCTTGTGCTGTGTTGCTTGATTCGGCTTTTGCATGTGGATCTGATATTGCTTTGAAATTTAGGGTGTGTTTGATTAGCTTTTTGATAAATCAGTATTCTGTTTTTAAAAATCAAGAAAGTATAAATTTTGTTCTTTGTTAACTTTGTAAAACATTTTAAAACAGTTTAAAAAGTATAATCTGGTATTACTCATCTGTGTATTATTTTTTATAAGCTTTCATATCTTCAGTTCATATAACACATTAGTGCATGGCCATGAGAGTCATTTAACAGAGTGATTTAACCAAAGCGCTTTACTAATTTTGATGGTAACGTCTGAATTTACATATATTAGTATTTATTGGTTGTTTAGCTGCTCTGATTTTTCAACTGTGGCTGCTTGCTCTGTTGATGACTTGGTACAGTTTAATGGGCCATTTTCCTCAAGCCAATCATTGCTGGGTTAAGAGTATTAAGACCACTTTATCTGAATATGCAGTGATGAATTTTAATGAATGCTTTATTTTTTAGCCTTATTTGAATTAATGATGTCTTCTCCAATTGTAGCCCATAAGAGTTGTTGTGCTGAAGATAAGGTTGCATACTTTTCGAAGTTATAATTCTTATGCATTATTTTCTTGACTTATTGGAATGTTACCCGTAGTCATCAATATTTTAGTTTCTCATTTGGTGGTTAACTTATTTTTGTTTTGTTTTTTTTTTTCTTTTAGAGGGTCTTACACTTGCAGCTTCTCTTTTAGATGTGTAAACTGTATTTTATTTTATGTGCTTCAGTTATATGTAATAGTTGAATTGTCTTTGATTCAATTTTCTTCTGGTATGCAGAAGGTGAAGTATTTGATGCATCACAATATGCATTCTTCGGTAAAGATGTTGCTGAGGAAGTCGAGTTGGGGGGTTTAGATGATGAACGTGCCTATGTGCCTGCTGTTGATTTCAATGAGGAGGACTTTTTTCTCAATAGACAAGAGGTTATTTTTTTTCATCTTACCCCATATTTTCAAATTTAATGTGGCTGCTATCTTTTCAAGTTTTTATAAACATTTTGGTCTCTTGCTTATAGCTATATATGCATATGTTTTCTTCATTTCATCGTCAAGGTGTGCTTCTAATTTCATTTTTGCTTTGATATTGCTTGCCAATCGATGGTTGTTCTTCTTAAAAGCTGCTAGTCTTTTTTCCCTTCCTCTATAACCAAAAGCTCACTGTCGAAGAATTCATATTCATAATTCGTATATAGCTACGCACTTTTTTTGTAATAAAAGTTGTGATGTTTTGCAAATTGCAATGTATTTGCAATGGTTATCACAAATGACTTTCAATTGCATGATCTCATTAAATTGGAACTTCTTCAATAGTTGCTTAAATCGAGCGGTGTTGGTAAAATGGCAGCTAAGGTGAGGATTTGACACCCATACAATGGGAGTGGCATGGCTGATTTCATATGGCGGTCACTACTCTCATGGTGCTTGACTGGCGGCACCATGGTGAAAAATCTGCATAAAATAAATAAAACGAAATAGTATCATGACCGGACCTGGAAAACTTAGGCCCATGGATGGAGAACACTTGGACAAAGCTGCAACCTATCATTTTTCCTTCCTCGCCTTTGTTTCAAACACGCACACTGCTTTCTCCTTGTCACCATTTCTCTGATCATCCTTTCTTTTCGGCAACCGCCACCCGCGAGCATCTTGATTTTTTGGCTCGCCTTTTCCCTTTCTTTGTTGTTTTTTATGTCAGAAATTTCTTTATGTTTTTTTTTTTCATTCTATTTTTCCAGAGTTGTAAAATTGATTCCTCAAGTTTATTCAGACACAGTATTTGGGTATTAATAGTACCTGGGTGTAATACAATTAGTTCTCAAAGTCTTGCTTGCTGAGCTGTCAATGATCTAACAGCCCTAACCAACGTAATACAACATTTGAATTGCTGTATGTAGTTACATAACAGAAACTGAGTGTGTGCTACTCTATTAATGCTGTTCTTTCTTTTCCCTCCTCTGTTTCTTATTTTTTATCTCCACAAGTCCACTATTTGCTCATACTTTATTTCTTCCTCCTTTAGTCCATATTTCTTTCGTTAGTGCATCTCCATCTTAGTCCCTCTTTTTTCTTCTCTTCGCTTGCATTCTCCCTGCCCCCTTTAGTTCTCCACCAGTTCAAGGCTCAAGCACGTTCCTCAGTTTGGCACTGCTTTCATGTCTATCACTATTCATGTGATTGCTTGGTTTGAACAGTTCCAAGGGGTATTTTCTATCAATCCAGGGTGTTGTTCTCAGCTTATGTTTTTAGTTTTTTTTTAGTTTTTTTAATGTTCTGTTGTTTTTTGGGGGGCGCAGGTGCAATGCCATTTGCCATATTTATTTGGTGGCGTGACTAATATAATTTTCCATCCACCATTTGATGGCATTGTAATCAAAAGTGCTTGCTAGTTGTTCATGCCATGACTTGGTATCCCATTTCAACATTATATCTTGTTACTATGTTTGGTTCTATTCCAGACTATAGTTTGCCTATTATAAACACACAATATTCAGAGCTAGATTATCTTTTAGTGGGAGAACTTACCTAATCGCATTTGATAATCTGACAATTCTTTTTCGATAATCTGAAAATTGAATGTGCTCTATGAGAATTATCCTCAAAACTTCTTTAATATATTTTACGAGACGGTATAGGTCACAATATCCCAATGGCCTTCTCATGGGGAATCTAAAATCTGTCTGATTGCACTCACTGTAGAAGCCAAAAGAGATGCATGGACCAGACATTGTGAGGTAAACTAATTTAGGGTAAACTAATATATTTTACTAATAAATCTAAAATATATTTTACTAATAAATACAATATTTAGGGTAAACTAATTTAATTGATGGAATATAATCGTCCCACTCCTTCAGTCTAATATTTTACTAATAAATCTAAAATATATTTTACTAATAAATACAATATTTAGGGTAAACTAATTTAATTGATGGAATATAATCGTCCCACTCCTTCAGTCTTCCTATTCCTCCGTCCCACTCTCTTCACTCCTCTCCTCTCTCTGTATTACGCGTTGCTCTATTTTGTCTCTGAGAAGCAAAGACCGTCTCATTGTGAAATAGAGACAGTTACTCTTCGTTAATCCTCTCAATGGCATCTTCTTCTCAGCCACTAGCTTCTCCAATGGGTGTCGTTGCTGCTTCTAATTGTGTGAAAGAGGCAAGAGCTCTGGAAATTCAATATATTGCCCGATTCTTTTATAGGAACGTAATTCCTTTCAGTGTAGCACGCAATAAATCTTTCAAGCTTATGTTGAGAGCTGTTGGAAATTATTGTCCTAACGAAGATGAGGAGGTGGAAGAAGAAGAATATGAAAGTGGTGATGAAGCTAAACAAGATGATGATGTGCCCACAAAAGATGTTGGAAGTGAAGATAGTGAATAGTAAATTAGAGATACTATTTTGACTTTAGAGTATCAATTTAATCATTTCGAATGTTATTGGTGTTGATTTCTTGTTTTGAATGTTAGTGATAATTGAATTTATATTATTAAGGATTTATGACTACCCTTTTGATTTTGTATAGTTTTTCTTTTTGAGTGCAATTTAGTATATATACTGCATTTTAGAAGTCAAAATAGCGGTCATACTGCTACCCGCTATACCGCTTTAGCGTTTTTGGGCTCGGCCGCTCCGCTCCGCTTTCCAGGATTGACTTCTATGAACGTGAGCAACATTGGTAGAATGGGGAGGGTGTCTTTGTCAAGTCCAATACTTGTCAATTGTAGAGGTATCAATAAGAGTAGGAGTATTAAAAATAATAGAAGTTAGTTGGCTAAATTTAAGAATTAGATCAATTTGTGGATAGGGTAGGGGAGTGATGAATAGTGAACTCGAAATTTTTTTTGGGGAGTGATGAATAGTGGACTTAATAAAACTGCATAACTTGTACCTATTCTCCTCCGGGTAGGGTTAGGAAAAGGTCAAGCGGTCAATAGGGGGCCTATGGTACGGACTAACACTTGCTAGTCTTGGCCAAGAGCTGTGTTATAAGTATGTTATAATGTTTGTGACGTGGGGAGTATTTGTGAATGGCACCGTTAATTGGTTGGCATCTGATCGTTCAAGTAGTTCTTTGTGTGCACTTGTTTCTCTTGATTTGAAGGAGTCGTATCACTCAACATGACCACATGGTTATTGCTGAGCTGTAGGTTAGTTAGAGTTTCTGTCACATCTGCAAGTGTAACAATGGACTAGACTTAAATATGAGCAAATTCAACTTCTGTGGTTGAGTTTTTCAGCAACACAAATTCAGTTTAGTTTCTTTCAATTTTTGAGTATAGATCTTTTAAACAATATTTTATGTGGATCTTGTCTGGTTGAAATCAAATCGCTAATATCAGTGAAATTTCGAATTTAATAGAGAAGCCTACTTTGACTGATTCTGGTTTCTTTGAATCTCTCCGTTAGGAAGAGTTATATCTTATTAGTGAGTTAATGTTGCAGATATGATGTAAAATTTCTACCAACTAACTGTTATTTCCGCAATGCAGGCGGATGACGTAAGATCTCTTTCTGATATTGATGATCTCACTACCACTTTTTTGAAGGTATAAAATTGATATATATATATATATATATATATATATATATATATATATATATATATATATATATATATATATATGTAGTGCTTTCTCTAACTGCTGGTGATTTTTTACATATAGATTGATTTGTGTTTGTGATGACTTTTTAATTTGGATTTGGATGTGTTCACTTAAAAGTAAAAAAATGACATTAAAAAATGAAATTAAATAGATGCGAGGATTGAGGGAAGATACAACTAGGGGAGGTAAATAATCATTTCTCTTTATTCAGTCATTGTGGACCAGGAAGTTGATAATAATACTGGTTATTAAATGTTGGTGAAAATTTTACTACCCCCTTCTGATTCTTTTATAAGAATTAGGTGTTTTCTTTTGGTCCTAATTATGAGAAATATGAGCAAAATTTTAAATGTATTTAATTGCTAGGTTCCATTTATACCCTCATTTGATTGTCATGAATGAAATTAATATTGTTCCATGGGTATTTTCAGAAATAAGATTTTTATTTATAACATTGTTATTAAAACTAGCTGATCTAAATGATTTTCGTAGTCTTTGTGAGTTGGTCATTTGCTTCTTATAAAAAAACTAGAGGTAGTATAAGACTATAGTTAGGGATCCAGGGCTTTCAAGATCTTATTTCTTGTTGGTGAGAGATATTTTTTGTTGATTCATTAATTGACCTTTTTGTTGCAGCAAACCAAACTTACTGTAAAAGTAATTATTATATTCCCTTTTTTAGTGTAGTATGCCGGCTAGGTTCTCTCTGTCGCATATTTTGTTTTTCTTCAATTTTCTATTTGCTTAATAGTTTCTGGTTGTTTATCTCCTTTGGTTGGTTATAGAAGAAGGAAAAGTGGAAGAATGAGTTGAAAGGAAAGGTTAATCTGATTAGCACGAATCGTTTAGCATTTCTAACTTATTTGAATGTTTTGAAAACTATTAACAAATTTATCTTTGATTCAGAAATTTGATTTTTTATTTATTTCAGTCTACATAAAGCGTTTGATTTTATGATTATTGAAAATAACTCTGGTGCCTGGTGTTCTCTTTGAATATCGATTGTTGTGTTTTATGCGACTGTTATTAAGATTGAGCATCTGCATATATTTCAGTTGAACAAAGCTGTTAGTGGACCAAGAAATGCTGGAGTTATTGGTGATCGAGGATCAAGAGAAAGTGAGTACGCAATTGTAATAAATTCAGCTATTTACTTGTTCTTCTAAAAAAACTAGTTTTAGTTATCTTCATTCATCTTTTTGTGAAGTTACATATTTTCAACACTTGAGGTTGAACATGTCAATATGATTTTGTTGTCTACTTGGGGCTTCAAATTGTTATAGCTAGTACTAAAATCCTGTGGTGTCTAAGTAATAGTAAGTACTAAAATCCTGTGGTGTCTAAGTAATAACATGTTTGTACTGCCATGTTTTCATAATATACAACACTTAATGTCCATTTGGCCTGTCATACGAAGGAGTTTAAAAGAAGTTGATAGCGCATAAAGAGACTAGTACGAAGTATGAAATTACTTTTAAGATGGGTTGCAATGTTGCATCAATCTGAGATTTGCATAATCCAAAAAATGTAAGGAATAGTAATTTTTTATTTACTTCTCTACATCGTCATCTTTTGTCTCCCCTTTGCATGTGACGTTATCAAATCAGGGAAATTTGGGTTATAGTGACGTGACGTTATCAATTACCAGCTGGCTATGATGTCATTGGTTAAAAAATAGTTATGTAGTGGTAATTTATTCTTTCTTTCTACTGTTAATTCTTTCCCTTTTGGGTGCCTATGCAGCAAAGTTTTCAATTGACTTATTTATTAATTCTTTTCCATTATTTCTTACAGATTCCTCTGCATCTGAATGGTCACAAAGGGATGATGTTTCCTACTGGGTCGACCAGCACACTTATGACAGTGAAGGTTCTCAGGATGGTAAAAGATGGTCATCACATCCCCATTCTTCTCTCAGTCATCTACAAGAATCAAAATCCTTATACAGAACATCTTCATATCCCGAGCAGCCACGGCAGCTGCAACACCACCTCCAACATCGCACTAGTGAACCTGTTCCTAACTGGTTTGATCAGCAATTTTATGATACTGAAACTGCTGATGATGGAAAAAGATGGTCGTCCCAGCCATATTCCTCCATTGCGCACATACAAGAATCGAAGCCCTTGTATAGAACATCTTCGAATCCTGACAATCGACAAGAGCTTCCTCGTTTTTCTAGTGCACCACTTTTGCTCCCAAAATCTTCATTTACTTCTTTTCCACCCCCTGGTGGTAGATCCGAACAGTCTTCTCCACATCACAGTACAGGTCACTTGAACAATCCTTATGCCGGGGGAGCTCATATGGGATTATCATCTCAAAGTCGTTCTCATTTCTTCAATTCTGCTTTACATGAGTCACAACTTAGTGGAAATTTGCGCCAATTTACTACTAGTTCCCCTCTCAATCATCGAATCCAGAATCAATGGGTCAACCAAACAGGGTTATATCCTGGAGATCGTTCAAACCTCCTGAATAGTATGTTGCAGCAACAGCTACATAATGGATCAGTGTCTCCTCACTTGCTTACTCAATTGCAACAACAGCAGCTTGGATTGCACCATCCTGTTCAGCAATCAGCAGGCTTCATGTCAGGCTTCCAGTCGCATTTATTTAATCCCCGTCTTTCATCTGGATTGTCTACAGTTGGCAAATACGAACATATGCTTGGTCTGGGTGACGTTAGAGAGCATAGACCAAAATCAACACATAAAGGTAGACAGAGTCATCGTTTCTCCCAACATGGTTCTGATGCTAGTAGCCAGAAGAGTGATAGTGGCTCTTTGCAGTTCAGGTCCAAGTATATGACTAGCGATGAAATTGAGAGTATTCTTAGAATGCAGCATGCTGTGGCCCATTGTAATGACCCCTATGCTGATGACTATTATCATCAAGCTCGTCTTGCAAAAACACCATCTGGGGCTAAATTGAAACATTCATTTTGCCCTACCCAAATAAAGGAACTTCCTTCACGAGCCCGTGCCAATGCTGAGTCTCACAGTTTTCTTCAGGCTGACGCCTTAGGGAGGGTTTCATACCTGCCTATTCGTCGGCCTCGCCCTCTTCTTGAAGTTGATTCTCCAAACTCTTCAGTTACTGGTGGATCTGAGCGAAATATTTCAGAGAAGCCACTTGAACAAGAGCCTTTGTTTGCAGCTCGAGTCACAATTGAGGATGCGATCTGTCTTCTTCTTGATGTAGATGATATTGATCGTTTCTTATTATGTAATCCACTACAAGATGGTGGAACTCAATTAGGACGAAGGCGGAAGGTCCTTTTGGAAGGACTGGCAACATCTCTTCAACTTGTGGACCCATTGGGAAAGAATGGACAGAAAGTTGGGCTTGGTGCTAAGGATGACCTGGTTTTCTTACGAGTAATATCTATTCCCAAGGGACGCAAGCTCGTACAAAAGTATCTTCTGTTGCTTGTTCCTGGTAGTGAGCTTATGCGAATTGTTTGCATGGCTATATTTCGTCATCTAAGATTCTTATTTGGTGGTCTCCCCTCTGATTCAGCAGCTGCAGAGACTACAAGTGATCTGGCAGTGGCTGTTTGTCAGTGTGTCCAAGGAATGGATCTTGGTGCTCTTAGTGCATGTCTTGCAGCAGTGGTTTGTTCCTCAGAGCAGCCTCCTCTGCGTCCCCTTGGAAGCTCTGCTGGAGATGGTGCCTCTCTTATTTTAGTGTCTGTTCTTGAGAGGGCTGCCGAACTTCTAATTGATCCTCATGCTGGTAACTATAATATCGGCAGTCGTTCATTTTGGCAGGCCTCATTTGATGAATTTTTCTCCCTCATCACCAAGTATTGCATGAATAAATACCATAGTATCATGCAATCACTGGTTACACAAGGGGCACCAAATGTGGCTGCAATTGGATCAGATGCTGCTAAAGCAATTAGTAAAGAAATGCCGGTGGAACTCTTACGTGCTAGTCTTCCGCACACTGATGACCATCAGAAGAAGTTATTACTAGATTTTGCTCAGCGCTCGGTGCCCGTGGTTGGATTTAACAGTTATGCTGGGAGCAGCGGCAGTCATGTGAACTCGGAAACAGTGCTTAGTTGATAGATAATTTGACAGTTCTCCTGACGATAATGGTTTTTGAGTTGAATGTCACATCAAATATGATAGTTCATTAATTTCGAGCAGTCCAAACTGGAAGTGCAAGTTGCATCTATGGTGGATGTTTCTGTCTCCTCCGTGTACTTATCTTGATGCCGTGACTGTGTTGCATTGTGATATATTTACATTCAGGCCTTTCATGTATCATGATATACTCAGCTTGATCCGTTCCTCTAGTCTTTTCTTTTTAATATGGCAGGGGAGCTTATTTTATTACTCTGTGGCTGGTAGACACACTAGGATTTTATGTACAGATTTAGGTACATGTTTAATTCCCATGTTTCCTCTCTATTATGTATACAAGGCGTGAGTGATTGGGCTGTAGTAAAATCTACTTGTGATGTTAGGTAACCATTCTACTGAAAGTTTCATATAGGAAACATGTTGACAAGTTTGTTGGCGGTACTGAATTACATAGGAACTAATAAAAGAATAAAGTTATGTTGACCTTGCTGCATAACTTATAGATGTTCTTATGTCTCCCTCAATAAGACCCTTTAATTGTATTCAAGTGTGTTTCTTGACATGCAGCATTCTTACGAAATTTGTTGGGAGATTTGTTTCTGTTATGTACTTAACATGATGGAGTGTATGAAAGTTGCATGTTGAAGCCAACGTTGTGAAAAATGCCTGATAAATGTTGGGCTTTTTGTTTTCGTACCCCCCTCATTCCCTATCACACCCCCATTTTTCCATAAATGCCAATAATACCCCTGTGTTTTTTAAAAAAAAAAAAATTAAAATTTTCGGAATTACCTCAAAATAAGGTAATTCCGGTTCAAAAAACAATTAAATTTTCGGAATTACCATTTTTAGAGGTAATTCCGGTTCATAAAAATTAAAAAATTTCGGAATTACCTCTAATAATGGTAATTTTAAATTTTATTTTTTTTGTTTGTATATTACATTAATATTTAAACGCGCGTTTTATTTTGGAAATATGATACTGAGCGGTTTATGATTTAAATAAGAATATGTCAAAATATATAAAATGAGCAACATAAAAAAAATATAATGTACAAATACAACTACTATGGGTCCAAAATGTTTAACAATGACTGAAAATAAGCACGTGAAGTGGGTGAACGGGCGACATCTAAGGCATCCCGGGTCAATGCACTGTTTGCTCTCTGCACCTCTCCTCATATGTCTGCGGGACAACAGCTCTCGATGATATGGTGGATCCCGAAGTGGCTCTGGCGGGGCTCGCTCGCTCTGCTGTGGGTGCGCACCGGAGTAAAGGCGCACTGGTTACTGATCGTACCAAGGAAGGTAATCGGGATCGCACTCTGTATGATCTCGTCGCGAGAGGAGCATTACGAAATGGGTGGAAGAGGATCCTCTGTACACTACCGAATCGCCAACGCACCTCATGCGGCATGTAGGGAACAACGTCATCGCCCTAAAGCAACGACCTACCGCAACAGATATGTTCGACAAAGGAACATACCGCTGTGGTCATCATAAGGGTGAGGATGACATCCCCAGCAGAGCATCTATCCGCGCGCCTAAAGTCCACCAACTTTACTTTATCCAAACTTCTTTTCCCCCGGTGGTGCACGTGGTCGATGCGCGTCTAGCTAACACTTTCCGACCAACGGCGAGGTGGGAAAGTGCTCGTAGATCGACCTTTGAAATAGTTAAATTAAAAATAATCGAGTTATTAATATATGTTAAATTTAATTAAAAGTTTTAAATTAAAAAAATAAATAAATGATTACGGAGCGATGTCAGCAGTATCGCCGAAGCGCTTGAGTCGTATAAAAGATCGCCGTCAATTTGGGTGTAGAGGTAACTAAGAGCATTTATACCCCCGAGATCACTTGGCGCCACTTCTTTGAAGATCACGGCGAGATACATCCACCTCATCGGCACTAATGTGTGACTCTTGTCACGAGAATGGTGGTGCCTATCGGGAAGAGCATGTAGCCGTGCGGGCACCGCTCATAAGCACCCGTGCCATGTTCGCCTTGTGGCGTCCTCTACACAGAGATCCTCGATCATCGCCTCTGTTATCCTTAAGCTCACGGATGACGATGCACGATCCATGCCCAAACGATCCACGACCATGTGAAAAGCCTCAGCAGAATCAAAATGCGGCTTGTGGTCCAATGGGGTGCCATCCCGGCAAGTGGAGCAAAGACGGCCACATCATCATCAAGGTGACTGTCATCTCCCCAAAGGGCATGTGGAATGAAGCAGGTCTCGGGATGCCACCTCTCCACAAAAGCGGATATCAACTCATGGTTGATTCCTCGAGGTGTGATGTCCAACTCGAGAAAGCTTAGCGACGCAACCCGGCGATTGCTGCACACGTGGGTGGTGGTCATGGAGGTCTAATTTTAGAAAACTTCCGCCGTGAGATACAACCTTTAGTTTCCGAAAGGTGAAAAAATTCAAATTAAACCAAACGTTATTTAAAATAAGTAATTAATTGTTGTTAAGTAAAATTAAAATAAAAATTAAAATATTACCTCGCTCTATCTATCCAAGACGCCGCAGTGCGTATCCGAGTGTAAATATAAGGGTGTGTGCTCCCACAGTTGGGGCGGTGAACCTCCTCCTCCTCAACCTCCCCCGAACCTCCTCCAAAGCCTCCCAACCGTCATGATACATCTCTGGGTGCTCTGTTGGTGCCGCATATGGTACTCATAATCGTCGGGTGGTCTTCTATCCGCCGCTTCATACCGGCCGAGGTGAGGCCGAGGCCGAGGCTCGAGCTCAACCATCTCTACCACTGCTTGCGGCTCTCTCGCGCTCGACGCTCGAAGCATGCCCAGTGACTCACGAGCCTCGTAAAGTGTGCGGAGAAGAAGTACTGCTACACACGCGCCTCCCTAGAATCTTCGTGCTCGCGTCGTCATTTGCGGTCTTTGCTCGAAGACTCTGCCGCGCTCTACGTTGTCCGATCGTCTACTCGCCTTTGTTAAAAAATAAATGTAATTAGAAAATATTAAAAATTGAAAAAAAAAAAAAAATTAGTTTTTTGAATTACTAGGTAATTAGAAGAATTCGAAATACCTCAGAAGTGAGGTAATTAGGTTCATATTCTGAGCAGGAATTACCTCACTTCGAGGTATTTCGAAAATTCTTTCGAATTACCTAGTAATTCCGAAAAACCCATTCGAATTTACTTACTTTTTCCGAAATTGTGAAATGTGAAATGTGATTTTTGTAAATTTTCAGGGGTATTTTTGTCCAATTGGGATATTATGGGGGTGTGGTAGGGAAGGAGGGGGGTACGAAAACAAAAGCCCTAAATGTTGGTGATTATATTTTTTTGACTGTTCTGTTGGTAATTGTATTGTACATATATATTATTGTTCACTAATGACTCATCTTTCTCATTGTTTATTGAAAATAAATTTACTTTATATTCACACAAATCCCACCAATGTCAAGTTTGATAATATTTACTCGGAACACAATATATACCACGCAAAGATGGTCATAATTTGGATTGTTTGAAGTTTGAACTTCTTGTCATTAAACATTAAACTGTCTTAATTTAAAACCAAAATAAAATTTGAATCAATCTCCTTCTGTCTGTTGTCTCCATTACTCACCATATCCTTGTCTTTCCATAAGTTTTCCTCATCCCCCTCTTTTGGTATTGCACTTCACAATTTCTCTGTCCCTTGTTTAGATTAGATCAAACTCTTTTCTAAATCTCCTTATATCGCAAACTTGAAAAATGTTTCAATTTTTTACCACCTTTTTGATTCTCTGTCCTCTTGTTTCAGCTTCAGCCACCACCACCACGGTGGGTGCCTCTAACAGTGGTAGCAACACTATAGATATCACTATGAACGTAACTGTTCCCGTGAATGTTCCAACTGTTTATCAACGTGACCATTCACATTCCACATTGGAATGCTAGCTTCTAATGAAGAAAAACCTGTAATATTATAGGGAAATAGATCCTCCAACTTCACCTCCTCTAACTTTTCCTAACTTTAGTGCTTTTCCTAATTTTTTCATTCATCTCACGCTCTCCACACCACTCACTCCGATCTTTCTCTCTCTTCATCTCACACTCTCACTTTGTTCTTTCATTCTCTCACCACAATCTCATCATCATCTCCCCTTTCATTATTTACCCACTTCATCTCATCATCCCCCTTTCATTTGCCCAATCATCTCATCAACTCCATTTTATTACGTTTTCTAAGTTGAAGAACCATCTCACCAATTACGTTTCTTCTTCATCTTCTCGCCAGATCTGCGTCGGATCGTACATGCAGGGCTCTCATCTCTTCAGTTTGATTCTTCAACATGTTCCCAGTATTTTTTCTGTTTGGGTTCATTAGTAGAATTTTTGTGTTTGAGTTTTTATGGAATTTGTTCATCAGTGTGAAAATGTATTATATTTTTCTGTTTGTGTAATAAAAAATAATTTTTTAGTATGAGCTCTCATAGTTTCATAATTCATTTCTTTGCCGGCAACTAAAATAGTTTACTTCACACTTCCACATTTAACTAGGCATGGCAACGGGCGGGTCGGTGCCGGGTTTTGCATCCCCCGTCTCCGCCCATACCTCTAAGGCTCTAACGGGGTTGGGTTTTATCCTCCAAGTAAAATCTCAGCAGTCGGGTTCATGCATCTGCAGTTCTGTCATACTAATTTATGCAAAAAATAAAAAAAATTATATTTACAATAATTAATTTAATAAAATAATAGCTATTATACAATGATAAAATAAAGTTAAAAATATTATAATAGACTTTTCTTTTTAATATAGATCAAAACTTAAAATAAACAAAATTATGAAACAAAATCAATGAATATATCTGCATAAAATAAAATGAAATAAATAGTTAATGTGTTGTTGAACGGGTTTCGGGCGGGGTGGGGGTGGGTATCGACATCCCCGAACCCGGTCAAAGCGGGTATTCTCCATCAAACTCGGGTCGGGGTCGGGTGGGTACCCGCAGGTTCGGGTTTTGTTGTCATGCCTACCTTTAACGCTGAGATTGAATAGTTGTTGTATCTTATAGCTACAGCACATTTGTGTTTTTTTCCAAAAATTGTTGCATATTTTTCTTTAAAACCAAACATTGAAGGTAGACATATGGAAGATACACACCACTGAAAAATGCTCAGATAGTAACTCACTTAACACTCAACCTGTCTTTTCAAAAACTTCTCACACTAATAAAAACCAACCAACTCATGAAACTTCAAAACTTGAAAATCATTTTGGCGGAAAACTGAAAACCACTGGCGGAAAAATGAAAAAATTGGCGGATTAACCAAATTAATGCTAGACTTAGCAACTTTTATGTGTAAAGATGCATAGCAACAAAAAAAAAATTCAGAGGACCATGTGCATTAAGCGGTTGTCTTTAAGATTTTTGTTTTCTTTCACAATTTAGATTCCCATCGACTTTCATTACAGTATTGGCATTTAACTAAAAGTCATATTTTAAAAGCCCACTACAAATTTCTGTAGAAAATAAATACTCAAAAAAAAATGAGATAAAACTATATATTCTTCCTGTTATACCTTAATTTTGTCCGTTAGAATAATACAATATGTTTAAATTAAATTATAATTGTTTTATTGGTATCCTTTTTAGAAATTAAACAAAAATTCCATTCAAACTCCAAATGATAGTTACAATTGGGTTTATTTGTTTTCTTCTCTCCAAAACCAAACTCTATGCATCATCATTAATTTTTTCCTAGTTACAATTAGGTTTATTAGCTCAGATTAATTTTTTCCTAGTTACTAGTGAGATAAGTATGCATCATCATATTGTGTTCACAAATAACCAATGGAACACCAATTAGTTCACAATTTTCGTAAACAATGATGTAGTACTTTTTTTTTCAGAAAGATAAATAACGCAAGTATCATATGTGAATATCCTGGTATTAATCCTATTTAACTGAAGCACTTGAGTTTAATTGCAAGTTTCGCATAGTCATCTAATAATATTTATCTTGTTTAAATAATGTAAGTATCACATGTACAAGTTGGCTGAAGGTTACATTGAAAGGAAACAATTTTTATATGGCAGCAACAAAAGCTAGAAGACAAGCATAGCTTTTCCAAAGCTTCAAATGGGAGACCCTCTTTCCTTTGTATTTATTTCTTCCTCTCCACAAATACACAAGAAAATAAATTATTTTGAAAGAATACAAATCAGAGAGCAACTCTAAATTGACCTCAGAATCCATCAATCTAGGCATTTTGGACTATAAATTTAGTTCAAACATAGAGCAAAGGGGAGGAACAGAAAACACACCAATCAACTGAGTTACTCTCTACAAAAATTCAGTCACAGCAAAATACAAAAACACAGAGTCACAATATACAAAACACTAAGTTGGTTGAAACCCTTTTGATTCCATTTAGATTCTGTTTCCATTATTTTAAATTATTTATTTATTTAATATATTTTAAGATCAGATCCTCTATTTACAACACAACATTTATGTTATACAACCCCCCCTATGTTACAGGCCCATTCGTAAGCAACCTGCCCAAGTCCAAATAATGTGGACTTGGCTTCTATTAGTCACACCTTTTTTAATAATACAACCCCCTTTAACTAATTGCACCACCTTTTTTTACTATTACACCCCTATTTCTGTTTTTATTTATTTCTCTTCCAAAAACTCACAAATAAATAAATACTTGATTTCAAAAATACAAATAGGAGACCAAGTCGGCCGAACGGCCGGGTTAGTCATTGCTCTAGAGCGATGAGTCGGACGGCTCAAAAGTCTTTGAGTCCCTGTATAAAAAATATTTAATTTATAAATAAACTTTCTTCCTGAAAATAGGGGATATTAAGTCAGTTGTACAACTAGGTTAATCATCATTCTAAACCGAATGAGGCGGACGACTCAAGAGTCCTAGAATACCTATTCTAAAAGCAAACCACCTCACTTCAAACCATTTTCCAAACTTCTAAAATCATTTTCAAAAAGTAGTGGATTAAGTCTGTTGTACAACTGGGTTAATCATCGTTATAGGACGAATGAGCCGGACGACACAGTAGTCCTAAAATCCCTATATTAAAAAACACCAACACACAAACATTTTCTACCCAATAACTACGTAGCTTTGATTTCTCCATTGCATCTGGAGATACGTAGGAGCAGGGGCCCACTCCTGTCAAGCACTAAAAACTAAAATATTTATTAAGCCTTTTTTAAAGGGTAAAGTAATCGTTAAATACAACTAATTAGAAGGTAACCTTCCTTAGGAAGGATGTCGTGGGGTGCTAATACCTTCCCCACGCATAATCGACTCCCGAACCCAAATCTGGTCTTAAGGACCCTTATCCAAACCAAAGGGATTTTCTAATGTTTTCCCTTAAACTAAACTTTGGTGGCAGCTTCATTTTTGAACCTTCGAGGAATCCTCAACCGGATTTTTCGGTCGCTACACCTCCATTTTGTGTAATTTCACCTATGAAATCTCGATACTCCAAAAATAGAGACGTATCGTGTTTGATACGTATCTGATATGATAAACACTCGATACTTTTCGGTACTTCTCAAATATACCTTCAATACATATATTACCAATAAATATATGGTTTTCACTATGATAGGATATATCTTCGATCTCTCTTACTAAAAACATGAAATTAATTTTTTGACACATTCATAGTAGAAATGATATATTCTAGCAAATGTGGGGAAAATATATGTAAGTGCCAACTTGTCATGATTGCAAATATTTTTTCTACATTGCGATAGTATATCGATTACTTATATATGTATCTTGACCGTGTTGTATCTTGGTTGTTATGAAGTCGATTGAAGTTGCTTTTGAGAGAGGATGACGCAAGCTCTGGCTTGAATGTGATTCTGCTATTGTAGGTGGCATCTTATAAGTCCACTGGTGTAGCGACCGAAAAATCCGGGAAAGGATTCTTCGAAAGGTTCTTAGGAAGCCGCCACCGAAATTTTAGTTTAAGGCAAATTCGGAAAATCCCTTTAGGTTTTAGGACAAGGCATTGTTAGGGTTCAGGAGTCGTTATGTGTGGGGAAGGTGTTAGCACCCCACGACATCCATTATCTAATTAATTTAAGATTTGTTTAATAATTACCCTTTTATTTGTCGAGAAAAAGACTTATTTAGGTTTTTGGTTTTTAGTGCTTGACAAGAGTTGAGTCTTGCTCCTACGTACCTCCAGATGCAATGGAGGAATCAAAGCTACGTAGTTCTTCCTGAAAAATGTTTATTGGTTGGTGTTTTTTTAGTGTAGGCCCTGTGATTCCTTGAACTGCATACCATCGATTGATTCTAGGACGACTAACCGGGATTGTACAACCGACTTAGTCCCCTACTTTTTGAAAATGATTTTTGAATTTTTGAAAGGAGTTGTGAGATGGGTTGATTTTAGAATAGGTATTCTAGAACTCTGAATCTGCATGTGACTCATTAGTTCTAGAACGCTGACTAACCCGGTTGTACAACCGACTTAGTCCCCTATTTATGGAAAAAATGATTTATTTATATTTTATTAAATTTTGTGTAGGATTACTGAACTGTACAGCTCATTGGTCCTAAAATGATGACCAACCCGGTTGTACAACCGACTTAGCCGTTTATTTTTAGAGAAAAATAGTTCATTCGTATTTATTAAGTTTGCAGGGTTACTGAACCTCTTGTTTCCCAATCGCCTCTTAGTTGATGGATGACTAAAGCCGAGTCTCCGTACATCGAGTCTTTTAACTTTCCACTCGAGGGCCACCTGAATGCCTAGAGTACATGCTTCATACTCAGCGATATTGTTGGTGCAATAGAAACTCAGTCTGGCTGTGAACGGTATGAATCGATTGTCTGGGGAGACTAACACAGCCCCTACTCCGTGCCCCCACATATTTGAAGCACCATCAAATGACATGGTCCACCTTTCATCGCCTGGAAACTTTTCTTCTTCCAACAGGGCCATTATATCCTCATCTGGGAAATCACACTGCATTGATTGGTAGTCTTCAATGGGTTGATGTGCCAAGTATTCGGCCAATGTACTGCCTTTGATTGCTTTCTGGGTGACATATAAAAGATCGTATTCAGACAATAACATTTGCCAGCGAGCAATTCTCCCTGTGAGTGCGGGCTTTTCGAAGATGTACTTGATCGGGTCCATTTTAGACACCAACCAAGTCGTGTGGCTTAGCATGTACTGCCTTAGTCGACGTGCAGCCCAGGCTAAAGCACAACACGTTTTCTCCAACAATGAGTATCTGATCTCGCACTCTGTGACCTTTTTGCTCAGATAGTAGATGGCACATTCCTTTTTCCCGGACTCATCCTGTTGCCCCAGCACACAACCCATCGAGTTGTCTAGAACTGTTAAATACATGATGAGAGGTCTACCTGGCACGGGTGGCATTAAGATTGGCGGGTTCTGGAGATACCTCTTGATTTTCTCAAAGTCTTCTTGACAGTTGTCATTCCACTTTGCCCCTTGGTTCTTGCACAATAGCTTGAAGATTGGCTCACAGGTGGATGTTAGTTGGGATATGAACCTGGAAATGTAATTCAATCTCCCGAGGAAACCACGAACCTCTTTCTCAGTTTTAGGCGTCGGCATTTCAAGAATTGCTCGTACTTTGGCCGGATCCACCTCTATTCCTCTCTGACTGACTATGAATCCTAACAACTTCCCTGATCTTACTCCGAAAGTGCATTTGGCTGGATTTAGTCTGAGCTTGAACTTCCTTAGACGTTCAAAGAGTTTGTGCAAATTAACAATGTGCTCTTCATCAGTTTTGGATTTTGCGATCATATCATCCACATAGACTTCTATTTCTTTATGCATCATATCGTGGAATAGCGCTACCATTGCTCTCTGGTATGTGGCACCAGCGTTCTTCAACCCAAACGGCATGACTTTGTAATGAAGGTTCCCATAGAGTGATGAAGGTGGTTTCTCCATATCTTGGGGCCATCTTGATCCGATTATATCCGAATATCCATCCATAAAGGAGAAGAGAGAGTTGTCATACCGTGTTGCCGTCTACCAGTACATCAATGTGAGGCAAGGGGAAGTCATCTTTAGGGCTGGCTCTGTTCAAATCCCGGTAGTCGACACACATTCGAACCTTCCCGTCTTTCTTCGGGACTGGGACGATATTGGCTACCCATTGAGGATACTTGGACACTGCTAGAAACCCGGCATCAAATTGCTTCTTGACCTCATCCCTGATTTTTAATGACATTTCTGGCTTCATCCTTCTCAGTTTCTGTTTCACTGGTGGGCATTCAGGCTTCATGGTAGTTTATGTTCGACTATGTTGGTGTCTAGTCCAGGCATGTCTTTGTATGTCCATGCAAAAACATCGGCATAGTCAAATAAGAGCTTAACCAGTTTCTCACGCTCAACATCTGGCATTGTAGTTCCGATATTAATCTCCTTTCTGTCTTCATCTGTACCCAAGTTGATTGTTTCAATTGATTCCTCGTGGGGCTGAATCACTTTGTCCTCTTGTTCCATCATTCTCATTAACTCTGGAGGGGTTTCCCAGTCATTTTCGACATCTTCTTTGGTTTGATTAATGGGATGATCAAAGTTATGATATGGATTACCGACATTGTTATTTTCAAGGACAAAATTTTTAGATCTGCATTAGCGAAAATTGACGGAATGAAAACAGGTGGAAGAAAAGGCGAAGCGAACAAATAAGAAGCGAAGAAAATTATTGAATAAAACATGCGTGCCCTTATTGAGTTATCCTAAGGCCTTGGGCAGAGCCAGAGGATTTGCATTACAGAAAAATTACTTTGAATTGAAAACTACAGGAAAATCGACAATCTCCCAGTTCTTTAGCCTTTCATCTCCGGGGCACAAACGTACGAGGTTGACGATACCGTCCCCAGCACTTGGATCATCTTCAATTGCAGTAATCTGGTTAGGATTTAGAATTCCTGCACTTCGAAAGCTTTGGTTGATATCACAAATGAGCAACTTCTTCACACTTGGCTCTCTGCCTTCGAGTCTTGCCATTCTCTTCTCTCTCTTTTCCTTGTAGACCCTATTCTTGTCATTGCGATCAAGCCAGTATCCTATCCCATATCCGTTCTTGTTGTCAGACAATTGGATCAGCGTCTGAATCCCTTGCTCAGTCTTCCCTAAGCCGCTTCCAACCTTGAAACCATTGGTCAGCATGACCTTGGCAACCATCATGGCGGCCTTGGACAATCTTGGTTTAGGCATCGGGGTTCCTTCTCCAACAAAGGTGGTGTTGGCGATTTCCAGGGCTTGGAAAGCGGTTTCAAATGATTCTTCAGCTGCCTCGATGTAGCGGGCGGAGGAGGATTTGTTGACCAACAACTCCTCTTCCCCAAAAACCACTACCAACTTGCCATTCACAACAAACTTGAGCTTCTGATGTAAAGAGGATGGAACAGCTCCAGCAGAATGGATCCATGGCCTCCCAGAGAGGCGGTATAGGAGGAGGATGTCCATGACTTGGAAGACCACTATGAAGAGTTCTGGACCTACCTGTACAGGCAACTCCATCTCTCCAATGACTTCTCTCTTTGACCCATCAAAATCTCTAACTAGTGTAGAGCTGGGCTTCATATAGGAACAATCCACATCTAGTCTTTCCATAGTGGACTTAGGCAGGACATTCAGGGAAGAACCATTGTCGATAAGCACTCGGGTGAGAGCATACTCCCCACATTTCACAGAAATATGTAAAGCCTTGTTGTGCCCTCTTCCCTCTACTGGGATCTCGTCGTCTGTAAAAGTGAGGTAGTTGCTTGCAACGATATTCCCTACTATCCCGTCTAGCTGGCAAACAGTGATGTCTTGAGCGACGTGTGCCTCGTTGAGTACTTTCATTAGCGCAGCATGGTGAGCTTCAGAATTGAGTAGCAGGGATAGCAAAGATATCTTGGCAGGAGTGTGGTTTAGTTGGTCCACCACTTGGTACTCGCTCTGTCTCATGAGTTTTAAGAATTCACTGGCTTCCTGCTCGGACAACACCTTCTTGCTTGTGCTTCCATCAGTAAACCCAGGCTCTTTGTTTTTGCCTTTGCGGGCTCTTTCTTCCTCTTCTCTTGACTTTTCCCTACCGAGTTCTTCAGGAGTATAGATGCGCCCACTTCGGGTCATACCACTAGTCCCTGAGATATTAGTGACATCAGGGTTGCTTGGAAGCCCTTTCACTTGAACTTGAACATCGTAGTTCCAAGGGACCGCCTTGGTACTTTTGAAAGGGAAAGGAGCTGGCACTTGAATAGTGATGGGCCTTGGCATAGCCAGTGCCAATTTCGTGTCTGTTTTGTAGCGAATCTCTAGTGGCTGTCGGATATCGCTTGACTGGAGAGTATACACACTTTCTCCTTCTTCGGAACCCATCTGCACTATGTTCTGATCTAGTAGGTCTTGCAGGACCTGTTTGAATGATTCACAAACTCCAATGCGGTGAGGTCGATACGATTTTTGTTCTTTGCATCCCCTCATGACGATTCCAAAATGACACACGATTGAGCATATACGATATCCAAAGGTGTCTTGATGTCTTCCACCTTCGATCAAGAATTCCCCTCCAACAAAGATTAACAGATGAATTTGCATGCCCCGGTAGCGGGTTGTAGGCCACATTCGGACCGTCTTCTTTGAAGTTCAACATCTTGGAGTCGATTAGCTCTTGTACTACATGTTTAAATGCCTTGCAGTTTTCAGTCGAATGACCTATTGCCTCAGCGTGGAATCCACAGGCAGCGTTAGGATCATAACCTCTTGGGAAAGGAGGCTGGAGTGGAGTCATCGGTCGGGGAGTTATTAGGTTATTGTTAATGAGGTGGTTGAAGAGGTCTGTGTGAGACATGGGTATGGGGTCAAAGTTGATGTGTTTTCTTTCCGGGTAGTTTTGGGTTCTGTAATTTTGGTAGGGAGGTGGAGCTTGTGGTGTTTGGGCAGGAAATTGAAAGGTTGGTGAAGGGTTGTTGTAGGGGGCTTTTGTGATGGCGTTTGTTTCTCCTTCTTTCTTTTTGGGATATCCAGAGAAAGGCTTTTTCTGGTTGTAGGTTCCTGTGGAGCTATGGGCAATTTTCCCATTTTTCATTGAACTTTCTATCCTCTCCCCTATGGTAACCATGTCTGAGAAATTTGAAGATACTCCTCCGATCAACTTGTCAAAGTAGGGTGATGGAAGAGTTTCCATGAACATGGCAACCATTAATTTCTTTCTCTAACAGGGGTGGTGCTACCTGTGCAGCTAACCCTCTCCAGCGCTGGGCATATTCCTTGAATGACTCATTGTCTCTTTTGCTCATGTTCTGAAGTTGCGTCTGATCAGGAGCCATATCAATGTTATATTTATATTGCTTTAAGAAAGCGTCATCTAGGTCTTTCCAGCACCGAATGTTAGTGTGCTCTAGTTGCATATACCGACTTGATCTTTGCTCGGCTAAGCCATCCCGAAAGTAGTGGATCAGAAGTTTGTCGTTGCGCGCGAACTGAGCCATCTTTCTGCAGTACATGATCAGGTGTCTACGAGGACAGGTTGCTCCTCGATATTTGTCGAAGTCTGGCACTTTGAATTTATGAGGGATGATCACATTGGGAACGAGGCATAAGTCATATGCATCCCCTACTCCCACATTGGATCCTTCCACAGCTCTTAGACGCTCCTCTAGTATTTGCGCGACTTATCTTTTGCTTGAGGATCTTGGTTTGGTAGCCATGAGAAAGGCCACCCGCGTTGTGGTAGGGATGAGGGCTGGAACCACCACGCAGGCGAGTATGATTCTTGAAGTCGAGTTCGAGGATTTGAGAAAGTCCCAGGTAGTGCGGAGGTCTTGTGTTGAACTTGTTCCGTCTCATCAGCAACATTGTTTCATGCTATTTCATCTTGATATTGTGCAACAAACCCAGAAGTAACTCCTTCATAGACAGCATCTGTTGTTGGAGGCGTGTAACCCTGTGGTAAACCCCATTGAGGCCATTGCACACCCTGAGCGTTGGGGATAGAGTTATGAGGACAGGATACGTTTGTGGCACGGTTCCGGTGTTTCAGCTGAAACCCCTTCTTCGTCGTTCTTCTTGGCAAGAAGCTCCATCATTTTGGCCATTTGGTCTTTCAAGCCCGGCATTTCCGAAGTCACTGCTCCTTGAACTTCTCAATCTCATCCTTTAGTGCTCGGTTGTCTTGAATTTCACCATCTTTTTTGCTTGGGAGGCGGGTCCAATAACGATGTTGATGAACCGGTTTTTTTTTTTTGCTTTTTTTAAAATGCATGACGTGAGTATGAGTATGCATGAATTGCGAATGTATGAATGAATGCATCGCGTCGGGGAATTGTAAGCCATTATTTCGACAAATAAAACGCAAACTCAGATCAAAAACCAAAGGAGTTCATTCATTAATAAAATGTGAAAACATAATGTTTGACAATCAGACAACTACATTCAAGCTCTTTCTTTTCTTATCATCGGGCACACGCGCCTTAATTTGGAGTACTTCAATAAGATTCCTGCAGAATTTAACAAATCTAACAACTTTAGTTGGAGTGTTTTCTCTAGTCATAACGAGTTCAGCTGCTTTCAGACGCTCTGGAACTTCTCTGATAGCTTCATTGCCCAGTCCGGCTAAGCATGAGAACCTCTCTTTCCAGTATGTGCAATGATCATCCAACTTCAAGTATTCGGTTTTGAGGCGAGTGAGGTCATCTTCAGTCTCTTTGCAAAGCAACTCATAGTATTCGGCGAAACTCTTTGCCTCGGTGGTATTTCTGAACTGTTGTTGTAGGGCCGCTTGACATTCTTCAAGCCTTTCTAGCACTACACCCTTAGCCTTCCTTTCAACCCCAAGTTTGCTCTCGTACTCCGCAACTAACTCCTCCAAGTGAGCTTTCATTCTTTCTAGTTGACCTCGCAAATCCTTCTCAGCTGTTCTGGATCTGTTTAGTTGTGCTTCAAAGGTATAGGCATTGTCAATAGCTCTATCTCTATCTTGGTTACGTGCTCTGAGTTCATCATTAGCGCATTTGAGACAGTTTTGTACATCAGAGAGTTTTTTCTTGCCCGCGCTCAACCCCTCAACATATTCAGCGATGCACTTGTCTTTGAGGGCATTCTCTTGCCGCAAACTTCTCTTCTCTTGAAGAGCTCTCTCCAACTGAGCTCGTAGTTCAGCTTTCTCTTGTTCAGATTTTGCCAAGGCGTTCTTGAGTTTCTCAGCTTCCTCATTAAGGATATGGGTAGGTTCAAGAATTTCTGGCTCAGGTGGAAGTGCAAGACGGAAGGGTAGTTTGACCTCTTGGACTCTGAGTTGAACCCATTGAAGGTAACTTTCCCCTACATTAGTTCCCCTGCGACCCAATTCAAGGCGACCTTTCTTGAGTACTCTGTCCCATGCTCGACTGATTCTTCTCAACATACTAAGATCTTCAGAACCTCTTTTATCCAGTACGAAGGAGGTCAAAGATTCTGTTGGAGGTGGATGCAGCATCGGATAACCAAGTTGTCTTAAGGCAAGTGCAGGATTGTAATTGATGCAACCCTTAGTTCCTATGAGAGGGACATTTGGGAAACCTTCACATTGGTAAATAAACTCATTTGTGTCTCGAGCAATGGAACACCATGTTATGTCGTTTCCCCTGAGGCTGGTGATGTATTGCTTCCATTCAGATTTGCTTTTAGCTTCAATGTGATAGTTACTCTTGAAGATGTGAGAGACGAACCAACGATACAACACATGTAGGCAACATATGAGCACACCTGCTTTCTTGTCATGGCGGTCATGGAGAGCGTAATATATGTCAGCAAGGATAACTGAGGTGGGATTCTGTCCTCGAGTTTTGAAGGCCAGGAAGATGTCGATGGCAGTGTAGTCAACAAAGTCAGGAACATAAGGAAACAAAACAATCCCATAGATAAGGAGTGCTAGTACATCGCCGAAGGCAACCCAATCATTTTTACCAGCTAAAATCGAAGTTATTTCTTCCAGGTATTCTCTAGGTAGACCTTCCATTTTCTCCTTTACCACTACTTCCTTAGCTAAGCTTGATGCATTGATCTTGAGGATACCGGCCAAACCTTTAACCCAAGAGTTGTTTTCAGCATATCGGTAGGGCTTATTGTTCTCAACGGGGAATTGCAGAATCTGTTCGAACTCTTCCAAGGTTGGAGCCAACTGATAGTCTTGGAAAGTGAAGCACCGAAGTTGTAGATCATAGAAGCGGGCTAGAAGCGTAGGGGCCCTCGCTTGCACGTTGATCTTTAGGAGACTCAGAATATTCCCATATTTGTTGGAGAAGGAATCACGTCGTCCTGACAACATCTTGTCGCTTAGGTCAAGCAGGCTTTTTATGTCTGGTTGTCTGATTTTCAATTTCATAGTTTTCTTGATGCTTTGATCCATTTTTTTTTGTCGAAAAAGGCTTACAATTCCCTGTCGGCAAATTAAAACAATGCATGTAAGGAAAAAAATGCATGAAATGTGACCTATTTTCCGTATGCATGTGATACATATTTTTTGTATTTCTTTTTCATATGATGCAAAGAAAAATGCATGTGGTCTATTTTGTGGAAAAATAATAACTTTAATTTTTCTTGATTTTTTGATTTTTTGTTTGTAAAAGACGGCATGCACTAATGTTTGTTTTGAATGCAAGGGTGTTAAGCTCCTTTGTGAACCTAGGAAGGTATCTTATGGAGTGGGTCTAAAGTTTCCTCTATAGTGAACCTCACAAGGATGGTTCTAAAGGATCCTACACATGGTTCCTAGAGCCAATGACCCCAGTCAAGAACACTGACCCCGACAATAGGCAAGCTATTAGAAGGGATAGCATCCTCAAAAGGAATCAAACTCTAGGTGAGATTTTCGTGACCACCCAACGAGACGTACGTCCCGCAGGCCATCACTACGCAATCTCGTTCTACTTAGGTTTATGCTCGAGTCCGGGTAGAGGACTTTTCTCACGTGTGTGAAGTGTAGAAGTGTAGTGTGTGTAGGAGCAATTTAAAATAAACCCAAAGCTGCAAAACAAACATACATACAAGTATCGTCTTCTACCCTAGGGTTTACACAAATAAATAACATAATTATGCAAAACAAATAAATAAATAAAAGGGTAAAAAAATTGAATTTAATCCTAAATTAATTAAACTAGGTTTTGACTCTCTAAAAATAAATAAGTCCCCAGTGAAGTCGCCAACTATAGCGACCGAAAAATCTGGGAAAGGATTCTTCGAAAGGTTCTTAGGAAGCCGCCGCCGAAATTTTAGTTTAATGGCAAATTCGGAAAATCCCTTTAGGTTTTAGGACAAGGCATTGTTAGGGTTCGGGAGTCGTTATGTGTGGGGAAGGTGTTAGCACCCCACGACATCCATTATCTAATTAATTTAAGATTTGTTTAATAATTATCCTTTTATTTGTCGAGAAAAAGACTTATTTAGGTTTTTGGTTTTTAGTGCTTGACAAGAGTTGAGTCTTGTTCCTACGTACCTCCAGATGCAATGGAGGAATCAAAGCTACGTAGTTCTTCCTGAAAAATGTTTATTGGTTGGTGTTTTTTAGTGTAGGGGCCCCAGGATTCCTTGAAGCTATGCATACTCATCGATTCTAGGGCCGACTAACCCGATTGTACACAACCGACTTAGTCCCCTACTTTTTGAAAATGATTTTTGAATTTTTGAAAGGAGTTGTGAGATGGGTTGATTTTAGAATAGGTATTCTAGAACTCCGAACTGCATGACTCATTAGTTCTAGAACGACCGACTACCTTGGGTTGTACAACCGACTTAGTCCCCTATTTATGGAATAAATGATTTATTTATATTTTATTAAATTTTGTGTAGGATTACTGAACTGTACAGCTCATTGGTCCTAAAATGATGACCAACCCGGTTGTACAACCGACTTAGCCGTTTATTTTTAGAGAAAAATAGTTCATTCGTATTTATTAAGTTTGTAGGGTTACTGAACTGTACAGCTCATTGGCCCTAAAATAATGACTAACCCGATTGTACAACCGACTTAGCCATTTATTTGATTTCGAGAGAAAAAAAAGGTTGGAGTTGGAAAAGAATTAAAAAGAGACATAGGGGGTGCAGATTGTAAATTGGGGTTTTATTAATCGCAGGGGGTGTATAATTAATTGGAGGTGCAAACAGGAAGGCCCAGTTCGCATGTGGAAGCCCAGAATGCGAAACTGTGTGACTAGTATTCTGAGTAATTAAAAAAAATAAAAAAATAAAGGACAGCATTTCCTGTCCTTTATTTTCGCCGTGTTTCAGGGCGTGAAACCTTCCGTTTCCTGTGAGAGAGCGAACGAGATGGTGAGAGAGGGAAGGGCGACGACGTTTGGTGGTGACGGTGACGGTGAAGGTAACGGAGGTGGCGCCGGTGAAGAGGGCGCGACAGTGATTTCAGGTTCGTTTTTTTCTGGTTTTTGTCTCTGTTTTCAGTTCCTTCTCTCTTCTTCTCCTTTATTTAAAAAAGAAAGTTTCTGATCTGTGGTTTTTTGGGTGAACCGTGGCGGCCTGGGCTTGATTTGGGGGAGGCGAATGGGAGGATGGCCGTGGAAGAGAAGGGGGTTCGGTTTGCGTTGGTCTGAAGCTTCGATTCGGTGGAGTGGTGGAATGGTTTCTAAGGACCTCGCCGGAGCTCTCGCCGGAGAAGACGACCGGAGCTCCGGCGAACCTAAGGTCAGTGTTTCTGTTTGTTTTTTTGTTGTTGTTTTTTTTGCTTTCTCTGGGTCTGATTTCTTTTCTACCCCCTTTGTCTCTGATTATTTGCTGGTTTATTCTTGACTCTTTTTTTTCTTTTTTAGAAAATGGATCTGGATCCTATGTGTTCAGAAAACATGTATTTTTGATTCCTTAGTCGTGTTAACAAATCTGGATTTCATACACATGCATATATATTTTTGATAAGAACAGATTTATTGACACGAATATATATTAACACGTTTTGACCAATCTAGATTTCATACATATGCACATATATTTTTTGACATAAACAGATTTATCATTACATCGATTTCAGAATTAAGAGTGCATTAGTAAAACCTACCTTTACTCCAGCCTCTGTTTTGACTCCTTGTGTGTATGTTTGAATGACTGTAACCACTGCAACTGCTGCTATTTCTACTCTTTCGGCTGCTCTGTTGTTCCTCCCTTAAAACTCAGAAACTCAAAAACGGTGTTTTGTGGATTAGGGTTTCGATGTGAAACGCTAATCCTTATTTTTTTCTAGTGATTTTCGCAGCTTTTTCTGTGCTAATTTCTGTGTGTTTTAACTGTTATTGGACTGTTTATTTATAGTCTAAAACTAGGTTAAGGCATTAATTGAGTTTGACTGGGTTTTGGATAATTTTTCAGGTCTTGATCTAAGCCCAACAGCAGCTGCAGCAGCTTGGAATGCTGCCTGAAACCCTAATTTGTTATTTAATTTGTATTTTCGGATCCTGTTTTTATGTGTTTTTTAGTATTATTATTATTATTATTTTTGTATTTTTGGACTTTTTGGACTCTTAAGAGCATTTAAATTGTAAAATTAACTAAATAGCATTTTTTTGACATTTTTGGACTGTTATAGTGCTTTAAAATTGTGGTATGTATAGAAAAGGAAACTCTTGTGCTGATAAGCTAGCTAATTATGGATTTATTAGTCAGGGTTTCAATTGGTGGGAGTTTCTGCCTAATTTTGTTTTAGAGGACTTTATCCGTAATCGGCTAGGTCTTCCGTATTATCGTTTTTGTTGACGTTATTTTCCTGCCAAGGGTTTTGGTCTAGCCCCCCTTAGACTCTCTGTTACTCTCTTTCTTTTTTTCTATTTTTAAACGATAACAAGGGGCGGCACTCTTTCCTTTTAGATGATTTTTCCTAAGGAGAATTTTCACCAAAAGGTTTTAACAAGACTCCCTTTCTTCTTTGTTTAAAAAAGTGTTGTATCTTGATTTTTTAAAAATTCTTGTATCCTCGTATCTGTATCGTGTCGTATCTCATATCGTATTAAGTATCTGACCTTCTTAGATTTCACTACGTTAAAGACTAAAATTCATTATAAATAATAAAGTTTAACATTTGTGAGTCTTTATTATTACTACATTTGTGAATTCCTCTACTCTGAACATTAAAACACCACCACCTTCTCCTGCACCTTTGAATACAAAGATTAGTAATATCTGTTGGGCGAGATACTTTGTTGCTATGAAGCGCAGACACCTCTGAGATTAGGTGTGTCTTGGTGCCTGACACTCGTACGTAATGCGTTCGACCACTCAAGCAAGTGTCCCAAAAAAATATTTTTTCTTTGTTTCGACACATCTTAGACACTCTCCTTGACACTTATGAGATACTTTTATGAAGGTTAAAGATATGTCAAAGTAGTGATGACCATTGAAGGGGTTGAAAATATTAAATTTGTTTTTAACTTTTCGGTATAGTAGATGAAGAATGAATGTGAAAAATTATCATAATTTTTTTTAATGAAAAAATAAGAATATAGGTCCCCCGAGATAATGTTCATATTTTATTGAAGTATGATAAATAAATAATTATATCACTACCAAAAAATAAATAAATAATTATATATGTATTAGTGTTGGTATCCTATATTTAATGAATTAGCAATATCAACGTGTTTGTGTCGTGTTAGGTGTCTATGTCAGAGACTGTCTTCATAGCTCATACTACGTAACGTGTAATTATTACAGCATTAGGTAAACATTTCAAGCTATGTATTGGTATTTTAATAAGTTTGTTTATATTCAATCAAATTTGTGGACCATATTGCAATCCTCGATAAGCAGTACAGAATCAACCTCTATATCAACAATGAGGGTGTGACTATACAATATTTTGTTTTTCCACTTGACATCTATATCTATATCTATATCTATATACAATACAATTGAAAATAATCTCATTGATTATTTTCACACATGGCACTCTATGGTTGATCCAACAATAAATACTATAATTTATAAATAAAAATTATTGCATTTTAATTTAGTCCTAAATCATATAATCGTTTTAACCATTAATACACTTTTTGTAACTCATTCTCATGCATTACACTACTATCACTTCAATTTCTTCTCCTACAATAACAATTTATTAATATGAACGTTTTAATATTAATTTTAGCAATTCAAATCTTGATGTTTTGCTAAATCACGTAAAAAAATGTGTGTGATCTGCACAAATATCTATATAAATCTCTAAAGGAAGCTTTTTTCCAAGCTCTAGGATGCTCCACATCATCTTCATTTATTTTTCAATTTGCTTTTTCACAATATTATTATTTCTTTATTATTTAACTCATGAGTTTATTGTCATTTAAAGGAATAATTTATACTAATGTGAAACCTCTCTCCCTTCCAATGTATGATTGTTACATAACAAAGAATTTTGAAAGTCCTTAATTATTTATTATTTCATCAAAACTATCATAATTGGTAAATATATTTATTCAATTAATTTTTATTTTTGACCAATTCTAACAATAATATAATTTCTTTGAGTTGTGAATAATTGGTATAAAATTATTGATTGTGAATTTTTTAACGTACAATCAACCATGAGTTTTCTTTTTAGTTGTAGCTTTTATAGTTACTTTTGAAAATATAAATAATGAGAATTGTTTAACTAATAGTGGGAAATAAAACCATTGTATCCAAACATTCATTATTTACTGTCTAAAAAAAACCATTCATTATTTAAATAACGTTACAATATTATCTCATACGTTAATCAAATTTTTAACAAACATTTTCACTTTAAATATCCTTACAATTATTTTGATATATTTAGGATTAGGATTAATTTTAAGTATATGTGAACAAATGTTATAATTTCAGTAAAAATAATATACATAAATTATTAAAAAAATAAAGAACAATATATATTCCATGTAGTAGAAAGAATATATGAAGTTATTATTTTATATCAATTTTTTGAACAAAAGTTACCTTTATAGGTGTCAATAAAACTATAAAATAAAAATAAACTAAGACTTATTATTCTCTACCTTTGCATCTTTTCATCTCCATTTATTTATGAACCTTAAAGTAGCTAAAGTGAATAATAGTAAGACAAAAAGGCAAACACATAGAGAAATAAAAGGAACGTTACAATATTTTAATGGTAAAAATGAAGGTTACATTTATCATTTAATTAAGGAATTACTATATAAACAGCAAAATCTTGAACATTGTTGTCAATTGGAATCATTAGCACATTGTGGTATGTCTTTCCATAGGCAACAAGTGTCACAAAGGGTGGTCTACATGCATGCGTAGAATTGATAAGAAAATGATGCATGGAAATAAATTGGTGCATTGATTGTCGACAAGAGAGAGTTAGAGGTTTTGGAAAACATAGGGGTATCCATGAAATTGGAGATTAGAGTCATTACATGTAGTAGTTTGAAGCTTCATTAGTAATTGGGGGAATGAAGTTGTTGGATATTTCATTAAAATGAAAGCAGTATGATGAATCCGTGAATAAAAAGGTATCTCATTTATAAATGTCATATATGTTGTTTAATAGATATTTGTAATCTATTTGGATGCTAGGAAATGATAGAAAATAGGTGAAAAATTTAGGCTATAATTTTGAGGTTGTCACTCATGTAATTTGGTTGTTGTAATTGTAAGAAGGATATTGATGTAACTTAGTTTATAGGATGTTCAACCATTTCATTGGCTCTCTTCCTATCTTTTATTTAGCCTAGAAGTTTGTTCATTTGGGTTAATTTAAGATTCAACCCACTATTTTACCATGGGTTAAAAGGTTAGAGTGTTCTGCTTTAAATAGCGACGACATAAATAAGATTCTATTGATTTTTAATTTTTTTTAACATAAAATTAAGTAAATTCATTTAATAAATAGGTTACAATTTTGTGTCAATTTTTAATTATAGAAAATAAATTCTAATTCAACAACTTTTACTAATACCTCTTCTAATAAAATTTTAATTTCAAGTTATTAGTCTCAATGAGTAAAAATATATTGTTTTTATTTTTGATAGTATCGGTCTTAATTAAACATATGATAGTGGGGGTAATTTAAATTATTGACACAAGTGTAATCAATAAACTAGAAATAGTGAGTTTGTCCATTGAAATTACATAACTACTGACAATAAATTATTATTTTTGTTCCGTTTGAGAGTAGTTTATTGAGAGTAAAACTATGTTGTTCCAGAGTAGTTTATTGAGAATAAAAATATGTTTAGTTTTTTTATACAACTATCGATGAAACTTTTTAAAATGGGTTGTAAACTGCAAATATAAAAAAACAGCTTATCATGTTTAGGCCCTAAAACCAAAAACTTGGTTTTAAAAGATGTAATGTATTGAATAGTTTATTGCGTTTTAAACTAAGCTTAGTTTTTTCAACAACTTTTTATGAAGATTTTTAATGAGTTGTCAACAGAAAATATAAAACTTTTTTTAAAGATTTTTTTTGTGTGTAACTAAAAAAACTGAATATTTTGTCCTAAGATATTTTATGCATTGAAGTTAATTTTATGAAAGATAGTCTTCATAGTCTCATTTAAATAAAGTAATATTTTCTTTAAGAAATTGAATCATTTGTGTTTATATTCTGTTAAGTGAAGGTCCTATTGGTTTGTTAATATTGTGTAATATTTTGCATTCATATTATGCTTGCTTTTTAATTTTTTTATAAACCTTTATTTAAATGAAAGCATATATCCTCCTTTGAAAATATAAAGTAGTTGTTTTTAATATATATTTGTACTAATTTCCCTCAAAAAAGTTGGGTAATTTTTTGAATAATATAAATAAACAATTAATTAGATTATATAACTATGCCAAAATTATACCCATGTTGCTCTAAATTAGTTAACGTAAGTATTTCCCAATTTGGTATATTGCATGAGAGAAGCGGTTAATAATTCATTGTAATTCTAAAACCTTAGTATGAAAATGATGAATAATCTGAGTTCCTTAAATTTCAATTTGCTTCTATCATTACAATAGTTATAGACTTTAGTCCTTATAATAGTTCTTAACATCGTGTAGTACTAAACTAAATTATATTAAATTAAATTTTTATTTTTATATATGTAGGTTAATTTGTAAATTGCTATCTTAATAAATTATGTTGAAAATTGTTAATCTTTTCTTTCTAATTATATATATATATATATATAAAATAATTACATCTTTACATTCCTCTAAAAAAGTATTTGAATAAACCCGTGCATTGCACGGGGTTATCCCCTAGTATTACACTAAAATGACAGACACTTATAAACATTTAACCAAATAACATTCATATTATCATTTCTACATGAGGTGTGTTAATGAATATTTTAAATTAGAATTAGAATAATTGTGTCATCTAGCTCCAAATGATTTTTCAATTGCAAATATATTTTTTCATTTAATATTTTTATTTATATTAATGGAACTATTTTTAGTTTAAAAAAACACGCCAATTAATTACTTTTCATTAGCATCACTGAAGTTCCTTCTTTTTCACATTTTAATATAGAAAATATAAAAGTTACTCCTATTTTGATATTTTAATATTTGAAAAGTATAAAAGTAAGAATAAAAATATTAAATTAGCACAGTTCAATATTTTATTAATATTTTTAATAAAAAATACATATAAAAGACTAAAAAATCAATAACTTATAATATAAAATATATCTATAATAAGAATATATATATTTAATGTATTCAGGTCAGAGATATGGTCCATGTGTAACATCCCCAATTTCGTTAATTTCGAATTAAGAAATTAACGAGTGATTTATTACTCGAATAGGTAATAAATCAAGTCACGGATATGAGGTTGTTACGAAAGCAATTTAAAATTGCTAGAGAAAATAATTTAAATACACAACCGAGTGGAAATTAGTACTCTAAGGGTATTTTAGTATTTATGCCACTCGCCCAAAATGATCTCTGAGACATCAAAAAATATCCAAATACCCTCTCATTCCACACTTGTGTGAATAAAGAAAGAAAAGTAAAGTTAAAAAGAATAAAAAGAGAGAGAGAAGGAGCAGATTAAAAGGGAAGGAAAGAAACAAAAAAAAAAAAAAAAAGAAAGAAAGAAGAGAAACAGCCCGAGAGAGAGGGAGAAAGGGCGTGGAGGAAGAGAAGGAAGAATGGCGAGATCTCCACGGATTCTTAACGATAGTAAGTGATTCTCGTACCATTCTTCTCCATTTTTCGAGATCTATCTAATGATACCACTTTCACACTCTAATTTCTTTCCGTTTCGTTTTGCCATTAATGAGTTTTAAGCTCCAATTTGAGAAACGGAGATTTAAGCGAAATTGAAGCTTAGTATGGATGATTGGAAGCTCAACAACCGACGTGGAGTGTTCGGTTCCGGTTTTTGGAGCGGGTTCGGAGCGAGTTCGTGAAGTTTCGGAATCGGGAGCTTCGGAACGTCTCGGTGGTTCGTGATTTTCATCACGAGGAGGTGAGTTTTACTCGCTTAGGGAATTTAAATATCGTTTTTGAGTTATGTTCGAATGATTTTTCAAAATTCGGAGTTTCGAGAATTTTAGAGTCAAAAACAAGATTTTACGAGATTATGTGTTTTTGAAACATAGAACGAAACAATATGATTTTGATTGTTGAATTGTATTGCACAGGATGGAATATTTGTGTGTATGGGCATGCACGTGGTTGTTTAGGATTGAAATACAGTTTGGGATCGATCGGAGAACTAAACGGAACGGAATTGGGCATTAAGTCGAGAAGTTCCTATGTTCCCAATATCCAATGTTTCGTTTCGACGACGCTCGTTCGGCTTCAAACTTCTTCTAAATCCTTTTCCTAACCACCCCGAGCATTTATGTGGGATCTTGTTTGTTGGGATGTGTTTTAAAGTCGTTGGTGTGATTCGGTTGAATTTTCAAAGCTATTGGAAAAACCGTAAATTTTTGTATATGTGTAAAATTAATGATTTTTGAACAAATTGATGTCCGGACTGGTTTTTTGGTGATTATTATTTTTGGGATGTCCAGTATTACAGAGGAAACTCGCCGAATTTTCGTTGGAAATTTTTATACAAATTCAAAGTGGTTTTGAAATAACGATTAATGTTATGAGTATTTCAAAAACCGTAAAATATAGAATACGTGTGGGAACCAAATGGCTTACAACTTAAATGTTGACTAAACGGATTTTTAAGAATTTATGTGGATAATAATATGTTATTGCAACATATTATGGTGTGAGACTTAATCGGTATATATATATTATATCGTGTATATGAGACGGCCCAATGCGGTGTACTCTTGTGATTAGAGGATATTTGGTATATGATCAATATCGGAATTAGGATTCGAGGCGGTGACGACCCGCAGCTCGCAAAGATACTAGGCGGGAAGTCATGAGCCCCTAAACCTAGGCCTTCAGCGATAGGGTTCACGGGATTAGCGAGTTTGCGATCGGTGTTATGCTCGGATGAATTATTGTACATAGCGAGTTTGCTCTCGCGATAGGGTTCATCGCTATTGTGCAATTGTTGGGCGTTATGAATGCACTTTGTGTGTGCATTTGACGATCAAAGACTTTGTGTGTGCGATTTGTATTTAGCAATCGTGTGTGCGATCGGTATTGTGCGTGGTTTACTAATTAAATCACGAAGTAAACAAATGTTTTATAAATAGACCGAGTGATAGGTGAGGGTCACGGTAAGACTCATCGAGATTTGTTATCTCACCCTACAAATGTTGTTGCTTTTAGATTAACAGGGAAAGAAGAAGGTCCGTATGGCACGAGTAGGTGGCATGCTCGAATAGAAGATTGAAGATTTAGTCTTCCCTTACGTCTTTAGGTTTTCCTTGTTATTTTTGTATCAGTTATGACTTAAAATTTGTTTAAGTTATTTATTGGTTTTCTGCTATTCTTGTAAGGATTGTAAATCTAAGCAAGGAAATTTATACTCTGATGTAAGCTAATTTTTATGTTTTGGTATTTCTATTGTTTAGAAATACTAGGGTGTTACATTTTGGTATCAGAGCAGTTCGACCTAGTCGGACGTAGAGACCGTTTGGTCAAGAGGTTAGATAGAGTCAGCTAGGGACTTAGACAATTAAATGTCAGAACCTTTCAGTATATTATGTGAAGTATTGAGTCAGGATCCACTCAATGTTTCATGTGAGTTACTGAGAATTATGACAGTTAGTCGCCTCAGCCCCGAAAATGTCCAAACCCTACACCATAGGAATTCTGGCCTTCTCAGTTGATCAGAGCACGCAGCGAAAGCAAAGGGCTACAGTTGGTGTTCTGAAGTAAGTAGTGGGCAGCCAAATTGGTTCGAGAAAACCGTGGGCGAATGTTCAATCAGTGAACCAGGTGCAATTGCAGTGGAAGTTATCGTAGGTCCTGCAGGGAACTACAATTAAGAAAAGCCTTTAGGCTGTAACAATGACAGTATCGTAAGATCTGTTAAGATTAACAGGCACCCCGAGATCCTGACCGCTGATTAGTCAGTCTAGCAGTTATGGAAAATATTGTTCCATAGTTAAATTTACGTTGTGGTTAGAGTAAACCCCAACTAAGATCGCAGTTAGAGATATTCTCCGGATAACTGCAAGTCTTGACCAGATTTCTTTTTCCTCAAGACCATATTTGGAAATGCTATGAAGCCGAACATTAAGTTGTAATGGAATCTTCGTATTGGTTACAGAACCAAATACTGATGGAGTTAGTTTCCGATTACGGTTTTGAACCAAGTCCCAATGAAGATGAAATCAGTAGGTGACTTTGATGGTGACATGTGCTGGGATTCAAACATTTTCCCGCTTATGGCAATATTCGGAAAGAGTGATCATTTATTGAAAGACTCGCACCTATATTGGATTATATTGTTAAACTTTTAGATGAGGAACTTGAGGATCATCTTTTCAATCTATTCCTGAAAACTCGTGTCCAATCAAGCTATGCAATGGACTGTTACTTGATTTTGAGAAATGATTGCAGTAAGGAACATGAGATGTCACATGTGAGGGAAAATATATTCGAGCTGATTGATGTATATTATGTGGAAGCTAGTCTCAGTTTGTGAGAAATTTTCGATAGTTCACCAACTTATTTGATTCATAACTTCTAATCCGGAACTCCGAATTTTATGTTCCGGGATGCGTTGGAAAGCTAACGAAAATGTCTACACATCTGAGTAGATTGTTAACTAATTGTTCCGTTGTATTCTGAAGTATACTTCTACCTTACCCTAAGTGGTTGTAGGCCATAAACTTCAATTGAGGCTTGGGAAGTTGAAAGAGGATTTCCAGTCGTTAAGAATGGATTCCTAGATGCTTGGTTGAGGCATTTCACTAGTGTACTACAAGAGTAGAACTTTCAATTACTTAGAGTATTGAAAGTGTTGTTGTCCTACAGGAAGGTTGAATCAACGGAGTGTTAAATGCCTTACTTCTCGTTAGGCAAGACACGTTCCTTACCAAATGGATACTTTAGGGCTATAGTTATGTTTGGAGGTTTGTAGAGTTTGGAGGGTTATAATGACAAAAGGAATAAGTAACATAGTGAGAATTGTTCTCGGAATCAACGTTGGAAGCATTATTTTGTGCCCGTTTGACTCCGTGGAAGAATCCTTCTATTTTGATTATTTCTTTGATGTTATAATAGCTAACTCAACTCCGTGATGAATCCAAACATAAACATTCCGCTAAGAGTAAGTCCTACTTAGCTAGTAAAGCGGGTATGTATCAAGCGAGGGATCTATGTTGTTAGATTCTCTTATGCTTGAGTAATTGAGTATTAGACTCCATTCAAGAGAATGGTTGACTTTAGAAAAGTCGTTTGACATATGATCCATACCTTAGCTAATGATCCTAAGGACCATGATAATGAGGCTGCTGAAGTATGTAATAAGTTATAACAGAAACTGTATGGTGCGGCAAATTTGAAGGAGAGTACGAGGAATGTTTGTGATACTTTAACGAAGCTTTAGCTATAGATAATGTAACTTATGACGATGCTATTCCAAACAGATCGATCAAGAAATGTTGCTTTGCATGGAAGATAGTTGGTTCAGCTCTCACTGCGTCTCTATTCAATGAAACAAAGTCCAGGGCTTTGACCGTAATCCATCCGCAATGCATGAGATTCTCGGTTCATAAGCTACATTAGCAACTCTTATCGTTATCGATTACTACGTTAATGATTCTTGAATTAGTAACATTTGTATAATATTATTAATCGTCCCTAATCCAAATAATATTTTGATATTTGAGATGGGTGCATCCTTGTATCACTATTGTTGATGGAATCCAAGTGAATGAATAGTAGATTTCAGTTCAAGGAATGGTTGGTTGGAATAGTCATCGACTTATAGGTTGGGAAAAGCCATACATGTGTCCTAAAACTATCCGGATTTAGGAATTGAGTTTCAAGAATGAGTCACGAGGTGAAGATATATCTTATTAGAATTACGGGTTAGCGAAGAAACAACACCTATGGGTAAGTGAGAAAATTATTTTATATTCAAAGCGTTTTCAAGAAAACTATTACAAAACCTTTACCCATTTGTGAGATAGTCATGAACTCGATAGGATGTGAGTTTAACCCAAGTTCTAATAGTACAAGATATCCCATAAAATCGGAACGTGATGTCCTCTAGTTTAATACAAGTTGGGGTGTTCAGGGTGACTTGTTGAAAGGAAAGATGGGAGCAGGAGATCGGGTATGGATTACTTCAGATGGACAAAGTTACTATTAGGAATAAGTATCCTTGCCAAGTATAGATGATTTGCGTGTAACTTCGAGTGCAAAGCAGTTGTTTTCAAAGATTAGTCTAAGGTCGGGTTATCTTTAATTAAAAGTTAGGGTTTTAGTTGCTCAGAAGATGACTTTCCATACTAGATATGGACATTACGAGTGAGTAGTGATGCCTTGGCCTAACTAATTCTCCTATGGTATTCATGGATTACATGGGTGAGGTTCTATAACCGTACTTAGACTAGTTGTTGAATTTTTACGGATAACATCTTGGTATATATTTAAAACCCATGTGGATCATGGTGTACATTTCTGCATTGTTCGGAATGTACTCGAGTAAAGAGGTAATGGGCTAAGCCATCGAAGTGTGATTTCAAGATGGCGGTAGTGAAATTCGGAAGCGTGTGGTATTCGGTGCAGGCGTGGCAATGGATTCTAGAAGGGTTGAAGCCGTGATGAATTGGGAGTTACCGTTATCGGTCATAGAGGTAAGGAGTTATTTGGAACTAATTGATTTGTATAGTAGGTTTATCGGAAGATTCTCACGATGAGTTATTTCACTCATACTGATTAACTTGTAAAGGTCGATCGTTTGAATGAAATTTCGATGGTGAAGAATGTTTCTAGAGTAGAAAAGCGGGTTGATTTTGTTTCAATCTTTATCTTTCTGAATCTGTCCCTGGGATTTCAAATGCTCAGTGACGCCTTGGGAAGAGTTTAGGCGGTGTTTTGATGCTGAATCAACAAGAGATAGCTTATGCTTTCACGTAAGAGAAGCCTCATGAGAAGGATTCTCCGACTCATGAGTTTATATGGATAACTAAGGTGTATGCATTGAGAATTGAAGGTAGCTCTGAGTCGGCAAAAAGGGTTATGTTGTTATAAGGAATAGACTACTAGAATTGGATCTGGTGATCCTGTGTTGTAAGAGTTGCATCTAACATTGTTACCGGTAGAGCATTCCCGACGAAGAAATTTAGTTTTGAGTGTATGATGCTAGTGAGGTGCTGTATAGCTTTACCTTATGTATCGTTTAATTTACATAAAGTATTTCTCGTATCCTAATTGAGGAAATAACTTCTAATCCCAGTCAACTGTGGAGTTAGAAACGATTGATCTTTGACTGAATCGTCATTTCAGCCGTATCCAAGTCATATCTTAGCACGTGGGGAGATGATGCTTCGAACGAGAACTAGTCCAATTGTTAAAGTGGTTGGGATGATTCTTCGGTCTAGGAAGCTATGTGGGGATTGGAGGACGATATGCGGACTTGATATTCGTGTATGTTCTTTTGAAGTATGTTTGTCAAATTTTGAGGACAAAATTTTCAAGTTCAGTGATTGTAACATCCCCAATTTCGTTAATTTCGAATTAAGAAATTAACGAGTGATTTATTACTCGAATAGGTAATAAATCAAGTCACGGATATGAGGTTGTTACGAAAGCAATTTAAAATTGCTAGAGAAAATAATTTAAATACACAACCGAGTGGAAATTAGTACTCTAAGGGTATTTTAGTATTTATGCCACTCGCCCAAAATGATCTCGAGACATCAAAAATATCCAAATACCCTCTCATTCCACACTTGTGTGAATAAAGAAAGAAAAGTAAAGTTAAAAAGAATAAAAAAAGAGAGAGAAGAACGGATTAAAAGGGAAGGAAAGAAAAAAAAAAAAAAAAAAAAAGAAAGAAAGAGAAACAGCCGAGAGAGAGAGGGAGAAAGGGCGTGGAGGAAGAGAAGGAAGAATGGCGAGATCTCCACGGATTCTTAACGATAGTAAGTGATTCTCGTACCATTCTTCTCCATTTTTCGAGATCTATCTAATGATACCACTTTCACACTCTAATTTCTTTCCGTTTCGTTTTGCCATTAATGAGTTTTAAGCTCCAATTTGGAGAAACCGGAGATTTAAGCGAAATTGAAGCTTAGTATGGATGATTGGAAGCTCAACAACCGACGTGGAGTGTTCGGTTCGGTTTTGGAGCGGGTTGGAGCGAGTTCGTGAAGTTTCGAATCGGGAGCTTGGAACGTCTCGGTGGTTCGTGATTTTCATCACGAGGAGGTGAGTTTTACTCGCTTAGGAATTTAAATATCGTTTTTGAGTTATGTTCGAATGATTTTTCAAAATTCGGAGTTTCGAGAATTTTAGAGTCAAAAATGATGATTTTACGAGATTATGTGTTTTTGAAACATAGAACGAAACAATATGATTTTGATTGTTGAATTGTATTGCACAGGATGGAATATTTGTGTGTATGGTCATGCACGTGGTTGTTTAGGATTGAAATACGATTTGGGATCGATCGGAGAACGAAAGCGAAGCGGAATTGGGCATTAAGTCGAGAAGTTCCTATGTTCCCAATATCCAATGTTTCGTTTCGACGCTCCGTTCGGCTTCAAACTTCTTCTAAATCCTTTTCCTAACCACCCTGAGCATTTATGTGGGATACTGTTTGTTGGGATGTGTTTTAAAGTCGTTGGTGTGATTCGGTTGAATTTTCAAAGCTATTGGAAAAACCGTAAATTTTTGTATATGTGTAAAATTAATGATTTTTGAACAAATTGATGTCTGGACTGGTTTTTCAGGTGATTATTATTTTTGGGATGTCCGTATTACAGAGGAAACTCTGTCGAATTTTCGTTGGAAATTTTTATACAAATTCAAAGTGGTTTTGAAATAACGATTAATGTTATGAGTATTTCGAAAAACCGTAAAATATAGAACGCGTGTGGGAACCAAATGGCTTACAACTTAAATGTTGACTAAACGGATTTTTAAGAATTTATGTGGATAATAATATGTTATTGCAACATATTATGGTGTGAGACTTAATCCCAGTATATATATATTATATCGTGTATATGAGACGGCCCAATGCGGGTGTCTTGTGATTAGAGGATATTTGGTATATGATCAATATCGGAATTAGGATTCGAGGCGGGTGGTGCGACCCGCAGCTCGCAAAGATACTAGGCGGGGAAGTCATGAGCCCCTAAACCTAGGCCTTCAGCCGATAGGGTTCAAGGATTAGCGAGTTTGCGATCGGTGTTATGCTCGGATGAATTATTGTACATAGCGAGTTTGCTCGGCCGATAGGGTTCACTGCTATTGTGCAATTGTTGGACGTTATGAATGCACTGTGTGTGCATTTGACGATCAGCAAGACTGCAGTGTGTGTGCAGTTTGTATTTAGCACTGTGTGTGCAGTCGGTATTGTGCGTGGTTTACTAATTAAATCACGAAGTAAACAAATGTTTTATAAATAGACCGAGTGATAGGTGAGGGGTCACGGTAAGACTCACTGAGATTTGTTATCTCACCCTACAAATGTTGTTGCTTTTCAGATTAACAGGGAAAGAAGAAGGTCTGTATGGCACGAGTAGGTGGCATGCTCGAATAGAAGATTGAAGATTTAGTCTTCCTTCTGTCTTTAGGTTTTCCTTGTTATTTTTGTATCAGTTATGACTTAAAATTTGTTTAAGTTATTTATTGGTTTTCTGCTATTCTTGTAAGGATTGTAAATCTAAGCAAGGAAATTTATACTCTGATGTAAGCTAATTTTTATGTTTTGGTATTTCTATTGTTTAGAAATACTAGGGTGTTACATTTTGGTATCAGAGCAGTTCGACCTAGTCGGACGTAGAGACCGTTTGGTCAAGAGGTTAGATAGAGTCAGCTAGGGACTTAGACAATTAAATGTCAGAACCTTTCAGTATATTATGTGAAGTATTGAGTCAGGATCCACTCAATGTTTCATGTGAGTTACTGAGAATTATGACAGTTAGTCGCCTCAGCCCCGAAAATGTCCAAACCCTACACCATAGGAATTCTGGCCTTCTCAGTTGATCAGAGCACGCAGCGAAAGCAAAGGGCTACAGTTGGTGTTCTGAAGTAAGTAGTGGGCAGCCAAATTGGTTCGAGAAAACCGTGGGCGAATGTTCAATCAGTGAACCAGGTGCAATTGCAGTGGAAGTTATCGTAGGTCCTGCAGGGAACTACAATTAAGAAAAGCCTTTAGGCTGTAACAATGACAGTATCGTAAGATCTGTTAAGATTAACAGGCACCCCGAGATCCTGACCGCTGATTAGTCAGTCTAGCAGTTATGGAAAATATTGTTCCATAGTTAAATTTACGTTGTGGTTAGAGTAAACCCCAACTAAGATCGCAGTTAGAGATATTCTCCGGATAACTGCAAGTCTTGACCAGATTTCTTTTTCCTCAAGACCATATTTGGAAATGCTATGAAGCCGAACATTAAGTTGTAATGGAATCTTCGTATTGGTTCTGAGAACCAAATCCGATGGAGTTAGTTTCCGATTACGGTTTTCGAACCAAGTCCCAATGAAGATGAAATCAGTAGGTGACTTTGATGGTGACATGTGCTGGGATTCAAACATTTTCCCGCTATGGCAATATTTCGGAAAGAGTGATCATTTATTGAAAGACCTGCACCTATATTGGATTATATTGTTAAACTTTTAGATGAGGAACTTGAGGATCATCTTTTCAATCTATTCCTGAAAACTCGTGTCCAATCAAGCTATGCAATGGACTGTTACTTGATTTTGAGAAATGATTGCAGTAAGGAACATGAGATGTCACATGTGAGGGAAAATATATTCGAGCTGATTGATGTATATTATGTGGAAGCTAGTCTCAGTTTGTGAGAAATTTTCGATAGTTCACCAACTTATTTGATTCATAACTTCTAATCCGGAACTCCGAATTTTATGTTCCGGGATGCGTTGGAAAGCTAACGAAAATGTCTACACATCTGAGTAGATTGTTAACTAATTGTTCCGTTGTATTCTGAAGTATACTTCTACCTTACCCTAAGTGGTTGTAGGCCATAAACTTCAATTGAGGCTTGGGAAGTTGAAAGAGGATTTCCAGTCGTTAAGAATGGATTCCTAGATGCCGGTTGAGGCATTTCACTAGTGTACTACAAGAGTAGAACTTTCAATTACTTAGAGTATTGAAAGTGTTGTTGTCCTACAGGAAGGTTGAATCAACGGAGTGTTAAATGCCTTACTTCTCGTTAGGCAAGACACGTTCCTTACCAAATGGATACTTTAGGGCTATAGTTATGTTTGGAGGTTTGTAGAGTTTGGAGGGTTATAATGACAAAAGGAATAAGTAACATAGTGAGAATTGTTCTCGGAATCAACGTTGGAAGCATTATTTTGTGCCCGTTTGACTCCGTGGAAGAATCCTTCTATTTTGATTATTTCTTTGATGTTATAATAGCTAACTCAACTCCGTGATGAATCCAAACATAAACATTCCGCTAAGAGTAAGTCCTACTTAGCTAGTAAAGCGGGTATGTATCAAGCGAGGGATCTATGTTGTTAGATTCTCTTATGCTTGAGTAATTGAGTATTAGACTCCATTCAAGAGAATGGTTGACTTTAGAAAAGTCGTTTGACATATGATCCATACCTTAGCTAATGATCCTAAGGACCATGATAATGAGGCTGCTGAAGTATGTAATAAGTTATAACAGAAACTGTATGGTGCGGCAAATTTGAAGGAGAGTACGAGGAATGTTTGTGATACTTTAACGAAGCTTTAGCTATAGATAATGTAACTTATGACGATGCTATTCCAAACAGATCAGTCAAGAAATGTTGCTTTGCATGGAAGATAGTTGGTTCAGCTCTCACTCGTCTCTATTCAATGAAACAAAGTCCAAGGGCTTTGACCCGTAATCCATCCGCAATGCATGAGATTCTCGGTTCATAAGCTACATTAGCAACTCTTATCGTTATCAGTTACTACCGTTAATGATTACTGAATTAGTAACATTTGTATAATATTATTAATCGTCCCTAATCCAAATAATATTTTGATATTTGAGATGGGTGCATCCTTGTATCACTATTGTTGATGGAATCCAAGTGAATGAATAGTAGATTTCAGTTCAAGGGAATGGTTGGTTGGAATAGTCATCTGACTTATAGGTTCGGGAAAAGCCATACATGTGTCTGAAACTATCCGGATTTAGGAATTGAGTTTCGAAGAATGAGTCACGAGGTGAAGATATATCTTATTAGAATTACGGGTTAGCGAAGAAACAACACCTATGGGTAAGTGAGAAAATTATTTTATATTCAAACGTTTTCAAGAAAACTATTACAAAACCTTTACCCATTTGTGAGATAGTCATGAACTCAGTAGTGACAGAGTTTAACCCGAAGTTCTAATAGTACAGTATCCCCATAAAATCGGAACGTGATGTCCTCTAGTTTAATACAAGTTGGGGTGTTCCGGGTGACTTGTTGAAAGGAAAGATGGGAGCAGGAGATCGGGTATGGATTACTTCAGATGGACAAAGTTACTATTAGGAATAAGTATCCTTGCCAAGTATAGATGATTTGCGTAATCGACGGAGGAGGTGCGGCAGGTGTTTTCAAAGATTAGTCTAAGGTCGGGTTATCTTTAATTAAAAGTTAGGGTTTTAGTTGCTCCGAAGACAGCTTTCCATACTAGATATGGACATTACGAGTGAGTAGTGATGCCTTCGGCCTAACTAATTCTCCTATGGTATTCATGGATTACATGGGTCGAGGTTCTATAACCGTACTTAGACTAGTTGTTGAATTTTTACGGATAACATCTTGGTATATATTTAAAACCCATGTGGATCATGGTGTACATTTCTGCATTGTTCGGAATGTACTCGAGTAAAGAGGTAATGGGCTAAGCCATCGAAGTGTGATTTCAAGATGGCGGTAGTGAAATTCGGAAGCGTGTGGTATTAGGTGCGGGCGTGGCAATGGATTCTAGAAGGGTTGAAAGTCGTGATGAATTGGGAGTTACCGTTATCGGTCATAGAGGTAAGGAGTTATTTGGAACTAATTGATTTGTATAGTAGGTTTATCGGAAGATTCTCACGAAGAGTTATTTCACTCATACTGATTAACTTGTAAAGGTCGATCGTTTGAATGAAATTTCGATGGTGAAGAATGTTTCTAGAGTAGAAAAGCGAGTTGATTTGTTTCAATCTTTATCTTTTCGAATCTGTCCTGGGATTTCAAATGCTCGGTGCGCCTTGGGAAGAGTTTAGGCGGTGTTTTGATGCTGAATCAACAAGAGATAGCTTATGCTTTCACGTAAGAGAAGCCTCATGAGAAGGATTCTCCGACTCATGAGTTTATATGGATAACTAAGGTGTATGCATTGAGAATTGAAGGTAGCTCTGAGTCGGCAAAAAGGGTTATGTTGTTATAAGGAATAGACTACTAGAATTGGATCTGGTGATCCTGTGTTGTAAGAGTTGCATCTAACATTGTTACCGGTAGAGCATTCCCGACGAAGAAATTTAGTTTTGAGTGTATGATGCTAGTGAGGTGCTGTATAGCTTTACCTTATGTATCGTTTAATTTACATAAAGTATTTCTCGTATCCTAATTGAGGAAATAACTTCTAATCCCAGTCAACTGTGGAGTTAGAAACGATTGATCTTTGACTGAATCGTCATTTCAGCCGTATCCAAGTCATATCTTAGCACGTGGGGAGATGATGCTTCGAACGAGAACTAGTCCAATTGTTAAAGTGGTTGGGATGATTCTTCGGTCTAGGAAGCTATGTGGGGATTGGAGGACGATATGCGGACTTGATATTCGTGTATGTTCTTTTGAAGTATGTTTGTCAAATTTTGAGGACAAAATTTTCAAGTTGGGGTGATTGTAACATCCCAATTTCGTTAATTCGAATTAAGAAATTAACGAGTGATTTATTACTCGAATAGGTAATAAATCAAGTCACGGATATGAGGTTATTCTGAAAGCAATTTAAAATTGCTAGAAAATAATTTAAATACACAACCGAGTGGAAATTAGTACTCTAAGGGTATTTTAGTATTTATGCCCACTCGCCCAAAATGATCTACGAGACATCAAAAATATCCAAATACCCTCTCATTCCACACTTGTGTGAATAAAGAAAGAAAAGTAAAGTTAAAAAGAATAAAAAAAGAGAGAGAGAAGGAGCAGATTAAAAGGGAAGGAAAGAACAAAAAAAAAAAAAAAAAGAAAGAAAGAAGAGAAAAAGCCAGAGAGAGAGAGGAGAAAGGGTGGTGGAGGAAGAGAAGGAAGAATGGCGAGATCTCCACGGATTCTTAACGATAGTAAGTGATTCTCGTACCATTCTTCTCCATTTTTCGAGATCTATCTAATGATACCACTTTCACACTCTAATTTCTTTCCGTTTCGTTTTGCCATTAATGAGTTTTAAGCTCCAATTTGGAGAAACCGGAGATTTAAGCGAAATTGAAGCTTAGTATGGATGATTGGAAGCTCAACAACCGACGTGGAGTGTTGGTTCGGTTTTGGAGCGGGTTCGGAGCGAGTTCGTGAAGTTTCGGAATCGGGAGCCGGAACGTCTCGGTGGTTCGTGATTTTCATCACGAGGAGGTGAGTTTTACTCGCTTAGGGAATTTAAATATCGTTTTTGAGTTATGTTCGAATGATTTTTCAAAATTCGGAGTTTCGAGAATTTTAGAGTCAAAACAGTATTTTTACGAGATTATGTGTTTTTGAAACATAGAACGAAACAATATGATTTTGATTGTTGAATTGTATTGCACAGGATGGAATATTTGTGTGTATGGCTATGCGTGGTTGTTTAGGATTGAAATACAGTTTGGGATCGATCGGAGAACGAAGCAGGCGGAATTGGGCATTAAGTCGAGAAGTTCCTATGTTCCCAATATCCAATGTTTCGTTTCGACGCTCCGTTCGCTTCAAACTTCTTCTAAATCCTTTTCCTAACCACCCCGAGCATTTATGTGGGATCTCGTTTGTTGGGATGTGTTTTAAAGTCGTTGGTGTGATTCGGTTGAATTTTCAAAGCTATTGGAAAAACCGTAAATTTTTGTATATGTGTAAAATTAATGATTTTTGAACAAATTGATGTCCGGACTGGTTTTTGGTGATTATTATTTTTGGGATGTCCAGTATTACGAGAGGAAACTCGCCGAATTTTCGTTGGAAATTTTTATACAAATTCAAAGTGGTTTTGAAATAACGATTAATGTTATGAGTATTTCGAAAAACCGTAAAATATAGAGTACGTGTGGGAACCAAATGGCTTACAACTTAAATGTTGACTAAACGGATTTTTTAAGAATTTATGTGGATAATAATATGTTATTGCAACATATTATGGTGTGAGACTTAATCCGGTATATATATATTATATCGTGTATATGAGACGGCCCAATGCGGGTGTACTGTGATTAGAGGATATTTCGGTATATGATCAATATCGGAATTAGGATTCGAGGCGGGTGACGACCAGAGCTCGCAGCATACTAGGCGGGGAAGTCATGAGCCCCTAAACCTAGGCCTTCAGCGATAGGGTTCACCGGGATTAGCAGGTTTGCAGTCGGTGTTATGCTCAGATGAATTATTGTACATAGCAGGTTTGCTCTCAGCGATAGGGTTCACTGCTATTGTGCAATTGTTGGACGTTATGAATGCACTGTGTGTGCATTTGACGATCAAAGACAACGTGTGTGCGATTTGTATTTAGCAATCGTGTGTGCGATCGGTATTGTGCGTGGTTTACTAATTAAATCACGAAGTAAACAAATGTTTTATAAATAGACCGAGTGATAGGTGAGGGGTCACGGTAAGACTCATCGAGATTTGTTATCTCACCCTACAAATGTTGTTGCTTTTGATTAACGAGGGAAAGAAGAAGGTGCGTATGGCACGAGTAGGTGGCATGCTCGAATAGAAGATTGAAGATTTAGTCTTCCTTACGTCTTTAGGTTTTCCTTGTTATTTTTGTATCGATTATGACTTAAAATTTGTTTAAGTTATTTATTGGTTTTCTGCTATTCTTGTAAGGATTGTAAATCTAAGCAAGGAAATTTATACTCTGATGTAAGCTAATTTTTATGTTTTGGTATTTCTATTGTTTAGAAATACTAGGGTGTTACATTTTGGTATCAGAGCGATTCGACCTAGTCGGACGTAGAGACCGTTTGGTCAAGAGGTTAGATAAGTCGGCTAGGGACTTAGACAATTAAATGTCGAACCTTTCGGTATATTATGTGAAGTATTGAGTGGGATCCACTCAATGTTTCATGTGAGTTCACGAGAATTATGATGATTAGTAGTCGCCTCACCGAAAATGTCCAAACCCTACACCATAGGAATTCGCCTTCTCGGTTGATCGAGCACGCGCGAAAGCAAAGGGCTACGATTGGTGTTACGAAGTAAGTAGTGGGCAGCCAAATTGGTTTCGAGAAAACCGTGGCGAATGTTCAATCGATGAACAGTGCAATTGCAAGTGGAAGTTATCGTAGGTCTGCAGGAACTACAATTAAGAAAAAGCCTTTAGGTCGTAACAATAATGTGAGATCGTAAGATCTGTTAAGATTAACGAGCACCCGAGATCGATCACGATTAGTCGATCTAGCGATTATGGAAAATATTGTTCCATAGTTAAATTTACGTTGTGGTTAGAGTAAACCCCAACTAAGATCGCAGTTAGAGATATTCTCCGGATAACTGCAAGTCTTGACCAGATTTCTTTTTCCTCAAGACCATATTTGGAAATGCTATGAAGCCGAACATTAAGTTGTAATGGAATCTTCGTATTGGTTACAGAACCAAATACCGATGGAGTTAGTTTCGATTCACGGTTTTTGAACCAAGTCCCAATGAAGATGAAATCGTGAGGTGACTTTGATGGTGACATGTCTTTGGGATTCAAACATTTTCCCGCTATGGCAATATTTCGGAAAGAGTGATCATTTATTGAAAGACCTGCACCTATATTGGATTATATTGTTAAACTTTTAGATGAGGAACTTGAGGATCATCTTTTCAATCTATTCCTGAAAACTCGTGTCCAATCAAGCTATGCAATGGACTGTTACTTGATTTTGAGAAATGATTGCAGTAAGGAACATGAGATGTCACATGTGAGGGAAAATATATTCGAGCTGATTGATGTATATTATGTGGAAGCTAGTCTCAGTTTGTGAGAAATTTTCGATAGTTCACCAACTTATTTGATTCATAACTTCTAATCCGGAACTCCGAATTTTATGTTCCGGGATGCGTTGGAAAGCTAACGAAAATGTCTACACATCTGAGTAGATTGTTAACTAATTGTTCCGTTGTATTCTGAAGTATACTTCTACCTTACCCTAAGTGGTTGTAGGCCATAAACTTCAATTGAGGCTTGGGAAGTTGAAAGAGGATTTCCAGTCGTTAAGAATGGATTCCTAGATGCCGGTTGAGGCATTTCACTAGTGTACTACAAGAGTAGAACTTTCAATTACTTAGAGTATTGAAAGTGTTGTTGTCCTACAGGAAGGTTGAATCAAGCGGAGTGTTAAATGCCTTACTTCTCGTTAAGCAAGACACGTTCCTTACCAAATGGATACTTTAGGGCTATAGTTATGTTTGGAGGTTTGTAGAGTTTGGAGGTTATAATGACAAAAGGAATAAGTAACATAGTGAGAATTGTTCTCGGAATCAACGTTGGAAGCATTATTTTGTGCCCGTTTGACTCCGTGGAAGAATCCTTCTATTTTGATTATTTCTTTGATGTTATAATAGCTAACTCAACTCCGTGATGAATCCAAACATAAACATTCCGCTAAGAGTAAGTCCTACTTAGCTAGTAAAGCGGGTATGTATCAAGCGAGGGATCTATGTTGTTAGATTCTCTTATGCTTGAGTAATTGAGTATTAGACTCCATTCAAGAGAATGGTTGACTTTAGAAAAGTCGTTTGACATATGATCCATACCTTAGCTAATGATCCTAAGGACCATGATAATGAAATTTGCTTTGAAGTATGTAATAAGTTATAACGTAAAAGCGTATGGTGCGGCAAATTTGAAGGAGAGTACGAGGAATGTTTGTGATACTTTAACGAAGCTTTAGCTATAGATAATGTAACTTATGGCGATGCTATTCCAAGCGGTCGATCAAGAAATGTTGCTTTGCATGGAAGATAGTTGGTTCAGCTCTCACTCGTCTCTATTCAATGAAACAAAGTCCAAGGGCTTTGACCCGTAATCCATCCGCAATGCATGAGATTCTCGGTTCATAAGCTACATTAGCAACTCTTATCGTTATCAGTTACTACCGTTAATGATTACTGAATTAGTAACATTTGTATAATATTATTAATCGTCCCTAATCCAAATAATATTTTGATATTTGAGATGGGTGCATCCTTGTATCACTATTGTTGATGGAATCCAAGTGAATGAATAGTAGATTTCAGTTCAAGGGAATGGTTGGTTGGAATAGTCATCTGACTTATAGGTTCGGAAAAGCCATACATGTGTCTGAAACTATCCGGATTTAGGAATTGAGTTTCGAAGAATGAGTCACGAGGTGAAGATATATCTTATTAGAATTACGGGTTAGCGAAGAAACAACACCTATGGGTAAGTGAGAAAATTATTTTATATTCAAACGTTTTCAAGAAAACTATTACAAAACCTTTACCCATTTGTGAGATAGTCATGAACTCAGTAGTGACAGAGTTTAACCCGAAGTTCTAATAGTACAGTATCCCCATAAAATCGGAACGTGATGTCCTCTAGTTTAATACAAGTTGGGGTGTTCCGGGTGACTTGTTGAAAGGAAAGATGGGAGCAGGAGATCGGGTATGGATTACTTCAGATGGACAAAGTTACTATTAGGAATAAGTATCCTTGCCAAGTATAGATGATTTGCGTAATCACTTCGAGAGTGCGTGAGTGTTTTCAAAGATTAGTCTAAGGTCGGGTTATCTTTAATTAAAAGTTAGGGTTTTAGTTGCTCCGAAGACAGCTTTCCATACTAGATATGGACATTACGAGTGAGTAGTGATGCCTTCGGCCTAACTAATTCTCCTATGGTATTCATGGATTACATGGGTCGAGGTTCTATAACCGTACTTAGACTAGTTGTTGAATTTTTACGGATAACATCTTGGTATATATTTAAAACCCATGTGGATCATGGTGTACATTTCTGCATTGTTCGGAATGTACTCTGAGTAAAGAGGTAATGGGCTAAGCCATCGAAGTGTGATTTCAAGATGGCGGTAGTGAAATTCGGAAACGTGTGGTATTAGGTGCGGCGTGGCAATGGATTCTAGAAGGGTTGAAGCTGTGATGAATTGGGAGTTACCGTTATCGGTCATAGAGGTAAGGAGTTATTTGGAACTAATTGATTTGTATAGTAGGTTTATCGGAAGATTCTCACAGTAGTTATTTCACTCATACAGTTAACTTGTAAAGGTCAGTCGTTTGAATGAAATTTCGATGGTGAAGAATGTTTCTAGAGTAGAAAGGCAGGTTGATTTCTGTTTCAATCTTTATCTTTCTGAATCTGTCCCTGGGATTTCAAATGCTCAGTGACGCCTTGGGAAGAGTTTAGGCGGTGTTTTGATGCTGAATCAACAAGAGATAGCTTATGCTTTCACGTAAGAGAAGCCTCATGAGAAGGATTCTCCGACTCATGAGTTTATATGGATAACTAAGGTGTATGCATTGAGAATTGAAGGTAGCTCTGAGTCGGCAAAAAGGGTTATGTTGTTATAAGGAATAGACTACTAGAATTGGATCTGGTGATCCTGTGTTGTAAGAGTTGCATCTAACATTGTTACCGGTAGAGCATTCCCGACGAAGAAATTTAGTTTTGAGTGTATGATGCTAGTGAGGGTCTTTGTATAGCTTTACCTTATGTATCGTTTAATTTACATAAAGTAGTTTTCTCGTATCCTAATTGAGGAAATAACTTCTAATCCCGATACCAAGCGTGGAGTTAGAAAGCGATTGATCTTTTGGTGAATCGTCATTTCACCGTGATATCCAAGTCATATCTTAGCACGTGGGGAGATGATGCTTCGAACGAGAACTAGTCCAATTGTTAAAGTGGTTGGGATGATTCTTCGGTCTAGGAAGCTATGTGGGGATTGGAGGACGATATGCGGACTTGATATTCGTGTATGTTCTTTTGAAGTATGTTTGTCAAATTTTGAGGACAAAATTTTCAAGTTGGGGTGATTGTAACATCCCCAATTTCGTTAATTTCGAATTAAGAAATTAACGAGTGATTTATTACTCGAATAGGTAATAAATCAAGTCACGGATATGAGGTTGTTACGAAAGCAATTTAAAATTGCTAGAGAAAATAATTTAAATACACAACCGAGTGGAAATTAGTACTCTAAGGGTATTTTAGTATTTATGCCACTACCAAAATGATCTACGAGACATCAAAAATATCCAAATACCCTCTCATTCCACACTTGTGTGAATAAAGAAAGAAAAGTAAAGTTAAAAAGAATAAAAAAGAGAGAGAAGGAGCAGATTAAAAGGGAAGGAAAGAAAAAAAAAAAGAAAGAAAGAAAGAAGAGAAACAGCCGAGAGAGAGAGGAGAAAAGGCGTGGAGGAAGAGAAGAAGGAAGAATGGCGAGATCTCCACGGATTCTTAACGATAGTAAGTGATTCTCGTACCATTCTTCTCCATTTTTCGAGATCTATCTAATGATACCACTTTCACACCCTAATTTCTTTCCGTTTCGTTTTGCCATTAATGAGTTTTAAGCTCCAATTTGAGAAACCGGAGATTTAAGCGAAATTGAAGCTTGGTATGGATGATTGGAAGCTCAACAACCGACGTGGAGTGTTGGTTCCGGTTTTGGAGCGGGTTCGGAGCGAGTTCGTGAAGTTCGGAATCGGGAGCTTGGAACGTCTCGGTGGTTCGTGATTTTCATCACGAGGAGGTGAGTTTTACTCGCTTAGGGAATTTAAATATCGTTTTTGAGTTATGGTCGAATGATTTTTCAAAATTCGGAGTTTCGAGAATTTTAGAGTCAAAAAGCGATATTTTACGAGATTATGTGTTTTTGAAACATAGAACGAAACAATATGATTTTGATTGTTGAATTGTATTGCCTGGCTGGAATATTTGTGTGTATGGTATGCGTGGTTGTTTAGGATTGAAATACGGTTTGGGATCGATCGGAGAAGCGAAAGCGGAACGGAATTGGGCATTAAGTCGAGAAGTTCCTATGTTCCCAATATCCAATGTTTCGTTCGACGCGCTCGTTCGGCTTCAAACTTCTTCTAAATCCTTTTCCTAACCACCACGAGCATTTATGTGGGATCTTGTTTGTTGGGATGTGTTTTAAAGTCGTTGGTGTGATTCGGTTGAATTTTCAAAGCTATTGGAAAAACCGTAAATTTTTGTATATGTGTAAAATTAATGATTTTTGAACAAATTGATGTCCGGACTGGTTTTTGGGTGATTATTATTTTTGGGATGTCAGTATTACGAGAGGAAACTCTGTCGAATTTTCGTTGGAAATTTTTATACAAATTCAAAGTGGTTTTGAAATAACGATTAATGTTATGAGTATTTCAAAAACCGTAAAATATAGAATACGTGTGGGAACCAAATGGCTTACAACTTAAATGTTGACTAAACGGATTTTTAAGAATTTATGTGGATAATAATATGTTATTGCAACATATTATGGTGTGAGACTTAATCCGGTATATATATATTATATCGTGTATATGAGACGGCCCAATGCGGGGGTGTCTTGTGATTAGAGGATATTTGGTATATGATCAATATCGGAATTAGGATTCGAGCGGGTGGCGACCCGAGCTCGCATGACATACTAGGCGGGAAGTCATGAGCCCCTAAACCTAGGCCTTCAGCGATAGGGTTCACCGGGATTAGCGAGTTTGCGATCGGTGTTATGCTCGGATGAATTATTGTACATAGCGAGTTTGCTCTCGGTGATAGGGTTCACCGCTATTGTGCAATTGTTGGGCGTTATGAATGCACCGTGTGTGCATTTGACGATCGAAAGACGTGTGTGCGATTTGTATTTAGCAATGTGTGTGCGATCGGTATTGTGCGTGGTTTACTAATTAAATCACGAAGTAAACAAATGTTTTATAAATAGACCGAGTGATAGGTGAGGGGTCACGGTAAGACTCACTGAGATTTGTTATCTCACCCTACAAATGTTGTTGCTTTTCAGATTAACAGGGAAAGAAGAAGGTCTGTATGGCACGAGTAGGTGGCATGCTCGAATAGAAGATTGAAGATTTAGTCTTCCTTCTGTCTTTAGGTTTTCCTTGTTATTTTTGTATCAGTTATGACTTAAAATTTGTTTAAGTTATTTATTGGTTTTCCGCTATTCTTGTAAGGATTGTAAATCTAAGCAAGGAAATTTATACTCTGATGTAAGCTAATTTGTATGTTTTGGTATTTCTATTGTTTAGAAATACTAGGGTGTTACACCATGTCCCCAATCTATACTATTAACAATTACAAATAAACTCATTCAATTTTTCGCCACGTGTCATCTCATTAGCTATTTCACAATTAATATTCTCTTGACTAAATTTCTATGACACACCACTCCTTCAACTTCTTAGAGACACCACTCATTTCTCATATTAAAAATAGTGTAACCTATGTTGGACATTAAACGGAAAATTAATGGTTAAAAAATAAACGGAAAATTAATTTGCATGTACTCATACTCATCAAATACAATAAAAACCCAATTGTGCAATTGAAAGATTAAGCCATTTTCATTAAATTTTGTTGTTCACTAATTCGCAAAATATCAATCCCAGAAAATACATCTTGGATTGATCTCCAAGTTTTGGTTTGGTTCAACAAGGAGAGATAACTTCTATTTGAACATTTTGATACAAAAATCAATTTTCATTTGAGTTTTGATTCAGGGTATTTGTCCCATAATTTTTAGGGTATCTGCTTACAATAATCTTCAATTTGTTTGTTTCAGATGATTCACTAGAAGTGGTTGGACAAGAACCAAAAATGACATGATTTTGGAAGTGATGATGTGATTCCCCTATTTTAGAACAAACTATTTCTATGTAATAGTTTCTTTTGAGCCAGTTTTTTCTTTATTCGTCCACTTTTCCTTTTACCCCCAATTTCGGAGAGCTGCAGCATATTGTTTCTTCAGGGGGTTTTCTCCCCTCTACTAAAGTTCGCTCTTCCGTCCTTTCTACTATATATTCTTCTTTTATTTATAAAATAAAAGAAAAAGAAAATTGCAATCACACAAAAATTTGGAATTCTTGACAATAGACTTTAACCTCTTTTTCTCGGTTGCATCTTAAAAGTGTCTATGCCATTATGAAATTAAGAAAAATAGTATATATATATATATATATATATATATATATATATATATTATTCTGTATATTATGTAGCATCTATCAAGCTTTATTTTTTATGACTCATTTTGCCAATGACTTCACAATTCTTCAGTCTATGTTCATTATATATCACTACGTACAATGTATAATCTACTTAAAAAATTTAGGGTATCTTTAAAACTAAACTCACAAAAGTAATTTAATTATAAAAATAATAATTGTTTTTTTTTCAAAAAAAGGAAACGTTTCATATAGTGCAATGATTTTAACAGTTTCAGAAATTAATTAATGGTTTAATTAAATTAAAATAAAACAGATTATTTTATTAAAATAAAAATTAATAACAGACCATTTAAGTAAAAAAAGATAAGTTACATATCTTGAAACACATAAAACGGTTACATAAATTAATTAACGGTTTCATTCAATTAAAATTAATTAACCATTTCATTCCATTATTTCATTTAAAAAATAAAACTGACCATTTAAATAAAAAATATAAGTTGCAGTTCTTAAATACATAAAATGGTTATATAAATTAATTAACGGTTTCATTCAATTAAAGTTAATTAACCGTTTCATTCGATTATTTGATTTAGAAAATAAAATGGGTGTAATAATTAAATTTAACTGTATGTAAAATTTTCCAACCCATATTATAATTTTTATTTACTGTATGCATACATTAACTAAATAGTTATTTAAACTATGCATTACTGTTGGCAATAATTTTAATAAATTTTAGTGATTGCTTACTAATTTTGTTGAATTAAAATTAGATGCATACATTTAAAAATAACTAATTTATTGTATGCATTTAAGCGACTATGTATTTAATTTACTGAAATGATTTGAAATTATTTATACGGTTTCGTTAAATTAAAATAAAATGGACTATATTATTTAAATATAAAAATTAATAACGGACCATTTAAGTAAACAGTAGGTTACATATCCTAGAGATGAAAAAAAGGTTTTGATGTATGAAACACCCTAGTATTTCTAATTAATAGAAATACCAGAATGTACCTAATAGCATACATCAAAGTAAAAGTAATCATGTTTCAGATATTGAACCAGTAAAAACTCCGGAATATTAACCAAGAGTCAGACCAAACATAGAGTACTTTGAGTAAATAAAACTCAAATACCACAGACAACTTAAATCAGATACAACATTGTGTTCAATATCCGAAAGTAAGGAAACAACTAACATAGGTTTTTACAACTTAACAAATAGCAAGTCATAAACCTAAGTACAAAATAAACATAGGGAATCCAAATAACATAGTTAAATTCACTATGTTTTCATATCTCCAAGACACATCGCCTAATCGTGCCTCTACGCTTTGCGTTTCCCCTGTTTATCTGGAAAAAAACAATACATGTTTAGTTTTTTTAGCTATACTATATAAAATTCAAAATGATTTTTATTCTCTATTATGTACTACGACTGTGAATTCCATATAGTGCAATAATCGTTTCATAAAAAAAGTAATCCAAAAATTTTTTAATCAAAATTAAATCATAAAAATTACAACTACCATTGAACGGTGTTCATCGAGGTTAATAGTCATTAGTCAATCACGTGAAATTTTTAGTCGGAGAAATACAAATTTCAAATTTGATGCTATAGTTAGCCCATAAATCGTGTGTGTTTGATTTTTTTTTGCACATAGAAATGTTCAAACTAACGGTTAGATTGAGTTAGCAGCACAATGAACATACCATACTAATAAATGGGAAATTGTTAAACAATTTATAAAACCTTTAATTATTTTACAATTAAACTATAATTTTTTTATATAGGTAGAGAAATGTATGCATATTTTTAAAAATTATTTTTTTATGTTATTTTATCCAAAGTAAATCAATTTATATAAGATTTTATTTTCTAATTTTAATACTTTTACATTCCAATATTACAAGTAAATTAATTTATATGCAAATTATAGATACAGTTATAGAGGATAAATTACGGTTAATACACCAGATAATGAAAATTTTATGCAAAATCTTATTAACATTTGATTTTAAACATCTGTGCGTGTGTGTGTATATTTGCATATAAAAATCACAACTAATCTGTTAACATAAAGACAATATTTATTTGGGCCGTGACTATCCAATTCAGTATTATTAAAGGGTTCGCTTTAAGTAATTCATTCACTTATTTGTTTATATCCAAGTATGTAAAATGTAATCATGCGCTTTTAGCCCAATTCTATATGACTGTTTGTCTTCTTCTCATGTTCCTACTACTTAATTAAAGTGGTTGGATTAATTTTGCTAACAATTTTGTTGCCCAATCTCTATTTTTCACTACAGGACATATGATATCTTAATTGCGGGATGACACTTTTCCTAATTTCTCTGTATCTTAAGCACAATGATTGCCCAATGAGTCTACTAGAGAATCATTTGGAATGAAAAAACAAAGATTGAATCTCTAGACCATAATATATATATTCTGAAACTTTTTATTTACTCAACTTTAATATAAAACAAAATTGTACATTAACCCCTTTTTTCTTTGCTATTAATATGAATTTCATTTTGCAGATCCCTGATCTACTCATCGGTGAATCCTCATTTTTAAGACCATATATACACTACAATAAATTCACGTAATACCGGCGGATTTGGTGCATTCCGGCGGATTTTTTCCGCCGGTAAATTTCCGGCAAAAAAAGTAGTGTTTCCGGCGGATTTTTTTCCGCCGGTAATATTTCCGGCGGATTTTTGAACATTACCGGCGGATTTTGAAAAAAAAAAAACTTTTTTTTAAAAAAATCCGTCGGTAATTTACCGGCGGATTTTTAAAAAAAAAAAAAAATTTAGAAAATCCGCCGGTAATGTTTATAAATCCGCTGGAACTGTTCAAAAATGTCTATAAATAAAATTTTCTCCTACACTCTTCTCATTCTCTCATTTCTTTCCTTCTCATTCTCTTCTACATTTCCTCTTTATTCTTCATTCTCATTCATTCATATTTCTTCTACACTTCTTAATCTTCAATCTCATTCTCTCCTATATTCTTACTTCTCATACTCTTCTTCTTTCTCATACTCTTTAATCTCCATAAATTTCCCTAAATATCTCTCTTCTACATTTCCTCTTTCTTCTTCCTTCTCATTCATTCATATTTCTTCTACACTTCTTCATCTTCATTATCATTCTCTCCTATATTCTTACTTCTCATACTCTCCTTCATTCTTATTCATTCATATTCTACTACATTTTTTTACTTACTTCTTAATAAATAAATAATTCGAATAATTTAAAAATTAAAATACTAATTCGAAAATAGTTTTTTTGTTGAAATAAAAATTAATAAAATAATTTAAAATGATTTTTCAATTTTGAAAATATTAAGAAAAAAATTAAAATTCTAAAACGATTTTTTTAAATAAATAAAATAAATTACCGGCGGAAATGTTTTTATTACCGGCGGATTTTTATTAAAAAAAATTAAAAATTAAAAACAATTTTTTTTAAAAAATAAAACAAATTACAGGCGGAAAATTTGTTATTACCAGCGGATTTTTATTTTTTTATTTTGTATTTTAAAAAAAAAATTAATTACCGGCGGATTTTTTAAAATTACCGGCGGATTTTTTACATTACCGGCGGATTTTAAATTACCGACGGATTTTTTTAAATTACCGGCGAATTTTTTTAAATTACCGGCGGATTTTTTACATTACCGCCGGATTTTTTTAAAATACCGGCGGATTTTTTTAAATTACCGGGGGATTTTTACATTACCGGCGGATTTTTTTAAATTACCAGCGGATTTTTTACATTACCGGCGGTTTTTTTTTTTAAAAAAAATTTTCGGCGGAATTTCGTGTCTTTACCGGCGGCTTTTCCGCCGGTAATTACCGGCAGATGTTTCCGCCGGAAATTACCGCCAGAAAATCCGCCGGAAATTACCGGCGGAAAAGCCGCCGGTAACATACGACGTTTTTACCGACGGATAACCGGCGGAAAAAATCCGCCGGTAATGACATTTTTCCTGCGGCTTTTTTTATTACCGGCGGATTCCGGCCGCCGGTAAATCGCAAATTTCTTGTAGTGATACCTTAAATTACCATTTTATATTTATTTTTCTCTAAAATAAATGCAACTCATATAAAAAGTCAATGATATTCCTATTTTCTAAGAATCTCTAACCACAATTTATTCCATAACACTAACATTGTGTCCCAAAAATATCTACCATCAACATCACTTTTTGAGTTTGAATACACCATTGGAATACAATTATAAGTAGGAATGTTTTTTTTTGACAAAATCATAAGTAGAAATGTTTTTTTTGTTGACAAACATAAGTAGGAATGTTGGTGACTACATTTCAATGATATTTTATTCATTTTTCGAGTTTTTTGTTTCAATTTCATCTAAAATTAGCCATCTTTCTTTTCAATGAAACAAGAAAATCCAGTTGAATAATGAAGAAAATGTAATTAGGGGTGAAAGTTTCTACTGTTAGTGGGGATCCTTGCGGTGACTTTCCCATTAGAGGCCTTGCGGGCGGAGAATTTTTCTGCGTGGGGATAGGGATGTGGGATAAAATTTTCCCATGCTCAATTTAGGATGGGGACAAGGACCAGATCCTCCGCCCTGAATATACCACATGAATATTCTTATTATAGGAATAGATATATATTATAAGTAATTGATTTTTTAGTCTTTTTTATATGTTTTAATTAAAAATATTAAATTTTGCTAATTTTTATATTTTATTTTTACTTTTATACTTTCTAAATATTCAAATATCAAAGTATGGCTAACTTTTATATTTTTTAAATTTAATTATTAATTTTACTATATAAGTTCTAAATAAAATCCCCCCCCCCCCAAAAAAAATAGTTCTATCATTTTATCGTTTTTTCTTTCATTTCACCGGTCTTGGTTGTGAGCAACTCTTTTTATTTATATGTTTATTACTATTATTATCATTTTTATCATTATCATTAGTATTACTTTCTAACAATTAACTATTCATATTACTAAAATAACTTAATAATATAAAAAGAATTGAATTTTCAAACATCAATTCCCCCGTGCATCGCACGGGTCAGGATACTAGTACCAAACAAATTGTTAGAATATTTTTAAACCTATCATAAGTCACAAACTTGTAACTTATTTTTAAACCTATCATAAATCACAAATTTGTAACAAATTGATACATTTATATATGTTACAATTGATACATTACAATTTGTAACGTATTTTAAAAATTTGTAACATCTTTTTTAATTAATTGGTTACAATATGATTATACATTATAATAAGATACATTAAAAATATGACTATAGTTACAATATGATTATACATTAAATTTGAAACATTAAAAATATTTATATGTTACAATCGATACATTAAAATTTACAGTTACAATATGATTATACATTAAAATTGATACATTAAAAATATTTAAACGTTCAAAACGTCTTTGATGCAATAAATATAAATTCGTGAATAATCAAGTTTTTTAGAAATCATATTTTTATATATGTTGTCAAGACCAAGCAATATTAAATAATCAATTAGTAAAAAATCATATGTAGAAATCATACGTTTATTTCATTCCATCGCTTTTTAGATAATTTTTCAATTCTATTATCACATGAATAATCAATTTTTGTAGAAACCATACGTTTATATATGTGAGTATTTAATTTCATTTGAATAATCAAATTAAACATTATGACGTTTATCTATAAATGTGATAATACTTGATTTTTACTCTAAGAACTTATGTATCAAATATCATTTAGGGAGAATATAAATCATGTGTATTATTTTTTGTTTTGTTGGCAAAATCCTCATAGTGCAATATCGCATTTTTTGGTAAATGGAATCAATTTTTTCGCGATATCATCATACTGGAGGTACACGTACACCGAAGTATATTTCACACTCCTTTCAGTTACATATGTTAAAATCATTTCGTCCAATTTTTGCATCTTTGGTATCTAGCAAATGGTTTTGATTATTGCACATAAAATTCTGAACACATCGAAATCATCATAGTGCAATATATTGGATTAATAATAGGTTAATACAATTTCATTTGATAGGTTGATTTAAAATGCATGAGTGTCAAAAAAATTGCACATTAATACATATGATGGAAAACCTAAATGACAACATGTCAAATCATCATCTAATAGCAATAAAAGTATCCAATTTCATCATTTTCATCAATTTCTTCATAATCTTCAATACTACGACAATCAAGATGAAGAAAAGCAATTTCAGTAACACTCGCTTCTTCCCTAAGCTACCAAACTCGACCCAAAATCACCAACACTCGATCTCAAGCTTCAAAACCTTCTATTCAACTTGTTAGTCAACAATGTAGCTCCTAGGTGACTTAACCCAGCGCCCAAAGTTCACATGCAAACCTATTCTACTCCTTCAACATGAAATTCGAAAATGGTGAAGAAGAAACTTCAAGAAGTGCAGGTTTTTGTGATGAAAAGATGATGTTTAGGGAAGATGAAGTGATGATGCTGAGAGTGACTCAACCTATCACTCAACTTGGGATATTTATATCCATTGTCTTGTAGAGAGTTACAATATAAAATAACAGTTTTTATTTATTTATTTCTCATCAATCCTATTCTAACGTTACACTATATCTAATCGTTTTATTGTCAAATAATAACTAATATATAATTAATATAGGTGACATGGGATAATATTTATTGTCAAAATGATCATAGTGTGTCATGCGGCAAAATAATCAATGAGATTATTTCCAATTGTATTGTATATAGATAGATAGATAGATAGATAGATATAGATATATTTCATCAAAAAGGTTTAATTAGTTAGTAATAAATAAAAATTATTTTGGTAATAATACTTTTTAAAGCACTAAGCAAACGAACCTAACATATAATTACTATTGTATTTAAAGACAGTTTTTCATTTATTGTCATTTTTATAGTATTTATTATTTAGATTTTTTGGGGTAGGTGGACGAAGTGTAAAGTGCCACTTAAAATTCAAACAATGATATACAACCTAACAATTTCGACATTTCTCTCATTTCTTGTAAAAAAAATATCGGCATTTATCAAGCGATATCAATCTGAAAAAAAAGTGATATCGAAGAATTGGATCTTGCGTTGTACTTTTTACTTTTTTTGACCATATCAATAAAATTAATAAATAGAAACAATTATTCTAATAGATGCACACTAGTCAAAAATAAATAAATATTACTCCTTTCGTTACACAATACATGTCGTTTTTAAAAAGTTATTTCGTTTCATTTTACTTATCGTTTTCAAAGTTCAATGCAAGATTAATTATTGATTTGTCAATAATGCTCTTAACTATTTATTGCAGAGAGAGAAATATGTAGACTGAAATAGTAAATAGTTTAGGATATTTTAGAAAAAAGATAAATACTTTCATCAAAAGCAAAAAAATCTATTAGTTTTCTTGGTATGTGTAAATTACCCTAAAATGACATGTATTGTGGAACGGAAGGAGTATTATTCAATAGTTTTTCGGTTTCGTTCAAATAAAATACTTGTTTGGTATGGAACTATTAATAAATACTACAAAATGCTTGTTTGGTATCGAACTAATAAATAAATAAATACTACTGTTCAATACTTGTTTGATAAAAATGTTTTTAAAACCTTTGATAATTATTAAGTTGCCACTGTTTTCGAATTTAGGTGTTCAAATGAGTATAATAAGAATAAACGTGTTAGTCAATAAAAATAAGAATGAACGTGAATAACTCAAAAAAAAATACAAAAATTGTTGGTTTTCATTTGAATAAATAATCTTAGTTAGAAGACAAGTAAAAAATAACAGGGTAGTATTTATTAAAAATTTAAAATATTTAACAGTAGTATTAAATGTATGTCTATACATCAATTCTTTTATTTATTTTTAGCAGAGACTGTCCCAATTTCTTAAAAAGATAGATGGTCAATTACCAAAGTTTTGCCTATCAAAAAAATATTAACATTATTTAAACACATAATATACATTTGGCATTTATGATATTACATCTAAAATTTTGGTAATTGACCATCCATTTCTTTTAAAAAATTCAGAGGATCTCTACTTTTTTATAGTCATTGATGATATTTATTTAAATAAAAACAATAAGCTTTTTAAAAATTTAATGATAATAAACTCTCTCACTCTCTCTCTAAAATCTATATAAATGCCTCTCTCCTTCAATAACAATAATGTGCTTGTCTGCTCATGTAGATTGTTGGTGATCATCTTTGTTTAAGTTTCAATCTTTTTTGATGGAGTTCAAGTATCGTGCAATCAACAACAAACCCACAACAACGACGTCTCCTCTTTCCACAGTCACCTCTATCTCCGAGCGACTGCCTGGTGAGAAATCTAAATTCATAACCTTTTTACTGTCTCGGTCGCATGCTTTTCACATAAAGAACCAACCTTTTTTTATTCTCTTTTTTTTCCGTTAAATTAGATCGAAATTTTTGGTGACGTCGGCGATAACGCTCTAGGTTCTTTGAGCACTTATAGGGGAAATTAAACTAACCTTATCTCAAGGGGCCGTTGGAAACATGAGCTTCAATCTGTTGGATACAAATTTTGCCATGTTCCATTAGTTCAATCCTTAAGGATTACCATTTTTTATACTTTGACATAGATTATTATTATTATTATTATTATTATTATTATTATTATTATTATTATATGCTCAGGTGCCAACGAGGCTCTCGGAATGTCAAACACGTTTCGAGTGCCACCGGAAATGTGGCGAGAACTAGAGAAAGAGAAAATACGACGAGAGATAATCACCGGCGAGATTGTGCGGCGACAAGAGTTGGAAGAGGAAGTGAGGAGGGAGATGATGATGGAGATCAGAGCATTGGCATTCCCAACGGAAAGGTGTTTGTTTACACCTTTCTCGTTTCAGGATGGACTAGCTCCATGGTCGAATCCTACCATGAACACACGTCCCCTCAATGATATCATTGACATGTCAGGACGACAACTACCTGAAACTGTGGCTCATGCTCAAATCAAACTTTTTTCGCAGATTGATAAGGAAAAAGTCATCATGTTGGTCAGTCTCATTTCTCTACTCTCTAGAGTTATTGTGAAAAATTCTAGCAACACATTTTTTTAACACACTCTTTATGATTAGTTGAAATTGCATAGGTCCCACTACATCACGTGGACCCCATTTTCAAAGTTGTGAAACTCAACGTTAATTTCAACCAAAGATGGTTAATGTGTGTTAAAGAATGTGTTTTTAGTTGTTCTTGTTATCTTGTATTAAATCCTTATGTTATGTTATGTTATTATATCCTTGCTTTTCATTTCATTTTGAAAAAGCAAAGTTATTATTTTAATACTGACAATTAGGAATACACCCTAATTAGTTGAGCACCAAGAAATAGAAGTGGTGATGAAAAAACTCTAAGCAATGAATTTGTATACTGTTGTATTTTTGCTTACCTTTATTGTCCATTGAGAGATAGAGAAGGCATGAGTAATTAAGCACCTAAAGATCACTCGATACGGTTAGAATCTACAGAAATATATGTATAGTCAGTATAGATCTAACAATGTTAAGTGATAGGTGTTCAATTTTTAATGTCCACTTCATCTCGCAATGGACATAAAAGCAAGTCAAAATATAAAAAGTTCATTCCTTATCATTTCTCCAACTTCAGTCTTACTTCTTGGATTTGTCTTGGAGAAACATGAGTAATAATCAACTTAGTAGTGTTGAGCAATACACATTAAGCCTACTTATTGGATATATGGATGGTGCCTATAAAAGATTTTTACCCCACAAACTACAATATCTGCTTAGTGAAATTTACAAAAGCATAGCCTTTGTTCAACCCAGACTTGCAAAATGAAACCGCGAAAGGATTTTGATCAAAACATAAAATAAATCAACAAAACCCTAAAGAGAATTTGAATCAAGATTGAAAATTAACCTTGCAAAGAAGAATGCGGCACAAGGGGGAGTGACCACAGTGTTGTCAATGGTGGATGGCGGTTTATGGCGGAGAGCCAAAAAACCACCATTTTAGGCCGCCATAAAGCCGCCATAAACCGCCATCCTTCACAAATTGGCTATGGCGGTTGTCAAGAAATCCGCCACCGCAATCCGCCATGGCCGATATTTGACAACACTGCCTAATACATAGATGCATTCTTTCATATGCTTTATATTGTTATTGTAATTCATTGTCTCAATGCAACCATGTCTTTAATTCGGGGATCTTATTTTCATACATTTCATTAGATTCTCAAAGGCTCTACTACATTTCAAGCCGCACTGACTTGAAAAAGTTTTGTGCACTCAAAATTTTCGACTCGTGCAACACTTGGTTAGTAGTTAAACATAGGTTATACAAGTTATGTCCAAACATTACCAACATAATTAATGGCGTGTAAATTTATAGTTAATTTAATTTACTTAGTAGTTAACGAGTTACCTACAACAATTAGTATAGGTGGGGTAGAGATCCTCTCAATCTCTTAAAAGAATTGAATGCTCAATTACCAAAGTTTTGAGTCTATTAATTCACATAAATGTCAAATATATATTACATAATTAAGGAATGTATCAATTGTTACAAGCAAAACTTTGGTAACTGTCCATCCATTTCTTTTAAGAAATTGAGAGGATCTCTATCCGTGTAGGTGTCGTAGGTATCGCAAATTTCAAATATACAAATAAGACAGATGTTTTTGATAACTGTATGTACCATTGCAGCCAAAGCCAAATATGGATCTTCATAGTGCAAAACGAAAAGCTGTGGAAATTGCTATTAATGACAATGAAGCTTCTGCATCTCGTTTGAAGAAAAAATCTAAGGAGGAGTGGAAGTGGAAGTGTTCACTATGTGAAGTTATTGCAACAAGTGAGATGGCATTGAATGAGCATCTACTTGGTAAAAAGCACAAAGCCAAGGAACAAGCAGAGAGAACTCACATGATTGGTAATAATAATAGCACTAAAACATCTTTGTCATTTCAGAAAAATGAAAATTGTGTGAAGGATAATGTAACCATCTCATTCCCTACCACACTTCCAGGGTTGGATGCAAAAACAATGATGAAGTTTCCTCAGCCTTCAATAACTATGGAGGAAGAAAAAGCTATGGTGGAACCAAGAATTCTTGAGGAGGAGGAGGTGGAAAGCAAAATTATAGGTGGTGCAGAAAATAAAAATGGAAAAGAAACTGAGGAAGCAGAGAAAACAAAGGCATTGGGGAACAAGAATGTTACTACCTTATGGTGTGATGTTTGTCAAATTTGCACTTTCTCACCAGTTGTGATGGAAACCCATAAAAAGGGGAAGAAACACCTGAGGAAAATGATGAAATTGTCTGAGCAACGCTAAATCTCTTGAGAGAGAGCTTTATTGTCCTCTGATTTTATCCAATTTGAGGGATTTGTCTCTACAATTGCGCGTAGAGGATATCGAATTCAAAAAATAAAATTGTCTGAGAAGTAACAATAATCTTCAATTTTTATTAATGGAACTATTGGAAGTAATTTTATCCATAGAAACTTACTTTTTTATAAATTATGCTATGATTAGTTTTTTTTCCTTTTCATTTTTACTTTCATTTATGTTTATTTTCTTTTAGTGAATGAATTTGCTACTGCTAGGTTCTATTTCACTAGTATGTTCTAGGATGTCAACGCCATTTACAGGTGTGAAACTTGATAATGGATGGACGGTTAGAGTCTTGTCTTGGTGCTTACCAAAAAAAAAGGTCATGTGTTGGTTTTCTCTGGTTTGGCATCTTTAACCTTGTAACAAATACAATAATATTTATTCCTCTGTTCATGTTGTTTTACGTGAAAATGATTTCATTAAGATTATCCTATATCAGAGACCAAAACAAAAAAATACAAGGAGGAATTTTCTCAAACTAAACAATGTCAGAGTTTGAAAGGGCATACTTACATAAATTATGAGCTACACCATTGTCTTTTCTTCTAACACGTATCAATTGAAAACTTCTAAAGGTCTTGGATAATTTGCTACAATCAAGAATAATCCTCCCAACATAAAAGTGAATGTCTTTCAGCATCATCAAATTAGTCACCAATTGCAAACAATCTGTCTTAGCTTGTATGTCAGCAAAAAACTCGTCTCAAAAAGAATTCAAAAAAGTACCTCTTGGAAAGTATCATGCTTTATAACATCAGGCAAGTAGAGAGAACATGAATTTGTCAAAAGTCGCCATCATTGTTCGTATGTTCTAATAATGTGATTACATTACCTAAAACAACCCTCTAAATTTACTTTATTCACACATGAATTCTTCTCACAATTAGAACCGTTGCAATCAATAATTATTGTTGTACATCATCTTTTAGATTGCAGCTCCTCACTAACAAGAGTCACATAAAAATAAACTAAAGCCCCATGTATTCTGTATGGTTTGACCTTCAACCACAATCTCAATTCTCTCACCACGCTTTGCTTGTAGTGATAATTATCAAACATCCAAATGTTCTATTTACATATTGTTGATCCTAATAATGAATATGTTAGGTAAATTTGCATCAGAATTCATAGAATATTCGATACAGTATAATCAAAACTTTACAATATCTGGTGCCAGTTACAGGATGCTACTTTTGATATTTTTTACAGATATCAATTAGTATATAACTTATTCACATAAAATGCACGTTAAAAGTCCCTCAAAAGTTTGATCAGAAGCACTAACTTCTCAAAAGTTCCTGAATCATGTTCTTTGCCTCAGCCAGAGGGTCTGGGCAAGAGACTTCATTAGCCCATATATTCTGCATGGTTCGCATACTCACCATTTCTGTAAGGTATTCTTTCTTCAGCTGTGTAACTTCCTCTGTACCCATCACACTAGCAACTACATTCTGCTCAGATCAGTGTAAACCATATTTAGCCAAACTTTTAAAAGCAGTCAAACAAAATGAAAATGAAAAGAGGTGAGATGGCGAATAATGTGATTATGTGTACAAATAATAATAACTCAAACAAAGGGAACAAGCCATAGGCAATATAACATAACAAATTAAGGTTTTTCTTTTATATTTCCTGTAAATAATGAAGCTAGTTTAATAAAATTGCCAATATATATTATTCAAATTTTTCTATTTATCTACTCTCCAAAAGATGATAAACTGACATTATTTCACGCCTGCATCGGCTCCATATATGTTAGACTCACCCATGTTCTTCCGACGCATGCATTGAAGATAATGAACTTGATGAGGCTTTCATCGGAACTGCAAAGAGCATTGCCAAAAGTAACAGAAACAACAAGATCTTGGTAAGGACCATCAATATATGAGCCATGGTTTTTCACAGTAATTCTCTTGTTATTCTTCAAAATTCTCCCTAGATGATAAGATGTTGTGGATTTTTCTTGCAGTCTCAACAAAGTTGCCGCCCTTTCAGCATTAGCCCAGCAATAACATGATGATGACCCATCATCTGCATGAAACATCAAGTACCAAGGAAAATGAGACTCAACCAAGCCAAAAAAGTGGACATAAGTTGTGAGGAACAACTTAATTCATATAAGGATGTCCACAGAACATACATATTTGGGACATACAAAGTGATTCAACAGAACCTAATAAGGCAAATAACATACCCAACAAAAAACCAGCAAGCGGAATGTCCAAAAGAACCCCTTTAGTATCAACTTTAGTTTCTGCCAATGAATTTGGGGTCTTCCTCTCTAAAACTAAAATAGTGACTGCTACAACCTGTTCACAACAAATGAGCAAAATTAATTTTCTTTGAGACTTGAAAGGATATATATTAACAAATAAATAAAAAGAAATACCCTGCATCGAAGAACTATTTGCTTTTCACTCGGGCACTGAGGCAATTGGGAAATCAAACAAGAGAAAGAATCCTGACATAAGCTATATGTGTCTTTTAAAGGCCTTAAAGTGGAAAAGCTATCACTCCATTGCTTATCATATCCTTTTATTGAATTTATTACAATAAACGACACAGGAAGCAACATAAATTTATTTTGGGCCCTGCAGAATCAAAGACAAGCAATCAAACTTGCTGCAAAAATTAAACAGAGTATATGTAACCATTGGAAGGATGAGTCCTTCATCTAAAAGTAGATTTGGGAAGATAATAGGGTAAAACTGAAATGCCAGAACAGATTTGATGCGGACCGGAAGAGCATCAAGATAATCTATTTTATTAAAACTAAGATGAACTTTATTTTATTTTAATTGTAATAGACTATGCTTTAAGTTTGAAACTTGGGTTTAAATATGAAGGAATGCCACATTCAAGGATGAATGATAAATTCCATTGTTGGACCGCCACAAGCACAATCAAGCTTATGGAGGTTCTAAGCAGAACAAGGAAGAGCAACTTGCTCTAAACTCAAAATATTATAAAAATGATCAAAGGTCCCTTACATGAAGCAACACCAACCCTTATATAGCAAGGGTTTGGCCATGACAACACAAGCAAAATAAGGCCCAAATACAAGCCCACAACATGGCCCAACTAGTTTAGACATGCCTACATATTTAAACCCAAGTTTCAAACTTAAAGCATAGTCTATTACAGTTAAAATAATAAATACTTTGAAAGTATCAATAAATGGAAAAATCAATATTTAATTATTAAAAAGTAAATAGTTTTAAATAAATAAAATATTAAAATTTATAAAAGAAATAATATATATATATATATATATATATATATAATTTATTTAAAGAATTGAATAAGTATGTCTTTTTGTAATTTTTTAGTTATCACTTAGTTCTAACAACTAATTTTACGAAATACCTTAATTTCAATTAGTTAGTTTTTCAGCTAAAAGTATAGGGTAGCTTATATCTTATGTTTATCAAACAAGTAGTTTACAAATTCCAATATAACTCTCTTTAACAGTGCAGGGAAACAAGAACTGGAGCTTAATTATCTTTGGTCCAGGACTCCATTGCATACCTTGCATCAAGAATTCGATGAAATGTTGCAGTTACACCAGGTCCGAAACCGGTAGGGAAAGCATGTTTACTTTTAGAACCAAAAATATTCACCTAACAAGAAATAAATAAACACGATTAAGTGGCAAAAAAGCATAGAATATAAATACACAAAGGGTAAGATGGCGTTTAAGTTACAATCTGATGATGCACTAAAACATGAATGCAGAAACTGCCTCTACTCCCAGCAAGGTCTCTCATTTGAAGAGCGTCAAGGCTTTCCCCATTTGAGCATGAATTGCAGAAACTAGAGCCAATGTCATGAATGTCAACTACATTTCCCTTGAGAGAAATCAAGTTGCCCTCAGGAAACAAGCAGCTTGCACTCCGAGACCCAGAATAAAAATTAGGCCTAGCTACTACAGTTCCGTTGTTGAAAGAACTGTTAGCACTCTCTTCTGGTACTGCGAATTTCTGGATTTGACTATCTTCTGATTCCATAATACTATCTTCCAGGAGACCTGTAAGATTGTCAGGGAGAAAAAGACAAACATCCGAACAGACACCTAAAGAATCATCATTGGATCTCAGCAGTTGCTGTTCAATTTGAACTTTAGGTGAAACCACATCTATGGTGGGAGATAAAGAATCTTTTACGGATGTATATAGTGATTTATACTTGAAACGGTCCTTATCAGAAATAAATGAAAGGCTCCAGATATGTTTTCCAGAATCAATAAGAAAGTTGGAAGAGCTGCTACCAAAACAAGCATCATTCGTGGTACAAAAGCAATCTTTTCCATTATGTTCTATGATGTAATGACTACCAATCTGCAACAACTGAAATGCAGTAGAAAGTGAATTAATAATCAGATTCACACCACAATGAGAGCAACTAGGAAATCAAGTTAAAGCGACTAAGCAAATTACCTGATACAATAAAAAACTATCGGGTTGGAACTCAAGCAAAATTTTCTTTGCATTAGGTTTTGAATTAAAATCTGTATCCTTCATAGGCAATGTAGAGCGCAACAGAGCTGGGAAAACAATATTCTTTTTAAGGCTTCTAAAAGTAACCATACAAGATACATCACGATAGCTCAGATGGACATATTTTTTGTTCTCTTTTGATTTCCTGAAAGAATTAGAGCAAGCATTTAGCTCATAGATGGAAGTGTGAAACTGATCCTTTGTTGCATTTGCTGATTCCATGATAAGTTTCTGCCTCTTAATGGAAACTTGCTCTTCATTACTACCACTGAAACAATATTTTGAAAGGTCCATTGCCTTATCCCCATAGACATTGCATGGATCTGAAATTTCACCCTTCCCCTCAAGCAATAACATGTAAGGAAGAAGTATAGCTTCAAGAAAAGTACTGGACTTGTTGGATCTCATACTGTAAGAACACTGCAAGAAGTAATGTAGAGGCATTAGCCATGCAATTTATTGTTACGTGCGCGTAATATAAAAGAAAAGCAGAACAAAGTAGAGCAATGCAATACATATGAAAGTTAGAGAAACAAAAACCAAACAGAAACATCCTTTCTACAGTATTAAATCTGTGCAAGGTTACATCATCGTGTTTTTGTATGGATCTGAAGCAATTAAACAGCTCCTCCCACTGATTATGCTTATTTGCGTCTCTAGACGTTCTTAATATTTGGCACCGATGTTTTATTGGATTAAGAGGCAGGTACAGGGTTTGAGGAGTTTCGGCATTTTTGATATAAATATAGTTCCTATGCATATTCAATAGCTTTAGCTCTCGAGAGACTTGATCCTTAGGAGAATATCAAAGCCTCTTTGAGGAAGTGCTAAGTGCTCACGAGGTAAATTCTTGGAGATCCTATTCAATCACTCATATCATAATATCAGCACAAGGTTTGAGTCCAGTATGTGTTTCATCCATGCTTCAAGTGAAGCCAAGAGATTTTCATCTCATGTGATCATGTTAGAGAATTTTAAAAAAAAAAAAACATATTCAGAGTATCCGCAATCCGCCATGGCGCCGCCATGGCCGATATTTGACAACACTGGTTTAGACTTTAGATATCTATGGTCCTTAATAAATATAGCAGGTCTACATATTCCTAGAATAAGATATCAGGACAAAAATACCAATAAGGAACCTTGACATTTATTTGGCTGAGGAAATAGTCAAAAAGAAAACGTTTCTTTCATCATCTAAAAATTCAAACTTGGAATTGAGAAATTCTCTTTAATCCGATTGATTAACAAAGGGAACTACAACTCTAATATATAGACATCTTATCACCTAATTACGGAGATAACAATCACCTAATTAAAGGTAATATCGAGGGTGTTAATAGTGAAAAAGAGAGAGACATATGGTGAAATCGTGTGTATGAATTACATAACAGAGATAATTTTATAAAGGCTCAAAGCAATAAATACAAATAATGACTGGAATAATAACGGAATATCCTACTCCTAATTACATGATATACTATCATCATATAGAGGATTCTATTTTATTTTCAACACTCCCCCTCAAGTTGGGGCATATAAAACATATGCACCGAGATATATAACTAATTCGAAGACCTCTTAGAGATTTAGTATTGGCATCCGCCAATTGGTGTGATGTCTTCTAGTTCGATCTTATCTTGTCACTTTGTCAGAGGTAAGATGGAATCAGGAGACATCACTACTAGTTTTGTCAACTCCAATGACCAATTGGCGGATCTCTTCAATAAATCTCTAAGAGATCCTCAAATTAGTTATATATGTAACAAGCTCGGTGCATTTAATTTATATGCCCCAGCTTGAGGGGGAGTGTTGAAAATAAAATAGAATCCTGTATATAATGATAGAATATCTTGTAATTAGAAGTAGGATAATCTGTTATTATTCCAGTCATTATTTGTATTTATTGCCTTGAGTCTATATAAAATTGTCTTTGCTGTGTAGCTCAAACACACAGTTTCACCACATGCCTCTCTCTCTCTCTCTTTTTCACTCTTAACAATCACAATGAAGAACTCAATTGACACTTTTGTAAACAAAAAAGGAATTAAAGTCTTAAGGACACTAAACGAAGGATGACCAACACGTCTGTGCTGAAGCCATATTTGAGAGAATGACCGAGATTTTGAACTTGATTGTTGGATGGAAGGGAGTGCCTTCAGTTTGGTATTATCTTTACATTTGTCATGTTGCAAGGTACAATTTGCAATGTCCCTTAGAAAATTCATCCATAGTTCTAAATTGTGGTCTGCAACCGCAATTGCGGTCGCAACGTGACAGTTTTGAAGGTGTCCACAACAACATCACAACTATAATTGTCACCGCATTTCCTTGCATTTTTCCTCGATAACAAGGTTCACAACACCACCGCAACCACGACTTCAAACACAATTTAAAACCATGAATTCAATCATCCTTCTCGTTGCAAGATCCTGAAACACACAAAGGGAATGGGAAAAAGTCACGGAACAGTTTAAATTCTTCGTGAGTTTAGAAATGGACAAGAGGCTACCGATTAATTTTGGAATATAGAGCACATTCTTTAACGGAATGGAAGGTTGAATTTGAATGATATCACAACCGATAACAGGAATGCGGATTCCATTAGCTACAGTCATTTGTTGATTACCACGTAAAGTGGAGTAAGATGAAAAATAAGATGGACAAGGGGTTATATGATGAGTTGCACCGGAGTCAATAATCCAGATATTCTCAATACTAGAAGTATTTGACGATAAGAAGCTATAAACCTTACCAGACGTGATTAAGGGATTAGAGTTAGATGGCTTACTCAGACTATAGAAGAGCCTGAAGGTTTTCAAACTCTGTTTCACTAAGAGCATGTCGGGTAAGTGGTTCTTCTTTCAACATCACTGAGCTCTGAGTTTCTTCTCCTCACACAAAGCAGAACACCTCAAAGAAAGAAGGGAGTATTTCCTTCCCCAAAATTTGAACACAAAAAGAATCAAACTCAGAGTTTAGCCATGAAGAAATTTAAAAATTATTGCTTTTTTAATGAACTTTACCAGTGTGGAAGTGTCAACAACACAAGTCATCTTCAAACTTTGATACTGATCTAATTCAATCCGCAAACCATTTAAAGTCAATTAACGGTCTGTAATGGAATGTTACCCCGTTTGGTATTGAAAGCCTAGTTTTCAATGTCATAACACGTATCTTTCTTCATAGAGTAAGTCTGCTTAAGGTACTCCAAAATCTCCTTAGCAGTAGAAAAAACATATAGTTGTGACTGACTTCCGGAGCCATTGAATGCCACAACTGATTCATTATAAGAGAGTCCTCATCACCCTAAGCATCAAACTTTGGATCTGCCTTAGTTAGAGAGTCTCCTTCTATATGATTCAACTTCTTAGATTCTTTCATGGTAGTGCGAACCAACTGGTCCCACTAGAGGTAGTTGTGCCCATCAAGACGATAAGAGTTAGGCAGCACATGAAAGTCATTCGGGCCAAAAGGAGAAACACTTTTTTCTTCTGAGGGATTTTCTTCAGACATAATCAATAGTCAAAGACTACATTTCTGAAAATCTGAAAAAGTATACAGAAAGAGTAAAAAAAATGATCAACATGATCGGAAAGTGACCCCTAGAACGGAAAGTGGAAGGTCCAACGATGCTTTGGTGAAGGCGGTGAGCCAATATGGCCACGAGAAGGCGGCACCTATGATACACGCGCTCGGAGTCTGTCGAGTTGTGATGGCGTGTGGTGGCATATCTGGCTTTAGGTGGTAGAAAATTTTTGGTGGTCAGCCGGGCTTTTAGACAGTGATCCTTCTGGTGTAGTCGGTGATCCAAGAATGGAGATGGGTGGTGGTGAATCTGGTTTTCCGACAGAAAATTTATGGTAGGAAGAAAGTAAAACCACAATTTTGGCACTGGCTGCTGATCAGGAATCAGAATGCAATGGTACCGAAAAGATGCACTGAAGGCAGAAGAAGAAAAACAGTCGTTGACAGCTAGGTCTTTTGTGCGGAAGCGAGACTACAAAAAAGAGAGCTCGTGATACCATGTGGAATGGTGAAAATCTCTTTAATCTGATTGATTTACAAAGGGAATTACAACTCTAATATATAGACATCCTATAACCTAATAAAGGGAAATATCGAAGGAAATAAAAAATTGTACAAATCAAATCAAATAATAAGAAATATACCAAATAACTATATCAGTCAACAACAAACATTACTGCCTTACATATCTTCAGGTTTCTTAAACAGATTGCACAATTAACAAGAATTTAAAATGTTTCAAATGACTGGACAAAATTTAATCCTGTAGAGTGGATTTTGAAATTATCAAAAACAAGGTTAAATAGTCTATTAACTGCACACACAGCGCCAAAAATACTTCACATATTATAGCTTGCCATCCTGCCAAATAGTGACATTAGGATTACAGAGAGACAAAAACTTCCAGGACTATCTATTCTGAAATGGTTAAAACTAACAGTTATTAGTATAAGCTTATATCAATCCTATTGACTGATCTCATATCTTGAAATCTTTTACATCAGCAACTCTTCTCTATTTCTGTTTTACTATGCAACTGCTGAAATGAAAAATTAATTTTAGCTCATAAACCAATTAACGACTGTGATTTCTGACTGAATATACAGTTAAAACATACCTTTTCTTGTAGAGGAAATTTGTGAGATACCCTAATCAAATGGTAGGATCCAGACTCAGGTATCTTGGTTTCATTCTTGCTATCGATATTAGGGTAGAGTGGAAGATTTCTGCATTTAGCATTCTTCCAAAGACAGTAAACAAAAATTGATGTGCTCAACTTTCTTTCCACTTGGGTACAGTTAAAGATTGCTCTGCATGATAATGATTCACTCTCAAGCAATTCAAACTGATCCATAAGTTTGTCCATGCCATCCACAATCACATCATAGTCTGTCACCTGTAAATCAAAAATAATATAAGTTGAAACACCTAATTCTGTGGACAACCTAATACTATAATATCAGCTTAGGAACTCATAAGAATTACTGGCTTGAGACTTTGTTATTGGATTTCGGTGCATGAATTAAAAGGTATGTGTTTGAAAGTACACTTTCAGACCCATCCATTTCCTTATGTCAAGTTGATCCTGTTCTCCACCAGAAATACAACACAACTGTCAAAGCTGACTCAACAAGTGCATTGCAAAAACTATCATGTTACATCTTTTTAAGGAAAAAATAATTGCCTCTTGGTTTGAGCTCCTTCTTCAAAAGTAAAGGACTTGTGTATATCCATCCATGAAACATCGATTGGTAAACAATCATATCCTCTTTTTCAGTATTCCACTCATCATCAAGGTAGTGAGTTGCATGACATAAAACAATTTTTTTCTTCTCATCTAAGATTCTTCCAGCAGCCGCAAGATTAGAAGTTCTATCATTTGTCACAACACTACATTGTTTTCCCAAATTTCTTCTAACAAGGAATCCAATAAACCAAACATTTGTTAAGCATCTTTGATCACATCACTAGTGTCGACAAATTTTTAGAAAAAAGTCTCATTTGGACTATTTATCTAAAAATATGGAAGTGGAGCCTCATTTCTCTCATTCAACGTTGTATTTCTCTAGACTTGTTTGGATGTTTTCAACTACCTTTATCGTATAAGATACTCTCACCTGATGATAATTAGAGGTTTTAGAGCCCATATTCACCAACAGATTTTAGCATTTGGACAAACAAGCAGGGGTGAGTAGGAGGTTTTAGAGCCCATATTCACCAACAGATTTTAGCATTTGGACAAACAAGCAGGGGTGAGCATGGGACAAGTTATAATTAACCCTAACCCAGTCCCAAATTTTGATCGGGCATTTTGTTGACCCTAACCCGTCCAACAATCCAAACAAACCCAATAAGATATGGGTCAATTTAGGACCGGGTTTAATTAAGACGGGTTCGGTTGTCCAAAAATACAAATAATATAATTTTTTAAAAATGTCGTTACTATTTCAATTACATATTTTATATTTGACAATGAAATTTAATAGATAAATTCAGTAAAACTTCTATAAATATAATGTTGATGTGTCTCCAACTTTGTTAAAAATATATAATTTTAGCATCGAACTACTTTTTTGGAGTTTAACGTCTAACTAAGTTATCACAATTTACAAGTATAAGTGAATTATTTATATATTACTATATGTGAATGTACATTAGGGATGGGTTGGGTAACCCGAGGGTCAACCCGAACCCATCCTAACCCGAAGCCCGGTTACTACTTGGGACGATCGTTTTTGTCCATTTTTTGTGTGGGACGGGGTTAGGTTCAACCCAAAATCATTGGGTTGGGACAGGTTGGCGGGTGGAGATGGGTCTTGTACACCCCTAGAAACAAGGGACTTCTCACCAAATTAAATGGGAAAGAACTGCCATAAATACATTCGCAAATATCTTTGATCACCGCCTCTCTAAGTTCCAGCACCTCATTTATCGGCTTCTACCTTACTTAGTTTCTTTATGTATTGCTGTAGGCAGTCAATCTCTTCTACAAAGCATTCTTCACTATTTACCTCTTACACTTTATTTGTCTTCTAAAAGCTTCAGAGACAATAATATATTTTTAACTTCATCATGAAACAATGCACAGGCACCAACATTCTCCTTTTCCCAGCAAGGTAACTGTTGAGACTCCCACATCGGATGTGATATAGCCTGACAAAAGTTTATAAATGGGAGGCATACTTCACTCTACAGGCTGATTTTATAAGGTTGAGTTAGGCCCAACCCAAATTCTAAGAGTAACACTTCATTCTTGAAGCACCACCCAAGGTATTACTCTGCACAACATGCTCTACCTCAGTCGTACAGTTTAATACTCTATTGCGCTTTACATCATGCTCCACATCACACTAGTATATTGTGCACCACCTTACAAACTTCATCCATTATTGCGCATAAGCTTTGTTTCTCCATTTCACAGCATTATCTTCTCTATTTTGGTCCCCATTAGTTCCTTCCCACTCACAGTTTTATCGTTCTCCTGCTTTGTCTTCTCTACCGATGTATGCCACTTCGACTGTGTGCAGGTATTGTTTTCTATTGCTTTATTGGGTATTAGATAAGAAGACGAAAAATGAAAAGGAAGATTGATGTCACATGAAGCCAAAGTGTTCCACTTCAGAGGCTTATGGTAAAATGCAGGTATTGTTGACATTCTTGTTAGGTTGGTGCTGGAAGAATGGAGCATTACCTTGTTGGGCAAAGGAGAATGTTGGTGTCTATACATCAGTTTCTGACGAAGTTATGAAGCTATTAGAAGACAGATGAAGTCGAATAGGTAAATAGTGAAAAATACTTGGAAGGGGTTGGCTTCCTAGGATTATACAAAAATAAAATCTAAATTAGTAAGGAAAATACAATGAATGACCTGCTGAAAGATAAAGGGGTGGTGATTCAAATCGATTTGTGTTTTTTGCCATTTAATTTGGTGAGAAATCCCTTGTTTGTCCAAATGCTAAAATCTTTTTGGTGCATATGGAAAGAGTCTAAAAGCTCGGGATGAGAGTATCTTATTTGGACAGGGAAGTTGACAATATCTAAGTAGTAAGTAAAGAGAAAAACGAAATTGAATGGAAAAATGGGGCTGGACTTTGATGTGTGAAAGTTGGACAACAAGAAAAGGAGGATCACTTACCAATTTTTTGGTAAACAGTCGAAACATGGTTATTTTTTGAAGATTAGTTGACACTAGTGATGTGATTAAGGACTCAACAAATCTTAGATTTATTAGATCCCGTGAGACTTTTGAGTTTCACTTGTAGTGCTACTGTGTGTGAAAGAAATTGGAGCATATTTAATTAAGTACATATTATGAAAACATCGCTTAGACCAAAGAGATTAAATGCTCTTATGTCTATTAAGTATAATCTTCAACTTGCGAAGCAACAAAAGTCCAGAGAAGAGAAAAGCGATGTCGTGATCCTACATATACTTATCAAATATTGAATCGGATGATGAAAAAGGAATACTGAAAAAGAAGACCATTGTTTACCGATAGATGCTTTGTGGATGGATGAAAGAATCAGATCAAGGGTTCATAGAATAAGAAACTAATAAACTGAAAATTGAAATAAACTTAGTAATTGTAACTATAATCTGAATAGGCTGTGAACACCTTAGTCAAGAGCTGGTCACAGGCGTCAATAGCTCTCGCTAACTGCAGCACACTCTAAGCGACACAATGCGCATATACATAAGACATAACCTAGGATGCACAGGATCCTCAAATTATTTACATATGTTACAAGATGTATGCATACGATGTATATACTTCATCTTAAGGGGAGTGTTGAAATATTCCTATTACTGCTATTAGCCTTTCCTCAATATTAGGGATAATTGATTTGATCCCATAATTGTAGGACCATGATAGGATCAACGTCCTATTTAGACTATACACCTCATGTATATAAATAACGAACCTTATAATTATCGAGTGAGAAATATTCAGACTCAAGTGTTACCAAAGTCATTTGAGGCCATTTGAGGCCTACAGAATTTGTGAGAAGTTAGGGAACTTCCAATTACTTTTAAAAATTCGTAAGATAAAAATAAGGACGGGAATGTCAACTACAAGGAGCAATAGTGACCTCAAATATGTCATTGGTGTTCCAAGTTAAGGGAAGGTCTGGTATAAGAACATCAATTGCACCAGTCGCATCAACCAGCTGTAGTCTTCTAGTCAATGGATCAATCTGAATATTCAAAGCAAGACCATGAGAGCTCTAATATAAGTAGTAGATATGCCAATATTACCAAAGATTTATGCAAATGAAAAATAAAAGAATGTGGTTTCTTTTTTTAAAAGATCGACAAAAAATTTATTAATATGGACAACACAGTCAAAGAGAAATGCATCTTACTGGAAAATATTGAAATAAAAAGAAAAATTGAACTAATAACCTTTAGATTTCCAAGCAAAACAATGCCTACGTCTTGACTTGGAATGATCCTTCTAACTGATCTACCATTATATCTGGCTTGGTGTGATAAAATACTGAAATGATTGCCAACAGACAATAATTTACAGTGATTTTTTGACTTTAGCATTCTTTGTAACATGTCTATACAGTGATAGATGAAGATAGACATTGGTACTACCTGCAAAATTATCATAGATGCAGTAATACATATCCATCAATGGGTTAGTAACAAATGCCTTCTACCAGAAAAATATGACTGTATTCCTTTTATTTACTTTTTAGGGTGAAAAAATGAATATATTATGCTGACCATTTGAGATCCAAATGTCATAAAATACCAGATGCAAATTTAATATAAATACAAGTACCAATTTCAGAAAACCGCAATGCATTTCTCTACCGCAGCTGTTAAAGTCATGTCTACACAGCCCCATGAAAGCACCATGCTGTCAGAGAAAATCATTACAACCAAACTAATTCAATAAAAATGGTTTTGACAATGTTTCCCCAACTGCCTATATATATATATATATATATTAACATACCTGAGTTTGAAAAACTGAAGGAGGTATCAATGAACTAGCATGCACTTGAGCTAGCCCTTCTGTCTGGTACAACAATAGCTTATCAGAATTGAAATAGAACAAAAAACTTCAGTCACGCTAAAAAATCTGTTAACCCAAAGGAAGTAGATTACATGTTTTGAACCCAAAATCTCCTTGTCAGATAAGATACCAGCAAACTTTTTACGTAAGCTTGACACGAGAAGTAATACCCTGCCAAGCAATATTAATAAAAAAGAATAGTATCTATCCAGCACTCTTTAAACTCTAAGTTCTAAATTGATTGCAATAAATTATAAAAGGAAATCAAACTATATAATACCAGAATCTTGCTGAAAATGGTAATGACTGAATGAATTTTCCCAACATACTCGTGGACTGCAAAACGATATTACACCTGCAATACTAAACTGAATTATCAATTTATCTCTAGTGCATGTGTGTAGGGAACAACACATTAAATAAGTCAAAAATGTTCAAGTAACACAATATTAATATTATAATTTGTAATACATACAACAAATCAGAACATGACAATGAATGACTTCAGTTAGATGCAGTTGTTTGCATTGGTCTATTCTCCCCAGTGAAAAGGGAAGGATAATAAATCAATAATATGCATAGAACAAAATAAAGGACTTCACATCGGCCATATGAGACGACTCAGCCCAGTCATACTTTGAGCATTCACGTGATCAGTTGCAAAATCTGAATGAAAGCAAGCACAATATTGGTAACAAGACATACACAGTTTCCAGCGGCGAGAAGGATTCCACGATAATGCTAGTCTTGACACAAGCCCCAAGAATAATAACTTTAGTCCATGAAAACTTTGGATCCACAAAATGAACATTTCTCACAGTTATCTACACAAAATGGCCAAGAGTTCATGAGTGAAGCTCAAAAGTCATAAAGAGTATCAAAGTAAATAATAAAATCACATAAGAAACTTCACAATCACATTTAACATGTTAGATAAATAAATAGCAAATTTACTTCACTTACAATAGAGCCAACTCTCAAACCATGCATCAAAGTATGTAGTTGATCAGTTAAAAGAAGCCAAACATTATTGTCCAACTCCAAAGCCATCCCTTGCATATAAACACCTTTAATTATACCAGTATAAGAACCACACTCACCCTTCCCCTTAATCTCACTCTTCAAGCACGGTGCCAATCCCTCTGATCGCGGACAAAGACGCAAAACCATCTTATCCAAAGTCATATACATTATACAAGACTCCTCCTTGGTTATGTAAACCATCTTCTTCTTCAAACCCGAAATCACAACACGGTTACCAATCAGCTTGGTCATTGCAGGGTGAAACGAAGATGCATTGCCAATAAAATACACAATCTCCATTTTAGTGAAAGAATGACCATTCATATTATCAATTACAAAAGAACCATTCCTCAAGTTCTTTGCTAGTTCCCTTGACCTACATAACCTACATTCACAACACATCAATTGTATCAAAAACCCTGGAAAGTTCACCTTAGAACCAGAATTCAAATCGGAGCCACTTGTTGCCGCGATATTCGGGACCACCGATACAGGGCCAACTGACTTCACAAATCCATGAACAGCTCTGGAATTGCTTTCGACAGGATTGCAATTCGGTGTTAGGGGAAGCGAATCGGCGAGGTTGGATTCATCACTGGGATTAGAAAAACACCAATTGATAATCTCCAAGTAGCCACCACGGTCACCGTTAGGGTGTTTAAACGGGATGAAATTCCAGGCGGTGGCGTTGATTTTCTTGCCGACAGCGGCAAGGCGGAAGTTGAGGACATCGCAGCAGACTGTGGCGGAGCTATCGGAGAATCGGAAGCAGGAGCAAGGAAAAGGAGAGGAGGAGGGAAAGGTGTGGGTGGGGAGGGTTAGGGTACCGATGATAATGGTTGGGCGGTTGAGGAGGATAAGGACGCGTTGGTTGGTGAGGTGTTGCGGTGGTAGTCGTCTACGGGGTGTGTGGCGTGAGCGGAGAGAGGTGGCGCCGGTGACAGGTCGAGGAAAACGAAGGAGGTCTAGTAGCTTTAACTTCTCTGCGTCTTCCATTGGAGTATTTGCCGCGCAAAATTGTTGTTGTTTGCTTGCTTCTTGTCTCATTTATTTAACTTTGATTTGATGCAAGCGGGAACAAGGGTTTTTGGATTACTTTTTTTACCTGGGGTTTTAGAAGAGCAATGTTATAATATAGACAAAAAATTTCAGACAAATTTAGCGAAAAACCAATTTAAAACACCAATCAATCAAGTTTTTTAGGTTATTAATCAATCTGTCTTTTTAGAGTTTTTCAAGCTATTAACTAAAAACTTTATTAATTTGTTACTTGGTTAATAGTTCAAAAAAGGGTGCTTTTTTTTTAAAAGCAAGGCTTAAATATCATTTACCCTCCTGCAAATATCACCATAATCCATTTACCCCCTGTAAAAATAAAAGTTTTAAAATGCCCCTTACAAATATAAACCATTTACGGTTACCCCCTTGCTGTTAGATTATGTTGACAACATTAAGTGTATAATAGGTATAATCGTTGATACAGATTTACCCCTCAGAAAATATAAATCGTTTACTGATACTCAGTAGGGGGTAACTAGAAACGCTTATTATTTGCAAGGGGCTTTTTAAATTTTTTGTTTTTACAGGGAGGTAAATGGATTATGTTGATATTTGCAGGGGGGTAAATGATATTTAAGCCTAAAAGCAATAGTAAATACGGGTGCTTTTAATATGGTCCTCTAACATTTGGATGAGATGATAGGTGTTTTCTTTAAACTTAACTGATGTCCTGGTTTTGAATTCAGGTTTGGCTATGCAGTACTGTTAAATCTCTTGAGGGGGAGCTTTGCCGCCCAATGTGGTCCTACATGGCTCGAGGGATTAATCTTAGCAGTTGCGCGCACAAGATACCCGGTTTATACCAAAAAAATATAGTCCTCTCAAAAAAGGCCGAAAGGTAGACTCTTACTATTTTTGGGCAAAATTAATTTAGAGGAATGCATGAGTAATTTTATGGCAAAATATCATCTGGAGTCTTTTAACTTATTTTTTCGTTTTCGATTAGGTCATTTATGTTTTTGTAGTAACAGATAGGTTCTTTAACTTTTAAAAGCATTACAATGTTGCTCTATTTAACATTTCAACGCTAACTCCGTTAAATAGTGTCTGATGTGGCTTTATGTATTTTTTTATACTTATGTGACAATTATTTTGGCTAACTCATTATTTATTGGCATCTAAATTAATATTTATTAAAAATAAAATAAAATTATCAAAACAAATTCATCTTCTTCCATCGAACCCTAATTTGAGAAGCAATTGGAGCTGTTGGAAAACCAACTCATCTTCTTCAGATTGTTTTCCTTTCAAATTGAAGCTGTTGGAAAACTAGTTCATCTTCTTCAAATCGTTTTTGTTTCAAATTAGAGCTATTGCAAATCCATTTCATCTTCTTCAAATCGTTTTGGTTTCAAATAAGAGGTTGGAAAACCATTTCATTGAATTTTCTATTTTCCAACAATTTGGTTCCAAATTCTGATTCCAGCAATTTTTGGTTTCGATTTCTATTTTCGATTTATCATTTTTGTTTTCCAGCGATTTTTGTTTATGTTTTTCGTTTTCTATTTCTGTTGGAAAATCAATTCATCGTTGTTGTTTACATTGTTTTCGATTTAAACAGTTATGTTTGCAGATTGACATTGCCATGGAAGAATGGATTGAAGAAGATGAAGATGATGAACCCTAATTGCCATTGTTTTGGCGCTTTTTTATTTTGAATAATTAATTAATTTTTAAAAATAGTGAGTCAGCAAATAAAATTGCCACATAAGTATTAAAAAAGTCCACATAAGCACTCTAACAGCTAATTAGGCATTTTTGTAACGTAGTTACCAAAAAAACGTTAAAAAGGGCAATGGTACTGCTTTAGTTTTATAACTCAAGGGGTCTATTCGTTATAACGAAAACATAATGGACCTAATCGAAAACAGAAAACAAGTTAAAGGACTCCGGGTTTGTATTTTGTCGAATTTTATCTATCTTTTACATTGGTTGTTATTAAGGGTCCTTTCCTTTTCGAAGGGCTTCTATTTAAAAAAAAGATAAAAAACACTCTTTAAATGTTGTATTCTTTTTAACCTCAACTACCATCGCAGTAAGAATAAATTATGGTGTTGAAAAATAAAATCTTTCAATCTTTCATAAATAAGTGCTTCTAGGGTAAGGGATCAAACTAAATCTCTCACGAGTTAATACTAAAATTGATTGTAGGGTATAGTATAAAACTTCATCAATGGTTGAGATTTAAGACTTGTTGATTCAACCTTAACAACTAATATCATTTTGCACAATATCCTACGGTCAAATTTAGTGGTTCATGTTGGAGTTGATTGAAATTGAGCATTTTGAATAAGTCTCGCATTGCTTAGTTTTTGTGAAGGAAGAGGGAGACCAATGTTATATATACGGACTCAAGTTCTCCTTTACAAAATGCACCCGTCAAAAACACCTTAAGTTTGTATTTTACTTTTTTGTTCTCTTGTACTCTTGTTTTAAAGTATTGTGAGAGGTAGTTAAATATTTTCTTTGAAGCGTGTGTGTGTATTGAGGCCATGTGGTGGTTGAGAGAAGTCTATATGTTGTAACAAATTTCACATAGTGTTATTCTCTTGTTGTCATTAGACAACGGTTCGTCGTTTTTCTACTTGGAGTTTTCCACGTTAAATTCTTATGTTTTTATTGTGCTCATTTTATTTCTCTATGTTATTTTTTCCCAACAACTGGTATATAAGCTTTAGGTTTGGTGTGCTATTAATTTCTTACTATGCTGTTTTATAGCTTTGTCTGATCTTTCACATCAGAAAGCAAGTATGATATTGTGTAAGTCTTGCTTGTAAAAGGTTCTGGCTAGGAAATACTTGGCACTTAAGCATGTCTATTGTAACTTATCTCTCTTTCTTGGAAACCTACTCGGTGCACGGTTTATAGTAATTTTCAAGTGCTGTGAAGTTTGACATGGAGAACTTTGATAGAAGAGTCAATTTTGGCTTGTGGAAAATACAAGTTAATGATGTCAATGGCTTTTGACATGGAGAAATTCTTAAAGTGGTTTAGTTTCATGTGACATATATTCCTTATGGTGGAGTATGATAGTTCTTTTGAACTATGATTGTCGGTGTGGACAATGAAAGATGAAGATGTCTCATAGATCAGTTACAATCAAGGTGGAGAACATTGGAGTTGATTGAAATTGAGCGCACACCCCCAAACTTAAACCATTGCTTGTCCTCAAGTAATGACAAAGACAAACTAACACATACTATAATTCTAGAAGATAGATCAACTTGATATTTGGATTTTCATGAGGAGCTTCCTATGAACTTCATTCTTCAGCAATTTTTCTTATGCCTTTATTTCTTTAAAACTACCAAAGTTATTCAACTCTTTTGTGTGTGTGTGTGTGTGTGAACCCACTGAGTTGAGATTGGTTCCAAGACTAAGTGAAAACTTCCTCCTAGCTTTTGAAAGAATTGGTTTACCTTTGGTCACACCAAAATATTTTTCAAAAGAAAGATTAGACTAACAAAAATCCTCAAGTATTTGGGGAGTTTTAAGTACAACAAAGGACTTGGTTAAATTTCTTTTCAAAGCTTTTGAGCCAATGCATTGTTTGTTTTTGTGGTTCTTTTTATGCAGATGCATCACTTCTTTGAAGTGCTTTGTGCATTGATTTTTTCTGCATTTTGCTTTTCTTCAGTGCAGTTGCATTTGTGCTTCTGCACTGATGATGCTTTATTTTCTTTTGATAGCTTCATATTGTCTTCCTCATTGACCTCCCTCCAGATGCATATATTTTTTTCTTTTTCTTGCACTTGGACTTGTGTTAAGTGTTGAACTACTGAAGTTTTTGATGGCAAAGGAGAAACAGAGTAATAAAAGTGATGATGGGGAAAGGAAGAAAATAGGAGAGGGAAGAAGATGGGAGAATGAGAGTGAAGAGGACGAAGATGAATTAAGCTCATAAAGGGGAAGTTTCGCATCTGGAAAACTCAATTTGCGATGATGGAAGAGAGAAAATGGATTTTGAAAAATAAATTTAAAATATTTGTTAAAATAAAAATAAGAAGTTTTAATTTATTTTCCAACTTGGCATGCTAGCTGGCCTTCCATGTAGGTTAAAGGATTGACAGCACAACAACAATTTTGACCAAATTAGTGGGGGACTTTGATTTTACAAATTGGGAAAATAGGGGGACTAAATTCGTCAAATTAAAAATTGGGGGACTAAAATCGTGAGTTGATGATAATAGGGGGACCAAAACTGTAATTAAGCCTAAATAAAATAAAATAAAATTTATTTAATTTCTCAACTTATCGACAACTTCAAAGTTTGATTCTGAATAAACATATACAGTAAAAAACAATCATAGATCCAACAATTGAAATTGAAGATTTTATTTAAAAAAAAAATCGACATTATCAAACCTATAAAGACAATGCAATTGTGGGATGTGTTGCGTCAAAGACACACGTAGAGCAATTGTACTCTTTCGCAGAAGTAGTATAAAAGAATATCGTATCCACATGGATTAATTAACAAGTACTAAACTAGTCGAGATTATATATTGTTTAGACGAACAAATAGTTTGAGTGATGTAGAAACTAAAATAAGAGAAATAAATAACAATAATTAAAATGCTAAATTTAATTAATGGAGAGAGATCTAGAGTCACGGTTTCACTTGCAAGCTTCGATTCCCCTATGTCTAATTCTACCTGAATTCCCTTATTTTATTTAATTACCAATCCCTTTACTAAAACTATTAATCCGTTTGGTCATTCGCGATTAATATTCTTTTTCCTAAATTAATCCCCGTTTGGTCATGCAAGAATTTAAATTCAGGAAAAGCATAAAGAGCAAAAAGGTTGAATGATTGGAAGACTAAATTATGGTTTGGTCATGCCCTAATTATAGCCCCAATTATCCTATAGGTCCACCAACTAATTGCAGTACGGTCGCTGATCAATTAATTAATTAAGAACATGCAAAGGGTAGCTAATCCTAAGAATGTGATAAAAACAATAGGACAATATTAATTTAAATAAAAATAGGAATTCAAATCGAAATTAGAACATGAGAGAGTCTCTAAATTGCAAGATCCACCCCAAGGCGCAGAAGAAGACTTAGATATCCATAAGTATCAAGAACAATAAACTAGAAATAAGATTCATGAAATACAAAGATAAAGAATAACCAGTAAATTAGAGAAAGTCTTTATCTATGTCTTCAATCTCTCTCTTTCGACCTTCGAAAGTTCTCTCTCACTGCGAGTGTCGAAGCAGTGCACTCCAAAACTCCACTCTCTCACTCCGCGTTACTGTTGTGCGGCTCCTTCCAATTACGTCTATTGTATGCGGCTGCTGTCTGTCAGGTCTCGCCCCTTATGGAATTCACGTCTTCCTATATTTATATTGTTAGCATAGGTTACGTGATGCCCAAGTTCTTTTGCTGATTCCTTTTTATTTCTTTAGGTGCTTTTTCTTTTTGATCAAGTCATGTGCATGCTTCTTCATAGTGGGCTCCTTCAATTGGAGAATGGGCTTGGTTGTATCATTAGGCTTTTACTTTTCCCACACCCCTCCTACTTTAACACACCCCTTTAATTTCTAAATTCCCAAACTACCCCCATTTAAAAAATTAAAAAAATAACACACCCCTCCCCCTCCCCTCCCTTCTCACTCTCCCTCGTCTCCTTCTCTCACTCTCCCTCAACCGAACCCTAACCTTCATTCTCCCTCTCACTCACTTTCTCCCAACTCACTCAATCTCACCCAATCTCTCACTCAATCTTCTCCACCAACACTCTCAAGAGTTGCTGGGTTATTTTCGCCTCCTCTCACACTCTCTAATCGTTCCATTTTCTTCAAGGTATGCCTCTCCCCCTACGCTGCATTTGGTTTTTTTTTTTCTGAAACGCTATATTGTTCGAACGAGGTCCCTCGAACACGTGAAAACGAAGGTGTTCGATTAAGGTTGTTCGAACACCGTTCGAACGACCTCATTCGACCGTTTAATCTGAAAGCGGCCCGACTTGTTCGAGCGGGGTTGTGCGAACATGTTCGCATGTGGCCGTCGAGCGATCGTTTAGCGATCTGATTTCTCGGCTTTTTGTGTTTGGTTACGTAAATTTGGTTTAATTGGTTCGTTAATTGTTGTTTTGAGATATGGTGAGGAGCAGAGGTGGTCATGCTGGTGAACCATCCGAGCGAAGCGGTCGGCCACCTCCTACGGTTTCAAACCGCAAAGGAGGAAGAAAGCGGTGAACCCTCCCAAGCTAGGGGTCGTGCTGGGGGTAGGGCGGGGTTGATGTTCCTCCTCCCCACTTCCCGAGGATATTGGGCGGGATATTGAGCGTGATGCTCAATTTCCGGCCTATGAGTTAGCGCAGAGCCCTTCATCTGCTAGGCCTTCATCTGCTAGTCCTTCATCTTCTAGGCCTTCATCATCTAGGCATCACGAGGAGGAGGCTGCTGAGCCTCGTGAGGAGGAGGTTCTTTGAGCCTCGGGAGGGTGCTCTTCTTTGTTAGGGCAACATTCTCATTTCTGGTGGACCGGAAGATGGTTCGTGTTGCCCACTACACGGGGCACATATCCTTACCGATTTTTATTACGGCGGGTAAGGTATTATTTTATAGTTGGATCGTTGTAAATTTGTTTATTATGTTGTTGAATGTTTTGGCTTATTGTGTCATTTCTGAATGCAGGTGCGGCCGGATTTACAAACAATCCCACATGGACGTATATGACAAGTGTTTCATGTGCAGATTAGGGACACTCGGCGGCTTCGGGGTTGGTACCTTTGGTTGGGCTTGGTTTCCCCATTCTCCACAAGGGTCTTTGAACGCATTCATAGGCGTTGGCAATGGATACATCATCATTCCACCTTCCTGTGGGTGAGATGAGCATCACCCTTGATGATGTATCCCAGCTGCTGCACATCCCCATTACTGGCAGGTTCTATGACATGCCAGACTGGAATTCATGGCAAGGAGAGCAGCTGCTGATTGACTATTTGGGGGCAACACCCGAAGATGCAGCTGCCCAGACTTCAGGCCGTGGGTTGTCTGTTGGGCTCGTATGGCTGAGGGATAGGGTCTACCACCCAGCCATAGCTGAGGGGCGGTGGGACCATGCTGCTAGGGCCTACATGCTGTATCTTTTGGGTTGCACCTTGTTTGCTGACAAGTCAGGCAACAAGGTTAAGCTTGGCTACCTTGGTATGCTGATTGATTTGGAGGTTGTTGGAGACTATTGCTGGGGGGCCATGGCCCTGACCCATCTCTATGATCAGCTGAAGGATGCTACAAGGAAGAAGACCAAGAAGATTGCTGGTCATCTTCCTTTACTTCAGGTATAAAACATATTCTTTACTTTTAAGTTTGTTTTAGGGTTACTTTCAGATTAATAATCAACCAATGATATGTTCATTACAGGCTTGGATCTTTGAGCACTTCCAAAGTGCGAACTTTTCCTCTTGGGTGGAGCACCAGTATGATGAGAGTAGCCCACGGGCGAAGAAATGGTTGTCAGGCGATGATGGCCCCGGGGCCATCAAGTCCTGAACCATCGATTAGGCCTTGACCGCCACACCGTGAGAGTGACACAGGACCCCTACACGGCCCATAGGGCGGTGAGACCACTTTGAGGAGTTGTCCAGTTTGAGGGTTCATTCGGAGTGGTGGTGCATGATGCGCCACTTGCGATCGAGTGCTCGAGACGGTTTGGGCGGTGTGCAACACATTCCGGAGGATCCTGGACTGCTACTAGGGCCGTCTGCACTATCCGAGTGTGACGAGATGTGGACACACTTCGAGGACCACTTGGTGGCGCGAGGCCTCCCACGTGTGCCGTACTCCTCAAACACGGTGTCGGGCTACTTTCCATGGTACTCTAGGGTCTCACATCCCCTCTCTTCCCCGAGCATTATATACGGCTTGCGAGATGAGCACGATGTCGGTGTGGTACGTGTCTTTTATGTTTATTGCATTGATAATGTTTCTTAATCTTCTATTTATTTAAATAATAATGTTATGTTATTTGGTTGATGAGATGCTACGGAGTGCTGCTGGATTTGGTTGATGACATGGATGGGACCATCGATGATAATGTCCCCGAGCCGGTGAGGAGCATGTTTGGCGCATCAAGAGGTCGCTCAACCCCTTCCGTGGGTTTAGGAGGAGGTTTGGCAATGTGTATGAGAGGAGGAGGGGGCGCAACACCCAGTAGGATATGTCATAGGGGGATATATGTTTGGATTTTTTGTATAATTTAACTACTTTGTTTCATTTGGTTTTTTAATTTGAAATTCCCTTTACGTTGGCGCAAATTTATTGGCATTACGATAATAATTACGGTAAAATTAAAAAGTCGAACATAATTTAATATTGGATAAGAACAGAAATGAAAAACACAAATTGCAAACAATGATAGGAAATTTAAAACGAAACGACAGGAAAACATAATACAACCTAGTTCTACTTAGAACTACTACCTCTAATGCTACGGCGGATGGATTCGGCAGATTCTCGTGTTTCGACGAACAATTCGAGATAAGGTTCAATGAAACCTTGGAATTCTTCATGTTTCTCAAACATTTCAAGAACGTCTTTGTCATTCTTGATACGCTTGGGGCACATCCGAATACGATTACGCGGGGTCATGCTACAGATGTAGGGGGATTGACATTCGATACTTTTAATATCTTGCTCTACACCATCTAGGTGCACATTTTCTGTTAGTTTTTCTTTCAATTCTGCAAAGGTAATGTTGTTCTTAAGCCTGAAATGTTTAGTCTTTTGACCATGAAGCAACACACTAGCTTGGTACCGTGACCTTTGGGCGATCATCTCATAGTCAACTTTACAGGTGTGCGTAAGTATGGGTTGTTGTGGTGTGGGTGGTCCTTGTTGAAGAAGATGCATGACTTCTTTCTGGAGTGCGTACTGTGTCCACGTCTGACTCTAAGATTTGTCGCCCCATCGGAACGTTAGCTAGATGTTCCATCATTGCGCGGGCGTCGTCGTCGCTTTGGATCTCCATGATCGAATAATGGGCGGTCCCATCATCTCTACAATTGAACTTTTTGAAACGTATACGCTCCACGTCTTTACGCCCACGCTCCTCCGGACGAATCTTCCTCTCGACCTTTTCCTTGGTTTGGCGAAGGTGATGTCCTTACTCATCCCGCGAAGACATGGTTAGGACAACGAAACACAAACACCATGTTCGCTTCGGTGGGGGCGATCCCATTGTGGTGAAGAAGCGGTTGTTAGGAATTTGTCGTTGAGTCTTTGGGTTAAGCACAATTGCCATTCCATTTCAATTTGGGTTGGGAAGAAGGAGAGAAGGTTTTGGTGAAGAAGCGGTGGGTTGGGAAGAAGGAGAGAAGGTTTTGGTGAAGAAGCAGATTAGGGTTTGGTGAAGAAGTTTTGAGGATGTGAACCCCCTTTTATAATAGGCGTGGTGAAATGTCAGCCGTTGATTTCATTTTTAGATCACAAATCTGAGCCGTTTAAATTCTATCCATTCAGGCACAATTTCCAAAGGATTGACATCCACTCCTTTATCGACACATTTAAGCGATTGTAAACCGTTGATTAAAGCGCCGGTGGAATCGAGGCGCCCAATACTGCAGATGGTGCAAAGACTTGTTCGAACACCATCATTCGCACATGTTCGAATGACCCCATTCGAACGTGTTCGCATGACCCTATTCGAACAAATGAAAAAACGCCCAAGGGGTGTCTGTCCATATTTAACACACTCGAACGGCCTCGTTCAAACTCATTCAAGGCCCGTGTTTGAACAGTGAAAATTTCTTAAAAAAATAGGTCTTTTGGTCTTTTCACACCCTTATGGGGTGTGTTTAGAGTAGAGAGGGTGTGGGAAAAGCAATAGCCTATCATTAAGCCTTTCGTTTCTTTCTTCACTATATATATATATATATATATATATATATATATATATATATATATATATATATATATATATATCACTAATTTTATCTTTCTCTATTTCTGCAAAATAAGTAGCAAATTAAGTCAACAATTTATTTAATTACTAATAATTGTTCAAAAAATGATTCAAAAATTATCTCTAATAATGTACTAAATTGGAGTTTATCAACTCCCCCACACTTAACCTCTGCTTGTCTCAAGCAAATTTCCTGGCTCAATAAAATTTTCAAATAAGTAATAGAGATAGCCAAATAAGAGACCCAAAATTAGAAGCACAATGATAGACAATAGATAATATAACTCATATGAGGTGTCAAAAAGGTTGCCCAATTAAAGGCTCAAGTCCCTGAAAAATACATTTCTGTGAACAAAGGCATTCGCTCACAATCTCTCTAAGTGTTTAGGGACTATGGAAATATACACTCAAGTTTCAACAAAATGCACATTACCATAAGCTTGTAATTTGACCAAATCTCCACTAAATAGTTCACATGCATGCAAAAGATGGGGTTTGGTCTCGCCCCTTATGGAATTCACGTCTTCCTATATTTATATTGTTAGCATAGGTTACGTGATGCCCAAGTTCTTTTGCTGATTCCTTTTTATTTCTTCAGGTGCTTTTTCTTTTTGATCAAGTCATGTGCATGCTTCTTCATAGTGGGCTCCTTCAATTGGAGAATGGGCTTGGTTGTATCATTAAGCCTTTCGTTTCTTTCTTCAGCCTATATATATATATATATATATATATATATATATATATATATATATATATATATATATATATATATATATATATATATATATATATATATATATATATATATCACTAATTTTATCTTTTCTCTATTTCTGCAAAACAAGTAGCAAATTAAGTCAGCAATTTATTTAATTACTAATAATTGTTCAAAAAATGATTCAAAAATTATCTCTAATAATGTACTAAATTAGAGTTTATCAGGATGCAAGAAAAGATGCTGAAATATTGAGGCACAAAGACAGGGCTGCAGAAAGATGTGTAGTCGGAAGAGGTGAAGTGTGACTTCTTCAAAAACCATTTTTTGTTTTATTTTAAAGAATTAAATCGATTTAAAAGTAGACTAAAACTCAGCTATAAATCTTTTTGAATATACATATCTCCTCTCAATTGCACAACACTAATATTGCACCCAAATTTGTAGTAACCGGTCATTTATATATAAATTTTTTGAAACCAAAAAATTCAAACCGAAAGAAGTTATGACAATTGATTGTGGTTAATTGTGATTTTGAATGATAATTAACACATTTGTTTTCTTGTCCCCTATGTGTTAATTTACTCCAGCCGAAATCCATTTTAACTGTGGCCGTTGATTTTTTCATGATATTAAGGCCCTTGATTTTATTGTCATGTGACTTGATTTAACGGCTCTAAATGTATGCGTTGTTAATGAGGTGATGTGGCGCACACATGGAATGGTTGTGCTTAGGTGGGTTTGACGTGTCCACTGACTATTTTTTGTGAATATGTGACGTGGAATCTTATGTGGCTGTTTCATGGTTATATATAACTAGTATAATTAACCCGTGCCAGCACGGGTCGAAATTCATTTGTTTAGACACCGTAAGATAATTACTTCAACTATTTTAAATATTTGTATAATAGTAGGAAATTAAATTTAGATTTTATATATATATATATATATATATATATATATATATATATATATATATATATATATATATATAATTATATATTATAATTTTGAGATCCGTGAAATCAAATAATACTTTAGTAGTGACAACCCATAAATAAAAATACTTTAACAACTACATAAGTACTAATCAAATAATACTTTAGTAGTAGTGACAACATGATGTATATAATTTCGGGGTATTTTTATATTGAGATGTTATTACAACAGAGTTACTTATAAGTATTATACGGTCTAAAATAGTATTAGTAAATAGTAACTTACAAATATATAGCAAATATACCTTTGCATAAGGATATGTAGCTTGTTTTTGACTAAGTTGATTGACATTGACAACCGTAGGATCAATGTTCTCTGTCATTTTGTTTATTCTCTCTACTTGTTTTCTAAGTGCAACGTAGTGAATAGAAGGATATTAAACACAAGCGTTGTAAACTACAAATATACTGATCGATCAAAGTTATATTGATTCTAATTGTATGTGCATCAAGCTGTTGATTCTAATTGTATGTGCATAAAACTGAATACAAAAATATGTGACAAACATTTTTAATATATAACATTATTTATAAGATGAGAATTAAAAAGGTTGAAATGGATAAAATTACTCATATTTAATATTGATCTTTTCGTTGGCAATGATTTTGGTCAGTCCCCCTTCGCTTTTCTCGCTTTTTTTCTTTTTTTATTAATAAATTCGGGCAATCTGTCCGTTTGTTAAAAAAAAAACTCATATTTAATAATATTCTAGTTAGTAAATATATAGAATAAAATCTATGGAATGTGATACAAAATATTAGATGGTAAATAAATATAATATATAAAAGTAATATATAATAACAAATATACATGTATCAAAATAAATAATAAATCTATATTATATATAACCATGGATTGTCCACCTAGGCATCCACCTAGGCGTCCATGTCACTATTTACGTCAGCACAATTTAATTCCACCTAAGCAATTAACTGCGTGAGTCACTGCCACCTCAGCATGTTATTTCGAAATATATCACAAAAAAAGCAGAAGCTGGGGATCGAACCCATTCCCTCACACTGCCACCTCCTAACATTGACCATTTGAGCTACCACAATTTCATGTTACTAAAGCATATTACATAATGTTTATCCTATTATTTCTTTTATTGCAAAACTTTTTACCTACTTTTTATATCTATTTATTATTTATTTTGATACATGTATATTTGTTATTATATATTACATTTATATATTATATTTATTTACCATCTAATATTTTGTATCACATTCCATAGATTTTATTCTATATATTTACTAACTAAAATATTATTAAATATGAGTTTTTTTTAACAAACGGATGAGTGCCGAATTTATTAATAAAAAAAGGAAAAAACAGAGAAAAGCGAAGGGGGGACTGGACCAATCCTTGCCAACAGAAAAGATCAATATTAAATATGAGTAATTTTATCCATTTCAACCTTTTTTAATTCTCATCTTACAATTAGAATCAACTAGTATGTATCACCCGTGCCAGCACGGGTATACATCATTTTTTTTAATTTAATTTGTAATTATTATTTTGTTAAAATATTATGTATATGTATCGTTGATGTTTATGAGTAGTTAAAAAATGATTCTTATTTGATTATGGTGCAAATTTAATTAAATACAACTGTTAAATTTGTATAAAACGTATATGCATTGCATTCACACCCCCTGATATATAAGTCGATCGATAGCAACGTAGATTTGGTGTTATTTTTCTAATAATCACACGGAACACCAACTCCATTCAGTATGCCAACCATATCTCCTAAGACACAACATAATTTAGAGATAATATGAACAATTAAATATCGAACTGAACATAAAGTTACTGATATGCAATGCAAATATCACATTACCTACTAAATAGTCGGAGTCAAATCACGGTTCGAAGCATTCCGATGGTGTAGTGAAACTGAATCCAATAAGGAACCACATATGGTGATGATGGCCGAATTTTTGCCGCTAATGCGAAGTTCAACTTTGTTTTTTGAAATTTGGACATATAACATGAGAACAGACATGCGTAAATTTGTGAATGTTATTAGGGACGACAATGATGTGGGCGGGGTCGGTGGAGTACTCCCCTGATCTCCTCCACATAGAGTTTTTCTCCCTGTCCCTGTCCCCCATAGTCCCCGTGGGGACCTCGTAAAACACATATAAATCTAATAAATAGGGAAAAATACAATTGCTAAACTAAAAAATAATAGGTAAATATTTGAATATAAAATTTAGTCTCTTTATTTATTGATATTAAAAAATAAAATTAAGAATATAAAAGATAACAGTTACACATTTTTATTTTTTATTACTTAATTAAAAAACACATATAAAATGTACTCGGACAGCGAAATGGTCCCCGTTCCCATCCCCATCCCCAAGTTGATAGTTGGGGAATTATCTCTCTCGTCCCCGTCTCCACGTGGAAAAATTCCTCACTCACAGGCCACTATGGGGCAGTCCCCGTCAAGATCCCCACCCAGGTATGAATTGTCGCCTCAGAAGTGACTCTCCTTGTCCAGAACAACTTGACTAACACTAATTTTTTTATGTGTGAGTTCGTAATTTTACTACCTCAGATGCATGTATATACTATCTTGTGGCATTTAAATATGCAAAAGTGTAAATTTTCAAATAACTATTAAAATAGACATTGTTATCCAATTTGTATTTGTTATTGCTATAATTTTGACTATTATATTTATCTTATATAATTATGAACTTTTTCGTAATATAGATGATTCCGGAATTTTGTAACAAAAAAAAGTCTATCGAATTTTGAAAGTTGTGACTTATTACACATTAATTACCATCCATTCCAATTGTTGTAGAGAAACAATATACTTAATTAACAAAATCTATGAATTGATTGATTCATTTCATATGCAAATGAAGTTAACTCAATTTTTTTCAAACAAATTTCGTTTTCGAACATGATCAAATAGATACTCAGTTTATACCAAAAATTAGTTCGAACATTACCCCGTAACAATTAATACAAATTTAAGAGAATGCTATGGAATAGACACAATACGTAAATGAAAACACAGACGCGATTAAGTTATTGCAAATGATAATTGATTGACCAAATCGTCATCATTCGCTCTTTGTCGCATTGCCAGTAAAATTGCCACGCCCTCTCTCTTGACAACCAACTGGACTACTCCAACTGTGAATGTGTGAGAAAATAAAATGGTATTTTTTGATGTTTCTTTGTTGGATAACTCCAACGACCATATTCATTGCCATATTGTACTCTCTTCAGGCTTACTTAAAAACTCTTAGCTTGGACCATACTGGTGTAAAGCAAATATATTTCAATTGATAGTTTATACCAAAAAGTAACCGAAGTTATGTAAGTCTTTAAATTTAGGAACAGTTAACAATTGTGGAATGAGAGCAGTTGATTCCGAAATTTCCGGATTGTTCAATAACCCTGATGAATGCATGATGGTTTGAATGGACATTTGCCCTAAAGTTTGTCAAAATAAACAAATGAATATCTAAATAGTCTGTTATTCTAAAGCTACAAATGAAATTAAAGTTGCAAATAAATAAATGTCTAATCAAATTATTAAGTTTTGTTGACCAACCTTAACAAATTCGGCTAGGTAGTTGCTACAAAGGACTGTTGCTATTGCGTCGATTGACTGTCTTGAGGTAAAATCTCTGAAATTTATTTTCAAAAAAATAAAATAAAATCTCTGAAATTTCGAATTCTATTGATTGAATATGTGGGAACACAAACTAATCATAAGAGTGAATTACTCAAAATCTATCTCATAAAATTTAATTGTTTTTTTGTATAAATCTATGGTTCGATATTGATCTTGGCGGAACCCAGACCCTGTTGTTTGATCATCAGTTTCCCGTCAGCTTGGGACCTCATTCGGTCCAACGGGCCTTATCTCAGCATGATATTTTTAAGTTAAGCCTATATATACTCGTGTTTGGCGGCACGGTATTCCCCATGATTAAGAGATAGTATGAACTTCGTGATGTTGTACACAAAACCTTCATTCATTGCATCACCATGTTTGTATATGTATGGCTTGTCGATATATGCCTGTATCTTAGTACCCTGTTAACACAGAATATAAGAGAGCCAATTAAGATTAACGTTATCATTGTAGCAATAGTGGTGACTGTGAGTGTATATAATATAGTCAATAATATATGTCTGCTCAACACTGAATTTCCTATTGAGGGCACACGATATTATTCATTATTCCTCTACACCAAAAAAAATTAAGGAATGCTTGCACAATAGTTATATGTTAATTGCTCCATCACCAATATACGGCAGACTACTTTATATTATTGTGTTGATTGCAATCACTTGTGGTGGATCAGCAATAATACCAGCAAATTCAATTTTGCATGCATTCTAAAAATTGAGAGATTGTGATAATCATATTGATCATATTGTTTTACGGTTGTTATAAAGTGTGTACGTGCACATACTCATGCATGTCCAAATTGGAATTGGTGTTCGAGTTAAATGAAATCGGCACATAATTTTAACTAACTGCGATATCAGTCATGTATAGAACTAAATCATAAGCAAAGATATATAAGCCGTTGGTATACTGAGATCGTTTGAAATACAAAATACTCACTATATAGTAACTAAATTTTAGGTTACAAACAAAACTATTTATATGACAATAATCCGTGCATTTCATGCAAGTTTGCAAAAGTCATGATCAACTTCCATTGGATGGAATATTCACATGTCAACAAAATTTGAAGACTGGATAAATTATTATTTAGCAACATGCAAATTAAGTGATCTAACAGGACATCATATAAACAATATAATATGTGTATACTCCAGAAAGAGATTATTAACTATAATATAGATTGTTGTTGGTATATAGATATTGCTTTAATCATACCTCCTTGTCGACTAAAACCAACTCTATGGAAACAGGTTTATCCCCACCTCTGGGGGTGTAGACGGGCCACTTCTTGAGCACCACGACAACAACGGCAAGAAGCTGTCTTGATCTAGTGACAGATCCGCCACGGGCTGGATCTTGGTATCGATCCCATTCCTCGTTGCTGATCTACATTATTTATGAACTCAGTTGTTTCTAAAACTTACGCGCTAGTGGAGAGGATGCCAACGATATGGGTTATCACAACATACGGCAAACAACATCAGTACATAAGACAACAATAATTGAATGTGCAAATAATTACCTCAGGGGGAAGAGCTATTTGCAAAAAATTAAGGTTGACATATTCATAGTGTAGAAGAAAGTCTGAGAATTGTGCTTCTTGTAGATCCATTTTTTTCAATGATTTTTTTCCACATGTAGAGTATAGTAACATATACGTTTTATTGTTCTTTTTTATGGCAGATAGCATTTATGATGGGTAAACGTTGGCTTCCCTTGCAAGACTCTAGATTTCAAGTGTAATATTGATCCTTGAAATAAGGAAAAATTTTAATACAATTTATTGCAAATAAACGAATGTTTATTTGCTGTAACGGTTGAAAGAATAAATCACACAATACCAGCTAATTTGAATGATGGCCCAAAGCTTTGTATACCATCCGTTTAAATGCCTTTTATGTTAGATGTAATCGGCTCCGTCCATTTGTCCATACGTGGAGATTAACAGATGAAGTGGCTTGCCACGTATTTTTGATGAGATGTGCGTGGCATTTTCCTATTGGTCCTACGTGGATGTACATGTGGACAACTCCTGATTTAATATAGTTATGATATAACTTTGATCGATCAGTATATTTGTAGTTTACAACGTTTGTGCTTAATATTCACTACGTTGCACTTAGAAAACAAGTAGAGAGAATAAACAAGATGACAGAGAACATTGATCCTACGGTTGTCAACGTCAATCAGCTTAGTCAAAAACAAGCTACATGTCCTTATGCAAAGGTATATTTGCTATATATTTGTAAGTTACTATTTACTAATCTATTTTAGACCGTATAATACTTATAAGTAATTCCTGTTGTAATAACATCTCAATATGAAAATACCCCTGAAATTATATACACTGCGGTTGTCACTACTAAAGTATTATTTGATTTCCTACTATTATACAAATATTTAAAATAGTTGAAGTAATTATCTTACGGTGTCTAAACAAATGAATTTCGACCCGTGCTGGCACGGGTTAATTATACTAGTAGATATAAAAAGTAGGTAAAAAGTTTTGCGATAAAAGAAATAATAGGATAAACATTATGTAATATGCTTTAGTAACATGAAATTGTGGTAGCTCAAATGGTCAATGTTAGGAGGTGGCAGTGTGGGGGAATGGGTTCGATCCTCAGCTTCTGCTTTTTTTGTGATATATTTCGAAATAACATGCTGAGGTGGCAGTGACTCACGCGGTTAATTGCTGAGGTGGAATTAAATTGTGCTGACGTAAATAGTGACATGGACGCCTAGGTGGATGCCTAGGTGGACAATCCATGGTTATATAATACTAGTATAATTAACCCGTGCCAGCACGGGTCGAAATTCATTTGTTTAGACACCGTAAGATAATTACTTCAACTATTTTAAATATTTGTATAATAGTAGGAAATTAAATTTATATATATATATATATATATATATATATATATATATATATATATATATATATATATATAATTATATATTATAATTTTGAGATCCGTGAAATCAAATAATACTTTAGTAGTGACAACCCATAAATAAAAATACTTTAACAACTACATAAGAACTAATCAAATAATACTTTAGTAGTGACAAACCACAGTGTATATAATTTTGTGGGTATTTTCATATTGAGATGTTATTACAATGAGGAATTACTTATAAGTATTATACGGTCTAAAATAGATTAGTAAATAGTAACTTACAAATATATAGCAAATATACCTTTGCATAAGGACATGTAGCTTGTTTTTGACTAAGCTGATTGACGTTGACAACCGTAGGATCAATGTTCTCTGTCATCTTGTTTATTCTCTCTACTTGTTTTCTAAGTGCAACGTAGTGAATAGAAGGATATTAAGCACAAATGTTGTAAACTACAAATATACTGATCGATCAAAGTTATATTGATTCTAATTGTATGTGCATCAAGTTATTGATTCTAATTGTATGTGCATCAAGCTGAATACAAAAATATGTGACAAACATTTTTAATATATAACATTATTTATAAGATGAGAATTAAAAAAGGTTGAAATGGATAAAATTACTCATATTTAATATTGATCTTTTCATTGGCAAGGATTTTGGTCAGTCCCCCCCAGCGTTCTCTGCTTTTTTTTCCTTTTTTTATTAATAAATTCGAGCAATCTGTCTGTTTGTTAAAAAAAACTCATATTTAATAATATTCTAGTTAGTAAATATATAGAATAAAATCTATGGAATGTGATACAAAATATTAGATGGTAAATAAATATAATATATAAATGTAATATATAATAACAAATATACATGTATCAAAATAAATAATAAATAGATATAAAAAGTAGGTAAAAAGTTTTGCAATAAAAGAAATAATAGGATAAACATTATGTAATATGCTTTAGTAACATGAAATTGTGGTAGCTCAAATGGTCAATGTTAGGAGGTGGCAGTGTGGGGGAATGAGTTCGATCCTCAGCTTTTGCTTTTTTTAATATATTTCGAAATAACATGCTGAGGTGGCAGTGACTCACGCGGTTAATTGCTTAGGTGGAATTAAATTGTGCTGACGTAAATAGTGACATGGACGCCTAGGTGGATGCCTAGGTGGACAATCCATGGTTATATATATATATATATATATATATATATATATATATATATATATATATATATATATTACTCAACCTTAAGGAAATAAAAATTAGTACAACTATACATTATAGATTTATTTATTTAATGTGATTTATTTCTTTAATTTCCAATAAACTCATGAGTTAGTATAATATGGGTTGATAAATTAAGGTTTAAAAATTGAAAAAATAATATGACTTCGATAATTATTATTACTAGTATAATTCACCCGTGCCAGCACGGGTCGATATTCATGCGTTTAGTCACCGTACGGTAGCTACTCTAGCTCTTGTATTTAGACAAATACATATATTTCATTATGTTTCAATAGATGAATTGAAAAAATATATATATATATATATATATATATATATATATATATATATATATATATAATAGTATGAAATTAAATTTAGTATTATATAAATATATATGATATAATATTATTTTATTAATTTAAATGGATGTGGGTTTGGTCAAGTAAAGGATTTTGTTTCTTGTCGTATAATGTTTTGTAATAATTAATTTACGAAAAATTAATATAAAAGTATTCAAACAAATCGAATGTGTATTTGTAATAGTCAGGTAGTATATTCATCTTATACACGTTACCATTATTTTTAAAATATTCATAATTTCCAAAATGAGTGATGATAGATCTATCTTAATGAATTTGAATGTTTCGGTTTACAGCTACGTGGTAAAAGGGTAGATTTTATTTTTCAGCGGTATTTTCGTAAATTAGCTTTTAAGTTAATCTTCACTTTCCTTTCTTAAATCTCTAATATAGGAAAGATTTTACTTTCCCTATCTATAACTGAAACCATAGAAGCTCCACGTTTCATGACTAATATTTACAATCCTAATCACTATGTTCATGACTAATATTTATCAATCTTTTCTTTCAAATTTTCTTTCAAATGTCTGAGGGCAAGTCTGGTTTCTAAAAACGCATAGGTTCTGGTTCTTTTCTTCATTTTCGGTTAATAGTTGTTGATCTATTTTCTGGTTTTCATCAATCTGAGTAATTGCTCATGATATTCAGGTTTTGTTATTGCTTATGGCCGTAATTGCAGTTCCATGGATGCTCTTTCCAAAACCTTTTATATTAAAGAAACTTCATAATGAGGTGCCACTTTTTTCTCCCTTGTGCATGATTTTATTGCTTGAAAGTTGATAACTTTGTTCCAAACTTCATGATTACTTACCGGTTTGAGTTTCCCCCTTATGACGACATTTGTTGAAGAGCAATTTTCCTTGAGATCCATTTTAAGGCCGTTTTTCTTTAGGCTAAAATATACTTTTGTTAAATTACTTGCAACTTCAATTGGCCATGCAGATTATTTTTTTGTTTGATGCTATAGTTGCTTTTGTTCTATGCTTTTGTTTGCTGCTAGTAATTAGCGAATCAACAGCACAGACTTTGTGAAGATTTAATCTTTTATCTTGTTGATATAATAGAGATTTCAATGACGCACATATGACATCCTTAATACCTTTGAGGTGGAACCAGATTCTATCAGGCAACATCAAGAGGAATTCAATTTCACTTAGGTCTTTGTTCACTAAGTGATTCACTCCATTGAGTTTGTTCTGGGTTCTGTTTCAAATACGCGCGGCATCGTATCTTCGACTTTGGGCATTAAGGTTTAGTCAGCCGTGATCTTCCCCCATTGCCATAGATTCCTATTTTACAAATTCTTGATTTGGTTAATTTTTGTTACAACTTTGTAGCTTGGCTCACTCAGAACTTTCTACTGTTTTTTATAAGAAAGTCCTGCTACTTGCTTGGGGATGAGCTGTACTTATAACATTTCATATGATATGGCATGTTAATTTTTTTTTCCAAACTCTTTATTGAGTTCTTCACTTTTCCATTATCATAAATGAAATTCCTGATTTGCATTTTTTACCACTGATACTATATAGTGTTGGCAAGTTAATTATTTTTATTCGGTGCCACCAAATTGCTTTGTTTATATATTGAATTTATATATAAACCATAGATTTGTAATTATTTTTATTCGGTGTACCAGTTTGCTTTGTTTTTTTGTATTCGGTGAACCGTCTTCACAACTTTTTCCTGCCTTGAATTGAAACTGAATTCATGTATACATCAACCACTATCTCTCGGTTTATACTTTGATTATTACTATTCTTGGTTGCCCTATTCAGATGCAGATGGTTTTGAATTGAAGAGACAATTTACTACCTGATCTTTAATCTCTTGATTATCGTGCTGTAAATCTTGTAAGTGTGACGATATTGACGATTCTGCTTTTAAATGCCTTTTAGCTATGATTGAGGATCCTAATTAATACGAATAGTAATGAGTGACAGGGTAAATATCGCTGAGAATTTCAAATCATTATTTAAATATATTTTCAAATTCTACAGTGAATTGGATGAAATATACAAAATATAGTGATTCAATTTTTTAGTAAATTATTTTATCAGTCTACTTATGCTTCAAAAATCATCCCTAAGTGTAGAACACATATACTGTGTGTTTGATAAGATGTTAACCATTTTATTCTTAGTACTTTTGCCAGTAAGTTTTCTGCTTTTCAGGGGATTAGTTTTTTGTTCGTTTGTTTTTATCTAACATACTTTGCAGCGATTATTGTGCAGAAAAGAACACATTCATGAATTTTAGTCATAAGGAAAACATCTTAGTTATAAAAACGCATGAATATATTAAAATATCAATAACTATTCTTTTCTAATACAAAATGGTTTATTTTATTATTTGAAATAAGACCTCATTTATTTTATTATTGTGGTTGCAGTTGACACCATATATTATAATTGTGGGACCATTGAGTTATTATATTGCTTTGAATGCATTTAATACAAAATATACGGTTTTTGCAATTTCGGATTTGATTTATGCATATAGCAGATCCAATTTGCATCGCATGGGCCAGTAAATTTAATACAGGGCCGCAATCTAATTGAATCATGGACATTGAAGCAAATAGATTAGATCAATGTTATTAAAACCGACCTGGTGATCGACCCGGTCAGGTCACTGGGTCACTGGGTGGACCGAAGGGTCACTAGTTAGCCCGCATGACCTACTAAAAACTGATGTAATATCTAATTTTGTATGTCATTATTTTCAATATGAATTAATTGAATGTTGATATAAATTTTAAAATAAATAATTATTCATACTCAATAATATATAGAATCTAAAATTTATGGAATATGATACAAATTATTAGTTATTAAATAAGAGATATGCGTAATATACATCTAATAACACATGTATGTAAGTATAAAAGTAAATAATAAATAAATATAATTAATAGGTTAAAAGGGCTTTGTTTAAAAAAAAGAGAAAAAACATTGAGTTAAGTATAATATATGCTGCAAATTTCCCAACACATCAAGTATTACAAATCACAACTTGCAACTTATGGACAAATCTATGTTACTCATATAATAGGGTATGCAAACTTTTTGTAGTTTATTTACTAAATAACATTATATGAATAAATTATAATGCAATTATTATATTATGATTTTAAATTGCCTTGAATCCTATTTTGAATTGTTTGGCATTATACTATGTTTGATGGTAACTAAATATAGTGTCAAGTTTTGGAAGTAACAAAATTCAAGCAATTTCTTAAAAATATATTTTAAAATTAGAAAGAGAATGCAATATTCATAGTTTATGATCCATGCACTCACTTTAAATATAAAACAAATCCAGTCTCTAATTAGAGACAAATAAAGTCTTATTTCAGCCTGGAACACACATTTGTGAATGTTCAGAAACTTTTTTTTTTTAGATATAGCACATCATCTAATTTCATGGAGGCAATTTAAAATAATCATTTTAAAAAATAATATTAAAATTAAACATAATCCATACATTTCTATATATAGCTTTACAAAATATTGTACCTCAATTGCATGAGTCACGAACAAATTCAATTTGTTTTTGTTTGGTTGACTACAATAGAATTGTCCAGAACATGAACCTCAAATCTTTTGCTATGCATTTTCTATTTCTTCTCTATCAATGTAAACTTCAATCTGCCTCCCTTGACCACTCACTCTAATATTTCTCTCTGCGCACTCCGCCTCTTTTCATGCTACCACTTCTTTCTAATACTCACATGCACATAGTTCAAATACGCACATGCTCTAATAGTTCTAATTTTTTTTACCAAAATCACTTCCCTCACCATCTAATATTTTTTTCTTATAAATAGTTGTCATATTATAACTGATTAAAACTATACATCTCCCACTTATATTTTATTAGCTCTTGAATTTATTGGCAATTAAGACAACAAATTAGAATATGACTATTAATTTCAAAGGCCTACTTATTATTTCTTAGTTCAAAGTATTTAGACAACAAATTAGAATATCAGTTACACCATAAAGAATTTGAAAGGCCCACTTATTATTTCTTAGTTCAAAGTATTTAGACAACAAATTAGAATATGACTATTAATTTCAATTCTCATACTAAATTAAAAAGAATCAATTAATTTTATAATAAATAAATTATTCCAATTTAACAATTTTTTGGCCAAAACACAGGGTATGCGTGTCAATATTTTTTTGTTTTGTTTTATCCCTCATATACATTATAAATTAATTATATATATATATATATATATATATATATATATATATATAAAGAAAGTTTATTTTTAGTTTTTCAATTAAACATACAGTTTTAATTATTTCAACAATTAAATTTAGTTATAGATATCATTTTTATTTTAATATAAAAATAATTAATTAATATTCCACTAAGAGAATCATTTATAAGTTAGTGGCAATTATGTGTTATTATTAAAATTAAAGCCTTCTTTAGATGTAAGTTTTGAATAAATATTATAATAGAGAAAGTTCATGAGAATCATTGTGGAGGCTAACAATTATTTATTTATTTTGATCTAGCATGTAGTCTAAATAAAAACTCGGATAATAATAAATACTATTTCTTCCTCTACAAAAATCAATTGTATAAGTCACAATACAAATGATACATAATATTTTATTTGTTTAGAAACCAAAAAGATGGTTTAATATGTAAAATTTGAATGGTGAAACTTGATAAGAGTTGACACCTATCTTAGAGCATTAGAAAATAAATAAGAGTCACTTTATATGTAAAATACTGTCAGTTTAGTCACTGAAACATATACGTGAATTCGTTTTAGTCCATCGAATCTTAAGTTACTTCAGCAAAATTTTAAAATGGCTGATTAAGAGTGATCTTATTTGCTCTAAGAAAATCAATCAACATAACTTTGTACAATCATTGATCTATATTGAAATTAGATAGCAATTGTAATTTTTGATGTTAATTCGAAAGCAACCACCGCTGCAGAACTTAATAAATTACGGTTATTAATTTTAATTCCTCTTTGTTTACAATGAATTTTATTTTATTTATTTCATGATTAAAATAATATTTTTAAAATACAAAACTACGTGGCATTCCAATGTGGCTTGCCACATAAGTTAATAGAACTCCACATCATATTTAATTTTGACAAATTAGGGAGAGACTTTGATTTTAGAAATTGATTTTAGGATATTCAAAACATGAAGTGATTTGATTCAGATTGAATCAATAAACACTCATAATGATTAATGATGGTAACAAATCAAAGTAAAAGAGAATATGATACAATTGCAAGGTGTTAACTAACCTAGCAAAGCCAAAACACAAATCGAGCCAATGCTAGTAAATTCTGGTTTAAAATTTTGCTTAAGTAACTTAAGATTCGAGGGACTAAAATGAATTCACGTATATGTTTCAAGAACCAAACTGACAGTAAGTGACATCTTTCAGGGACTAAACTGACAGTAACGGATGGATTAACGGAGTTAACAACGCGCATTAATGGGAGGGACTAACGTGACAGACTAATTACACTTTTAAGGAACATTTTACATTTTCACTTGACAGCTAGTTACACTTTCAGAGACCAAAATGACTATTTATCCAATAAGATATTCAATTGAATAAATAAATTCTGTTTCTATGTTTCATTTCATCTTCTAACACACACACGCGTTGGCACCCGATAGTTCTTAGGCACAGAACTCAGCTCTCAATTTACCATTCGACAATCATGGAGGAACCTCTACTGCCAGGTACGTACAATTTCAATTTCCTCATAATTTTCCAATTTTTATTATCGATCTTAGAAATTTTCAACATGATTTTGATTCTGGATGATTTTAATTTGGTTAAAATTAGAACAAAGAAGTGGATTGGTTGAGAAGGAGAGTGGAAAGTGGAGTTTGTATCCGCGTTTGGATCGAACTGGTTCTGCAATACCTATTTCTTCTGAGGTGACTGTTGATGAAATACGATCTGCTGCTGCTATTGCTTCTTCCGCAGGTTATTATCCTCCTTCTCATCATGGAGCTTTGGTTGGATCACCTGAGCCTGATCCTGCTGGTATGCGTTCTTATTATTTCTCTTTTATTTTTCCTTTTCAATTATTATGATGACTGGCTTTTGACTTCTATACTGTTTGGATAAACAATTTAATTAAGGGTTTATATTGTATATAAGTGTTTATCTATAAACCATTTTTGTATAATAAATATACAATAAAGTCTAACCATTTTGATATGAACTAAAAACTGTTTTCATGAGCAATTCTTGAGAGTTTAGGGAGAAAAACTAAACAGTTTAGGGACATGTCATAAACGATTTCTAGAAGTGCGCCCAAAAAGTCTCATTAGTGCTTATGCTAGTAGATAAACCCTAATACGCTAACTCAAACAGGACATTTGTGTTTCTGATTTTCGTTTACATGACTAATTCATGGAAATGTTGATTAAGCTGCATTATTTTTTTTTTTAAAAAAAAAAGTAAAATTTGGTGAAATTATTTAGTCCTATTCCTAACTCACATTCATTGTACAGCTTAAATTTGAGCTTGAGTTGGGGCAATTTGTTTTGTTTTTCTTCACCAGCATGTTTTATAATTATTATGAGGCATACAAATAGTTGCTAGCTATTATTTTTTAAGCTTATTGCAGAAGACTTTTGGCGTTTTGCCTATGTATAAACCTTGATGTTAAATGTATTATTGTTGCAGTGCAAGCTGTTGTTTATCAAGCCGGATATGGAGGAAACTATGGTGGACCCAGACCAGAATTTCAGAGGTATGATTACATAAAGTGTGTCTATGAAAGATGTGTTTCACATAACTAGTCCTGTTGTAGCTAGTCTGTGCATGAAGCATATGGTTTTATTGTCTGAAAGAATTAGTAATTGTGGTTTTATTCTACAACTACTTACACCATATAATGGCAGATGTCATATTGTCAGGTGATGGAAATACTTTTTTTTTGTTAGGGGTTGTACTTTTATCATTGATCAATATTTTTATTTGGCCAGTTCCTCGTTTTACTTTACTCTTCCTTTCTGTTTGCGTTTGGTCTTACACATTATGTAGAGTGAAAAGCCTTGAGTTTGAACTTTCTGCATTTGTGAATGGGCAGAAGATGATATTTGAGGTAAAAAGAGATCCAATCAGATTAGATAGTAAAGATGATGTTGTTGTTATGCATTATATAAGCTAAATGATAGATCAAGACATAATCTAGCTGCTTATTCTGTGAAGTTTTGATATTGTGCTGATATAGATGGGTTCCGTAGGGATATTTGATGCTTTTGTAGAATCAAAATAAGCGCCGCGAGGTTAAAATTCCATGTACTAATGAAGATGAAGCCTTACCATTCAACTGTTGCATTTTGGGTTTCTTAAAAACATTGAACCATTGTCATTTTTGGCATGTCTGGAAAATAACCAATGTTGTAGATTCATTCAATCGGCCTCACACTTGCTATTCTAAGCAAGTATGTATGAATTTTGCAACTCTTACACAAATGATTTTGTTAACATGTTAACTAAATTTGAACGCTCGCATCATAAACTCATACAAGTATTTTCTTGAGAGTTTGACAACATTTGGTACTTGAAGATGTGTAATTACATATATTTCATCTGGGTGGTGGTGTTAAGCACCATCCGTATATTTACGTGTTTAATTAAAAAGCATCTTTTACACATTTGTTGTCTCTATAGTATATTTGTTCCAGTACTTTATTTAGAAATAACCTTGTTAAATGGATATTCTACGTATAGGGAAACCTTGGATGAAGTAGAGATACGAGAGTTGCTCATTGATCATGTTGGTCATCGGTGTTGTTGGGGTAGTCGTCCTGCTAGAACATGGAAGATTCATGCGGTGGAAGACTGCAATGTTTATGTTGGAACTCTGGATACCTTTATAGAGGAAAGGGAGATCATAAAAGAGACAGAGCCATACCTTGGTGGCAGTATTGATGGAAAGGATAATGGACCTGAACTTAGTATTTGGGAATTGGATCTAAGGTCTCAGTTCCCTGTTCTATTTGTACCAAACAAAGAAGTTCGAGAAAAAATTCCTCATTCCGAAATTGTTGATAAATGCTCAGGTAAATTCTGTTGATATATACTGTCACTTTTTGCTGTTTGTTTTTATCTCTCATAACTAAGCCTTGAGAATTCTTTCTAGATTGTGAAAGAAGAGGAAGTATAGTCTGTACTACCTGCAATGCAAACCAAGAACCTGGATATTATAAAGAAAATCAGATGGCTCAGTGTCCTAATTGTTATGGAAGGGGTTTGATTGCTCATAAAGATGGTTCCGACACACTGTGAGTATCGTCCATTCATATGTAGCTTAGGTGGAGCTATTAAAATGATTGTTAATTAGTTGGTAATTCAACAAAAATGAGATCAAAAGATCAGAGTTGTAATATTGAATTCTAAACAGAAAATGCAGAATACAATGCCACCTTAAAAGGGTGAAAACCTCTCTTAAAATAGCACTACTAAAACAAAGGTAAAAGATCTCGAATACAACAGTGAAATCTCCTATTTATACTATTCTAAGGTCCAATGGTGTTCCCTCCTCCATGGTAGCGATGCTTCTTCTCTGCCACTAGGTGGTGGAACGCTCACTACCCCTAGTACGAGCCAATAAGGGTCTGCCATGTATCCCTTCTTTGTCTTCTAGCATGGACACGTCCCTGGTAGGTACGGTTCCGTACAACGGCGCGGTACGTACGATTGTCTCCGCCTCCCCTGGTCGGCAATTTTGGCGTCTCTTGGAGTCCCCTAGTATGTATGGTCGCCTATCTGGCCACCCCTAGTACAATAGCATTGATTGAATGACAATGCTCAATTTTCCTTAGAATGATATGCTAAAAATTGGAAATTGAAATGTTGAATTGAAGCTGCGGTCGAACTTCTTAGCTTGCATTGCCTTGTGTGAAGCTTGAAATTCTGTCTCATAATTCGCATATTTATCTTGCATGTTTTTGCAGATGTGTGAAATGTAATGGTGAAGGGAAGCTTCCTTGTGTAACATGTGGATCACGTGGATTACTCAAGTGCACAACATGTACTGGAAGTGGTTCTCTTTTAGCACGCAATTTGGCAATTATTAAATGGTATGTTAATCTTCTAGCATCAATTTTTTGGACCTCCTTTAATAACGGCAACAGGTACGAAGTTAAGAAAAACTCTAGGATCCAAAATCTTTCACTAGAAATGGATTAGATTTAATATTGTAAAATTATAAGATTCATTTTTTGCTAATATGTCTTAGAATTCGGGTTGGGCCTAACTCAACTCTAAAAAACTGGCTTGTAGAGTGAGAGACGACCCCCTCTTATAAACTCACTTTCAGGCCATATTACATCCGATGTGCGACTCTTAACAATATGAAATCTACAGTCTACCGTCTTCTTTAAGGAAATTCTTAACATGTGTACGCCTTTACAGGAAGACGCTTTCAACTCGAAAAGTAAATGCAAGTAGAGGAGCAGCATCAGTACCAGATGAAGTTTTCCATAGATCCAAAGGAGTACAGCTATGCAACACTCAGGCTTACCAGTGCACTCCAGCATTTTTTGCTGATTCTTTTTTCCTCAACAAGTTCTCTTCTGAAGTTATCGCTGAGAGAGCTCAAGTACCTGCAACTGCAAGGGTCATATGTGAAAGACATACAATCTCAGTCGTGCCAGTAACTCGTGTCACAATGGCTCATCGTCGACGATCCTTCAGTTTCTACATTATAGGATATAGCAGGGAGGTGTATTTAAAGGATTATTACCCTTCTAGATATTGTTGGGGCTTGTGTCCTTGCTTGGAGTGGTTGAAGTTGTGATTTTTTAAATTTTCATGATGGAAGCAGTAGGCTGTTGTACATGTTTCAATCTACATATATGTTCGTGTTCTGTTTTGTTTGTTCTGAACAATAACAGAAACAGGTTTCTGGGTTTGAGGTTTTTTTTTTTAGATTACCTTTGTTCTTTTATCCATTGGCTTATATAGTTCTCAGCTATGGATAATATTTATGAAATAAAACCATCAATAGGACCAGTGAACTTGTGTTTGAATAGCTTAAAATATAAATTTTGTTTTTTCAGTTTATTGTTGGCTTATTTGGATTACTCTACTGCCAAGTAGAAAAGTTTTTTTAGTTGAATAATATAATAACTGTATTGCATTGTTTATCTTTCCTGGAAGTTCGATGGAAATAAACTCTCATTTTAGTTTTTAAAGTATCTCTTTCTCTCCTATTTAGTATTTAAACTATAAAAACATATTAAATATTCTTTGAAGTTTATTTTCATCTATCATTTTAGTCCCTAAAATTTGTTTGTTGTTTTGGGACTAAATTGGTGGACGTACATAGATAAACTTTAAGGACTAATTAATAGGTTTTATAGTTTGGAGATTAAATAGAAGTGTGACGTTTTAAAGACTAAATTAAGGATTTATTCATTCTTGAGTTGATCATAATTTTTAGCATAGTATCATGGACTGTAATTTATCTTCTTCAAAAAGATAATTTATCTTCCTCAAAAAGATTCATCTTGTAGGAATTCTAGCTAGTTTTCTTCATTCCAAGTATTTTTTATGAGTCTCTAAAGATACATTAAAAAAATAAGTTTATCCATCTTACTTGCATTTCATAGGATAGGATATAATAGTAGTCATAAAGATTGATGGAAAACCATATTATTTGCATTTTAAAGGATATAATAGTAGTAAGGACACCGTCGACAAGTGTTACCCCCCTTCAGACTTAGGATATTACTTTCCACACTCCCCCTCCCACTCTTTCACACTCCTTAACAAATTTTATTCCAAAAATAACCTCGCGTGAAACGCTGTGGAGGACATGTATAATAACGGTTCGAACAACATCATACGAACCCAATAAAATTGCTGAATGTGGTGTGAGGGTCCATTATTGTTGCCTCGGTTAACAGCATACGAACGAAATAAAGTAGGGTGTTCGAACAAGGTCATGCGAACAAGTTCGAGTGACTTCATTCGAACGGGTGAAATTACGCACAAGAGGGTGTGAAGTCAATATTTAACTCATGCGAACGATGTCGTTCGAACGGGTTCGAGGGTCCGTGTTCGAACACGTGAAATTTCTTGAAAAAAAAAAGACGCTTTGGCTGGCCTTTTGGTCATTTCACACCCTTATGGGGTTCGTTTTGAGTAGGAGGGGGAGTGGGAAAAGCAAAACCCCAGACTTATTCAGAAAATCTTTCTCGCACGTTTACCGTGGTAGAATTTTTTGTGTGAAATTTGCTTGTGATAAGAAAAGGGCCCTAAGGCCCAGAAAACCATATTCTACCCCAAAAAATTTGGACATTGCTTTTCCCACTCCCACTCCTACTCAAAACACACCCCTCACCCTACACATTTACCAAACTAACCCCACTTACAATTGAATTCCCTCCACCCCTCTCCCTCTTCTTCTCCTACAACAAACACACTCCCTCTTCAAAATCCAAACCTGCCCTCTCTCCACTCCAAAACCCACCCCTCCTCACCTTCATCATTCACTCCCATTCAACTACCCAACATTGGCAACTAGCTCAAGGTAATAACCCTACCAAACTTTTTTTTATTTTGGTTTCGTTTTGAGCTTGTTTCTGCCATTTTTATTTTCAGAAATCGCGCTCAGTTCGAATAGGGTCGTCTGAACCTGTTCGATTGCTCGTGTTCGAACGGGTGTTAAATGGGGTGTGACTTTGCTTGGTTCAAACACCCTCATTCGAACGTTGTTCGCGTAAGGCCGTTCGAACAGTCACATGACAGTAACTGATAAGTTGCAGCTTCTGTGCAGGTTTTTATGGGTTAAATGGAAGAAAATGGGGGAACTTCTGGAGCAGTTGAGATGTCAACTGACGTTGTAGAATCCCAAGATTTTACTAGTTCGTTCAAAATGGATACAGTAAGAATTAGTTGTTTAATTTTTAGCGAACTATTCAAATTATTTAACTGACACTTAGTAATTGAATTTCAGTTATTTCCTAATCATGAGGAGCTGTTGACGTGGGTGTGTGCGGTTGGCAAATCTCTTGGGATGGTGATTGTTATAGGAAGATCTGACATCGAGCGACAATCAGGTAAAGAATACTGCATATTGATTTGTGATAAAGCGGGATCTTACAAGACAAATGTTGAGCAAGGCACAAACACTAGAAAATGTTGTTGTAAGTTCAGACTGAAAGGGAAATTTATTAAGAAGCTTGGAGGATGGATTTTAAGGGTTATGTGTGGAACTCATAACCATGGATTGGTTATTTATCATGAAGGACATCCGTACACTGGTAGGTTAACTTCAGAAGAGAAGGAACTAGTGGCTAGAATGACTAGGAATCATACTCGGCCTAAATTGATCCTTAATGAACTCAAATTGATGAAGCCTAATGATAACTATACGGTTGTGAAACAAATATACAACTGTCGTCAAAGGCAACGTTCGGTTATGCGTGAGGGTAGGACTGAGCTCCAACAACCGATGTTTTATTTGCAACGTGATAATTATGTTTACTGGACTCGACTTGCAGAGGGAACTACTGTTGTGAAAGACATCTTTTGGGCACATCCAGATTCCATTGAGCTTCTAAACACCTTCCCTGTTGTTTTGTTGATTGATTCCACATATAAGACCAACCGGTATAGGTATCTGTTGGTTGAGATCGTTGGTGTAACCTCAACAGAGAAGACTTACTCTGCTGCATTTGCTTATGTCAATTAGGAGAGGATGGATAACTTTGCATGGGTTCTTGAGAAATTGAGGGGTTTATTTAGGAGACAGGATGAATTACCACAAGTCATACTTACTGACAGAGACACTGGTATGATGAATGCTCTGGCAGGATATTTCCAACATCTGCAAACTAAGAAAAATGTGAGGGCCAAAGCTAGGCTCATTGTGAAGACCAAGCTATTGTTAATGACATTATGGGTGCATTTTAATCTGTTGTCCATGCGAAAACTACAGAAGAGTATGATTATGAGTTGGGTCTGTTTAATGACTTGTCATGACCACCTGGCTAGACCCCTTCAAGGATAAGTTTATTGATGCATGGATAAATAAGCATACACCTTGGCAACACTACCACCAACAGAGTTAAGTCTGCACACTCTCACTTGAAACAAATATTATGAGACAGTAGCGGAGATTTGTGTAAGTGCTGGGATGGAATGCAGACCATGCTTAGGATACAACATTCTAACCTTAAAATGCACTTCGAGCATGGTCTGAGTAGAGTGAAAGTTCCACACTTGAAGAATATTTTTGATGAAATTAAGGGTTTAGTTTCATCGAATGCTATAGACCATATTTTGGATGAGGTGCAGCAGACTGGAACCCTTTCACTTAACCCATCTTTATGTCGATGCACGCTCAGGACCACACACGGACTACCATGTGCTTGTGAGCTGAATAGGTATGATTCACACTTATGTTGTTATTATGTCTACTAATTTAAACTTCTTAATGTCATTGTTACTAGGGCTGGACACCGGTCGGTTACGGCCGGATTCGGTCCAAAAAACACCAATCCGCCACAACCCACGGTTGGAAATATGAGGTCCGATTTCATCCGTTTTTGCTGTCGGTTTGTTCGGGTGGCGGGTATGGCGGGTATACGGGTGAGCGGTTGGGTTCCAACGGTTACCAAGTGAAGAAGAATGGAAGAAAGGAAGTAAAATTTCTACTGGCTTGTCAATGGTTTTTTTTAACAGGTGGAAGAATAGTCGAAGAAGATGAAGAGTTGAAGAAGAACAACTTAAAACATTAAATAAAATATAGGCTAAATTGCTGTTTTGGTCCTTTATCTTTAGCCTTAATTTCATTTTGGTCCTTTATCTTTTTTTTTTCTCGTTTTGGTCCCTCATGTTTCATTTTTGTGTCAATTTGTGTCAATTTGGTCCTTTTTTGTAATTTTCCATCCATCTTCTTTGACACAAAAATTACAAAAAAGGACCAAATTGACACAAAAATGAAACATGAGGGACCAAAACGAGAAAAAAAAAAGATAAAGGACCAAAATGAAATTAAGACCAAAGATAAAGGACCAAAACAGTAATTTAGCCTAAAATATAAAAAAGTGAGATAAAGCTATTCGGTTAATTAAATAATAGGCCTACTATTTACATAGCATAGGTCTGTACCTCTAGTTTTTTATACTTTCTAGACTATTCAATGTTTAATTGACAACTAATGAAACGTTGGGGTCACAGTTCCTAAAAAAAAACAATAAATAAAGAAACATTTACCAATAAAGTGGAACTTCCGAAGCAAAAATAAGGCGCACAGTACAATTTGTAGACTACAGTGTTAATCAATGCGGTCGGTTTCGGGTTACAATGGATCAAACGCACAAAATCCGCAACCGACCATGTCAAACCAAGTGAAACCGATTGTCTTCACCCGAGACCCGTGAGACCGATCCGACTCGCCCAAAAACACCTATTATTATGCGGTTAAGCCAGATTTCGGACGGGTTAGAGTATTCTGTCCACCCCTAATTGTTACTATATCAACGTCGCTTATTTTGTAGGGTTATGATGGACTGCACTCCAATTCTGTTGAGCCTGATTCACCAACATTGGCAGAGGTTGAATTTCAAAATACAGACAGAGGTAGTGGATGATGAGTTGAGTCTCGACATTGAACTTGAAGCTATCAGAAGAAGGTTTGAGGCCTCTGATCACGCCGATAGAGTTATGATGAAGGCAAAAGCACGTGAATTGGCATTCCCAGACACAACTTCCATGTGTCCACCTCCGGATACGATCATTACAAAGGGAGCACCAAAAAAAGATAAGAAAGGGAAAGTTGATTACTCAACAAAGTGAGACAAGTGCTTTTGGGAGCATGTAGATGACAAATTTGACTCCCCCCAGGGTTCAGATAGTGGATGTTTTGCTCAGTCTCGTAAACGCCCTACTCCCCCCAAAGTAGGAGTGGAACGCCTACACACCCACACAGTCCGGGTTCCACTCCTACTTTGTCAACGTGTCCAGCACCTAATCCATCACGAAGCAAAAAGCGAACTCAAGCTGACAGTGCTACTACAATCCCTACTCCTCCACTACATAAGAGACCAACACCCACACCTATTGTTACAGAAGCTGCTACTACTACTTGATCATACCTTAGACCAATGAAGTGTTGTTGTTGTTCGCTGGATTGGTCGGTCGTTGACTGAAGGAAATGACCGGTCTCGACTGCACGCTGGGCACCTCGGGTGGTACCTGCAATGACACTCCGACGCTCAAGTCAGTGATCGCTCGGGCAGGGTATCACAAGGTAAAGATAACGTACCTGATGAGGAGAATGCATGCGGCATTTATACTATTGGTTACCGACCGTTTTGCGAGAATTTCGGCCGGCTAGCGCGAAGTGCGCTCCAAGCAACCGAGCTTGGGCTGATTTGCTGGTGTGGGCCGGTGGCCCAATGTTAATGGAACCTCTCGGTTTTACTGATACACCCCGACACCCCGGAACAGTTTCCCCCCAAGCCTAGGTCGCTTGAAGGCGGGCTGAGGCTTGAATTGCTGCCCCCAGGGGTCATGCTATTTTGACGAACTTTCACGGATAGCGAGATGGTCACGGCCTCCCGCTCTCGATGGGATGGTCTCGGCCGCCTGCTATTGATGAACGGTCGCTGTCCTCAGTCGTCGGTCGTGCTGACACGACGATTAGTTTGCTGTCATTTATGACATGACGCTTGGTGATCTCGAGGCCATTTAATGGCAGATTTAATGCGAAGGTGAAACGTTGCGACGTTTCGTCTCCCGGTCCTTCTGGCGCCTCAGACCTGTGCTATAAATACACCCTCGAGAAGTTGTTTCCCACATTACTCTGAAGTGTTCTGCTGCCGACCGGCCTGTCTGCAACCGACTTACTTTCGAAGCAAATCCTCGCATTCTAGCATCCAGCTTTCTCGGTCGATATCCAACATTCTTACAGGTATGGGTCGATCTCCCTCTCTGCTTTAGCTCTTTTGGTTTTTCTTTTAATTGTAGAGTTTCACGCCTTGTGGTAGGGGGTGTCAGGTCCGGGGACGACCAGGTCGCCCCCCTCTCACGAGTTCATATCTCGATCGACCTGGCGCGCAATCCTCTTTCACATGTGCTCTTTATATGTCGCGGTTGAAACAAACTGCACGTCTTCCCGCGGGGCCATCACAGTCTTTGGCTCAAAATATGACGGAGCCAGCCCAGGTCGTAACGTGTGAGGAAGATTCTACCTCGTCATCGAGCGACTCGAGCTCCAGTTCTCCCAGCAAGGGGTCGATCAGCTCAGGTAGTTCCGGCTCCAGTTCCGCCAATTCTAAGACCAAATCGTGGTCTCCTCCACCACCACCATCTTCCCCGGCCTGCAACGCAGGATAGGATGAGGAGGTAGACATCGAGGGTGATGGAGCGCAGGGTGTTGCCCAGGCCGTTGACGAGGAGATAGTGCCCAATGCCGAGGAAGGCCGAGCTGAAGTTGCTGCTGAAGAGATCGTCGCCCGTCCTGTGGAAAGCTCTTCTAAACGGGAGGCGAACGCTGACGGAGAGTCGATTGAAGGAGGAGATGATGTCTTACCAGATATAGCTCGGGACCGGTCCGATATGTCTTGGGTGTCCGAGACCCTTCTTTCTAACAAAAGCATAATCACGGTCGGTCACTGGGCGTTGCCGGAGTTATAATGCCATTTCAACCATTTTTCGGGCTGGAGAGTTAGAGGCATGAAAGATGGGGAGGATATAGCGACCTACTCTGAGAATCTTAAATTCACGATGCTCCGGATCGTGTTCGAGAAGATGGGGATCGTCCCACCCTTTACTGAATTTCAGCGTGATGTCTTGCGCTACATTGGGGTCGCCCCATCACAACTGCACCAAAACGCGTGGGCGTTTCTGAAGACCTTCGAGGTACTTCTGGGCCGACTCAATAGGCCGGTATCAATCCAATTGTTCTTTACAATCTTCGAGTTGAGTTGGCTTAGGGAGAAGGCCAACAAAGAGAAAAGGGAGCAGGTATCCTTCAAGACTCAGAAGACTCAGCATAGATACTTCAAGGCGTTCCAAGAATCGCTGGGCGCCGCAGGGAAAAGTCATTACTTCTTGGTCGTTCTGACCAAGGAGGCTGCCCAGGCTATCGCTGAGACTCAACCTGACGGATTGCTCGGTGAACCCTATTTCCCAATCATGTGGAACGAGGCTCACTTCTTTAGGCGGCCCGGTGATTACATTTACACCACCAAGGATTTAAGGGCAGTCGACCTGGAGTCTCTGCAGATAATCAAGACGCTGTCGAGCCTTATGCCCCCTGATCCCAAAGGCGACCTACCTTGTCGTCCTTTCACACTGCTCGTTGGCCGTACTTTGGAGGCCGAACTTGGTTTGTTTTCTAACTCATCTTTTTATACTGCCAATTGATCGTTGGCCCTCCTTAGAAACATGTTGAGGTCCTGATAGTGATTCAGTGTGAATTCTTCTGCGAACCTATGGTCCGGTCGAATACCACGTTTGAGGTACTTCAGCTTGTCCTTATCAGATAGGTCGCGAATAGTCTCGGCCTCAGTGTTGAATCGGTCGATGTACTGCCTTAGTGTTTCATTATCTCCTTGAACGACTGTGTCCAAGTGCTCCTCGTACCGATATTGACAACGATTGGCTGTGTAGTGGACTAAGAAAATTCTGATTAGGCCCTCCCACGAGGAGATGGTGTTGGGACGTAGTGATTCCCACCATTCTAATGCTCTACCGTCCAACGATCGAGGAAAAGCGGCATTTCATGGTTGACCCCAACTCTCTATAGCTGCAATAGTTATTGAAATATCGGATATGCTTATCCGGATCTCCGCGGCCATCAAATTTGTTCAGATTGGGCGGCTTTCTCAGGTCTCTTGGAATTCGGTACCGCCTGATCTCTCTGGTAAACGGTCCATGGCCATTCGGGATGTCATTCGGCCCAAATGGCTGCATGGTGAGGCACGCCTCATTGCCTGTCATTCCGTAGAATCCTCCAGGTTGGCCGAAAGGTGGCAGTTGCAGAGGGTGCCTTCTGGGACGCTCGCTGTTACCCCTTCTTGATCGCTGCGAGATGTCCCGAATTCGTCCATCTCGATAGTCTTCAAACTCTTCGTGAGAATCCCAGGATCTACTTCTTGACCGCCGTAAACCGGACGACTCGTAGGAGGAATATCTGGTGGGCGAGCGACCGAGTTCAGGACGGTAGCTGGAATCTTCATATTCGATATCATAAGAGAGGGAACGGCATCTGCGCACGTTCCTGCTCGGGGGCGACCTGTTGATAACTCATATTTATATGAGTTATTTATACTCATTCAAAGATAAAATCATGCAAGTTCTCTAGCAATACAAGGTTAATTTAATTAGTTTTATGTTAGTTTCCTATTTCTTACTCAATTAGAGGTTTCATTGCTAAATCTGTGCATTTTGGCACCTCTTGGTGCCTTTGAGAGCGTTTTGATGTTTCTTGTGCTTGTGCAGTAAAAGAGCTGAACGTGACCACGTCCCTCACCACGTCTATAGAAGAGCAGCAGAGCAAGAGTGAAAGATCTTAGTTTTGGCGCGCTAGCAATGATGGTCAAAGATATAAAAAGTCAGAAGATCTTCTATTCCCCATGCTGACAAGGATGACGCATTGTGTAGCATCGCATGATGTTGTCGGTCGGAAGAGGAAACAGCACAGTAGGTGGGCAAGTGACATCAAAGAACACGTGAGCAGATTGGCTATTTAATGAAGACTCAACTCTCTCTCAAAGGACACACGCTCATACACTCACTCTCCCACTTCACTTCAGTTCATCCCCCTGCTATCCACCTTCATCAATCTCAGAGATAGTGTTTTAAAGAAGTTCTGGAAACAGACTTCTTCATTTTTCTTTTCTGAACTTTTATTTTTATTTCCTGCATAACTCACTACTGTGAGGCTTAGACGTTGTAACGTCTCTACTGCGTACATGCTGAAGAGTTACTTAGGTGTATCTTTTGCACTTAGTTTCTTTTCTTTTATGTATGGTATTTGGATTTCAATTCCTTATTGTGACATCCGGGGCTGAGGAGGGCGGGGAGTGATCGCCGGTGCCCAAAAAGGTGGCATGGCAAAGAGCGGCTCCTGGCAGCTTCAAAGCGAAGGGGCGCGTGAATGAACCGAACACGCACCGGAATGAGAGGATCCACGAGGTGTGCGGTATGAGGCTGCATACAGTTGAAGGAAGGCTTAAAAGAATTGATTTGGACTACCTATACCAACAAGATGTATCTTCTTTTCGGGAGCCCATCTCATAAGAACTCCATAGTTAAGTGTGCTTGGCTTGGAGTAGTAGTGGGATGGGTGACCTTCTGGGAAGTTTCCTGGAAAGCATGCAAGTGAGGACAAAACATGCTGAAAAGACTCGTGTTGGTTCGTGGGGGCGATCAGCGGCGATCAAAGCGATGCAGGATGTTACAAATGGTATCGAGCGGTGAGACCTCTCCCGATGCGGTGTGGTTCGAGGACGAACCAAGCGGAAGCCAGTGGGCATGTGACATCCGGGGCTGAGGAGGGCGGGGAGTGATCGCCGGTGCCCAAAAAGGTGGCATGGCAAAGAGCGGCTCCTGGTAATTTCAAAGCGAAGGGGCGTGTGAATGAACCGAATACGCACCGGAATGAGAGGAGGATCGAGGTGTGCGGTATGGGATCTGCTGATTGAAGGAATGCTTAAAAGAATTGATTTGGACTACCTCTACCAACAAGATGTATCTTCTTTTCAGGAGCCCATCTCATAAGAACTCCATAGTTAAGCGTGCTTGGCTTGGAGTAGTAGTGGGATGGGTGACCTTAGAGAAGTTTCGGAAAGCATGCAAGTGAGGACAAAACATGCTTTGAAAAGACTCGTGTTGGTTCGTGAAGCGATCGGCGATTCAAAGATGCAGGATGTTACACTTATCATTCTCAGAAAGATGCTCGGCATGAGCTAAGCGATTTGTAGTTGGGTTGTTGTTTTCTTTGGTAATGAATTTCTAGTTTAATGTTATAAAGTATTGACGTTTAATGTTTTAAATCTTTGTGTAACAATATTTCCAAACTTGTTTTGAGGTTGGCCTCTTGAAATAGGTAGATTCATAGGTACAGACATGGTCTATGAAAAGAACTCAAAGATTTATATGAACGAAAAGGTGTACTAAAGACATTTAGGCATTTTTATCTAAGTCTAGACATAGAATGGATAATAGTTCATAGAACATTTTGTGACTGAAAAGCACAGCTCTTTTGCAACAACGTTCAAACGTTATAACGTCTATACAGAATAGCATTTGTACGTAATAACGTGTAAATGTTATAACGTCTGACTAGAAAGGATTTACTTGCATGCAACAATCCAACTCACTCTCATCCATATTCACCACCACTTCTTGTTTACTTGTTTCATTTATATTCTTAGCATTAAAACCAACTCTTAGTGTCGATTTGTTACTTGGTTCTCTTGTGTTTTGAAACTTGAACTTTGAAAGCAAACCAATCCTTGTGGGAACAATCTCTTACTTTTATCCACTTTATTACTTGTACGACGTGTATACTTGCACTATATTTGCGAATACCACACGAACCCAACAAGTTTTTGGCGCCGTTGCCGGGGATTGTAGTTAAGTTTTATTGTTCAAAAGTATTGAGACACAAGTTGAAAGAATTTTACTGTGTTGTTTGTTGTTTCTGTGTGTGAACAGGTAGACGTTACAGCGTATGCTTAGTTCCAACTCAAGCTCTAGTTCGATTGAACCAAGGAGTGAATCTGCGCCTGAGTTTGATCCAGAACCTGAAAGAACTTTTAGGCAACTTAGGAGACAACAAAGGTTAAGAAGGAGACAACAACAGCAACATCAACGCCCAACCATGTCTGAACATAATACTGGTAGAAGCTCTAGAGGTGGACCTAACCCAAGAGGAGGTAGAGGACATGATCGTGGACCACAGACCCATACAGAAACAATAGTTGTTGATGATGAACACTGGCAGAGGCAGCAACTCATCAATGCAGGACCACAAGACATGGTCAATAGCGAGGGACGAGGCCTATGCGTGACTATGCCGTGCTTAATCCTGCTCATCTACAAACAGGCATTGCAAGACCAACCCTTCATACTGGTCCCTTTGAGTTCAAGCCAATGATGTTCCAAATGCTGCAAACTGCAGGGCAATTTGGAGGTTTTCCTCAAGAAGATCCATATGCGCACCTAAGGCAATTTCTGGATGTGTGCAGCAATTTTATCATCCCTGGAGTCTCAGAGGATGCTTTCAGATTGAAGCTTTTCCCATATTCTCTTAAGGATAAGGCCAAAAGTTGGTTGAACTCCTTGGAGCCAAACTCAATTCACACTTGGGATGAGCTAGCAGAAAAGTTTCTTGCAAAATACTTCCCTCCCAACAAAAATGCTAAGCTAAGAAATGATATCACTTCCTTCAAACAAAGGGAAGGGGAATCACTATTTGAGGCTTGGGAAAGGTGGAAAGAATTACTGAGAATGTGCCCACACCATGGCATTCCCGTGGTTATTCAAATGGAGACTTTCTATAATGGTCTAGATCAGCCCACTAGGTTGATACTTGATGCTTCATCAGGTGGTGTCATTCTAAACATGTCCTTTTCTGAGGCATGCAAGCTTATAGATGACATAGCCACCCATAACTCTCATTGGCCATCTGATAGATTTACTCCTGGAAAGAAGGCTGGTGTCTATGAAATAAGTGAAGTAACTGCTCTTTCTGCTCAGGTTGCCACCCTGACTAACATGATCAAAACCAAGAGCACTCCAAACGTGGCCACGTCTGAGAAACAGATTGCTGCAGCTGTTGAACCTACACCTACTGGGGGAGTAGTATGTGATTATTGTGAAGAAGGGCATGTGTATGAAGAGTGTCCCTATAACCCTCAGTCTGTAAACTTTGTATCTCAGAACAAAGGAAACGGTCCCTATTCCAACTCATACAATTCAAATTGGAGAAATCATCCAAATTTTAGTTGAAGAAACAACAATTCTCTGAATGCCAGTAACATTGCTCCTGCAATACCTCCAGGATTCCCCCCTCAGCAACAACAACAGAGGCAATATGTGCAGAATAACAACAATAGCAACTTGGAGGCCATGATGAAAAGCTTCATAAGTGATTGTAAAACAACTTTGCAAACTCATGAGTCTTCAATCAAAACTCTGGAAAACCAAATTGGGCAGATAGCTTCAGCTCTCACTCAAAGGCAGAATGGATCTCTCCCTTCTACTACTGAAACACCCTCATCATCATCTAACCCTAATGGTAATAATGGGGCGAATGGACAGGTAAATGCAATTTCTTTAAGAAGTGGTACTGAATATCGTGAACCAATTATGCCTGTGGAGAAAGAAGTGCCAGAAAAAGAGAAAGAAAAAGAAAAAGAGCCGAGCACAAGTGGTGAGAAAAAGAAGGATACTCCAGATATTGTGATGTCTAAACCAGACGTTACAACGTCTACTTTTGAACCAGGAATCAAGATAATGCCTAGGCTTGTACCTGAATATCCTCCTCCCCCATACCCTCAAAGATTAAAGAAAGCTCATGAAGACAAGCAATTCAGCAAGTTCATGGAGATGTTGAAGCAGCTACACATCAACCTTCCTTTAGTTGAAGCCTTACAGCAAATGCCAAACTATGCTAAGTTCCTGAAAGACATCATCACCAAAAGAAGAAGGCTATGGGAGTTTGAAACTGTTGCCTTAACTGAGGAATGTAGTTTAATTATGCAGAATAAACTCCCTAGAAAACTCAAGGATCCTGACAGTTTCACTATACCATGCTCCATTGGAGATTTTTATATTGGCAAAGCTTTGTGTGACTTGTGAGCAAGTATCAACTTGATGCCCAAGTCCATTTATGATAAACTTGGTATAGGAACTGCCAGACCTACTTCTTTAAGTCTCACTTTAGCTGATAAAAGTAGGGTATATCCTGAAGGTATATTAGAAGATGTTTTAATTAAAGTTGACAAGTTTGTGTTTCCAGTGGATTTTGTTATTTTAGATTTTGATGCAGATAAAGAAGTTCCCATCATTTTGGGGAGACCATTCTTAGCTACTGGAAGAACAATCATTGATGTGCAGAAAGGAGAATTGATCATGAGAGTCAATGACCAAGAAGTCAAGTTCAACGTGCTCAACGCACTCAAATATCCAGATCCTAACACAGAAGAATGTTCTTATGTGGTTGCCATTGATCATATGGTTCAGAAGCAATTCAACAAAGATAATGATCACTTGGAGAAGATTCTGGGCAATGCTGAAGTGCAAGAGTTTTTAGCAGAAGAAGTTGTTCCTCTAGACGTTATAACGTCTAATGCAGACGTTGCCACGTCTGAACCCCCTGAAGCAAAAGCTTGGACAAAAAGGTATGAATCTTTGGGTCAAGAAGAATCAAATCTCAAAAAGAACGTGCCCTCCATTAAAGAACCACCTACCTTGGAACTGAAGGTGTTACCTGAGCATTTAAAGTATGTCTTTTTAGGGGAAAATGATTCCCTACCTGTGATCATTTCTTCCAAACTCTCACAAGAGCAGGAGAATGATCTCATTACTACCCTGAAGAGACATAAGGAAGCAATTGGCTGGCAAATGGCCGACATCAAAGGTATCAGTCCCACAATCTGCATGCACAGAATTGTTTTGGAAGAAAATGCCAAGAATAACATCGAAGGGCAGAGGAGATTGAACCCGATAATGAAGGAGGTAGTAAAGAAAGAGATCATCAAGTGGTTGGATGCAGGAATCATCTACCCTATTAGTGATAGCTCGTGGGTGAGCCCAGTGCAGTGTGTGCCAAAGAAGGGTGGAGTTACTGTGGTAACAAATGATAAAAATGAGCTAATTCCAACAAGGACAGTAACAGGCTGGAGGATATGCATGGATTACAGGAAGCTTAACAAAGCAACTAAGAATGATCATTTCCCTCTTCCATTCATTGATCAAATGCTAGATAGGCTTGCAGGCAAGGAGTTCTATTGTTTTCTTGATGGTTATTCAGGCTACAACCAGATAGCCATAGCCCCTGAAGATCAAGAAAAGAAAACATTCACCTGTCCTTATGGTACCTTTGCCTTCAGAAGGATGCCATTTGGGTTGTGCAATGCTCCTGCAACATTTCAAAGGTGCATGATGGCCTTATTTTCTGATTTCATTGAAAATTCCATGGAAGTTTTTATGGACGATTTCTCAGTCTATGGAGATTCATACAAGGCATGCCTGGATAATTTGGAAGGAGTTCTAATAAGATGTGAAGAAACCAACCTAGTTCTTAACTGGGAAAAATGCCATTTTATGGTGCAAGAAGGAATAATGTTGGGACACAGGTTCTCAAAGAACGGATTAGAGGTGGACAAAGCAAATATTGATGTTATTGACAAGATACCTCCACCAACAACCATAAAAGGAGTCAGTGTTGGACTATATGATAACCTTAGAGGGGGGGTGAATAAGGTTATATTCTAAAATGAAATCTTTTTCTTGTTTTCGAAAAATTTACGATGCAAGTTTAAATCAAATGCGGAAAATAAGATTTAAACTATATGCAACACCTAAACAAGCTATAACAATGGCAGAAACAATTACAGTGATATTGAAAAATTAGCGCGATAATATCAAATACAATGACAGTTAACAATAATAACGAAAACACAAAGTAGAGATAAGGGAAAGAAGTACACCGTGATTTTAGCGAGGTTCGGGATAAAAGCCCTACTCCTCGGCCTCCGGCTTTGCAACCTTTGGACTTTGGTAATCACCACTATATTGTGAAGATACTTCTTCAGTGTTTACAAGCAAGCAACTTCAAATACAACAAACCTCTCAATTTTCCCCAAATTGAGAACCCAAGCTTCCCGCTAAGGATTTCACCGATTCAATCTCCCGATTGAATGACTCAAGAACGCTATCCCAAGATTTCACAAACAATTCAATCTCCCTGATTGAATTACCCAAGAGTTTGAACTCCTAGGATTTCTCAGCAAACAAGAATAGCAATCTTACAGATCAAACTATGATCCAATCTCTCAAACAATATGATTCAGCAGTTAAGAGAGATGATGTGATTGGAACCTTTGAAATTTGAAGAACGTGTAAAGATGAAACTTATGAAAGATCAGTTCTTCAAAGATCTTTTGATGCGATGGATTTGAATATGAAAATGAAAGAATGAAAAACCTTTAATTTGAAGAACAATAGAAGATGATTTCTATGAATGATCAGTTCTTCAAAAACTTTTTCTTTTTGGTTTGACAATTACGCTTTGTTTTTCACGATGAAATGATTTGTCAAAAGGGTTCAGTTTTATCGTGAAAACCCTAGAGCCTTTTATAGAGAATATGAAAATATGACCGTTGAAAATGATTTGTAACACTGTTGTGATAAGTGAAGAATCGATTGATTTCTTGAAAGGAATAGGATGAAAATCGATTTTGCTTTCTAAAAGAAAGTAAGAAATCGATTACTTGCTTGAAAGCAAGGAAGCCACAAATCGATTTCTTGCTTGAAAGCACAAAGTCATCAATCGATTGTTTTCTTTCTAAAACAAGTTCTTTTATAAACAAGCAAGCTATGATGAATCGATTGTTGGCTTTACCAAAGAAGTGGGAAATCGATTTCTTTCTTCCAAGGAGGAGGGGAAATCGATTTGTAGCTTTAAAATACAAAGGCAAATCGATTTTTGACTTTAGAGAACAAAGGAAATCGATTTATGGCTTTAACAACAAGTAGAAACCAATTTCTAGATTCATGTACAAAATTCTTTACTTCAAAAACAAATTCTTTTAAAACTTTTCTTTAAAAACAACAAATCATGATTCAAACTATTAATTTAAAACAACTTGTGTCTAATCTAATAAATCATGATTTTATAGAAAACATTTTTCCAAGACAGTTCTATTTTAAAAGATCATCTCTCAACTACAGCAATCATAAAGTTTAAGTAGAAGAGACCTTACATATGTCTTAAGCAAAGCGAATAACAAATAAGTCCTTGGATGGATTTGGTCCTTGCTCACTTCACCTTTAAGCTTCTATCCTTTAACTTGACACGCCAAGCGCCTTTGATCATATCTATGTGCATTGTTTCACCCTCGCGCTTAGACTCACTTTGTAACCATTAGCAAACATATTGTAATTTGTTATCATACAAAACAAAGAGTGTTTGACCTTGGTTCAACAAACTCCCCTTTTGATGATAACAAATTACCTTATGCATAGGGAGGCGATAAACAAGAAATAACGGCATAAGCTTTCCCTAAGCATAAGCATTAAGAAAATAAACAACTTACATGCAAGAGAACCAAACATAATGAGTTAAATAAACAAACAAAGAAGACAAAGAAGACTTTTCTCCCCTTTGTTTTCATCAAAAGGAGGAAGACACGCAAGACAGATAGCATATAATATAACAAGCACATAGCATCTCAAAAATACATCACATAATCACAAGCTAGCAAAATCAAGCATACCGAGCTCTCTCCGAATCTTACAAAATTGCGCTTCGGCTAGTGGTTTCGTGAAGATGTCTGCTAGTTGGTCATCGGTGCCTACAAATTTTAATGCTATGCTCCCCCTAGAAACATGGTCTCTAATGAAATGATGTCTTATCTCTATATGCTTAGTTCTAGAGTGTTGGATGGGGTTCTTAGCAATGTTAATGGCACTAGTGTTATCACATAGAACTGGCACATTATCATATAACAAACCAAAATCCTCCAAAGTCTGTTTCATCCACAAAACTTGTGCAACACAATTTCCAACCGCCACATATTCTGCTTCAGCGGTGGACAAAGCAACACTGTTCTGCTTTTTACTAGACCAGGAAGTCAAACAAGGTCCTAAGAAATGACAGGTTCCACTAGTACTCTTCCTATCTAATGTACAACCAGCAAAATCAGCATCACAAAAACCGACCAAATCAAATTGACTCGATTTCGGGTACCACAGTCCAAAATCTGTAGTTCCCTTAACATATCTAAGAATCCGTTTTACAGCTTTTAAATGTGATTCTTTGGGACATGCTTGAAATCGAGCACACACAAGCACACGGAAAACATAATATCAGTGCCGGGAAGCGCTTAAATATATAAAGACTACCGATCATACCTCGATACATTGTTTCATTTACCGGTTTACCTTGTTCATCCTTGTCCAATTTGGTCGCAGTCGCCATTGGAGTGCCAATTTTCTTTAGTAACTCCTTTGAGAACTTATTTTGACTGATGAATATTCCATCTTTCATTTGTTTCACTTGAAGTTCCAAAAAGAAGTTTAACTCCCCCATCATGCTCATTTCAAACTCACTAGTCATCATGTCAGAAAACTCCTTGCACAATTCATCATTAGTAGATCCAAATATAATATCATCAACATAAATTTGAACTACAATGAGATGTTTGCCTTTGGTTTTAAGGAATAAGGTAGAATTAATCTTACCCTTCTTGAAACCATTTGCAATTAAATGTTTGCTTAATCTCTCATACCAAGTTTTGAATGATGAGTTTTCGAATTCTCCTCCATGATCGCTTCTAATTTCCTTGATAGCTAAGTTTTTCTCATTCTCAGTAACTTCGCACAACTTAGCAAACTTGTTGAAAGCATCACTTTTATTAGCAAGTAAAATAGTCCAAGTGTATCTAGAATAATCATCAACAATTACAAACACATACTTGGCTCCTCCTAGACTTACAACATCAATTTCACCAAATAAATCAAGATGCAACAATTCAAGCACATTTTTGGTAGAAATAACAGGTTTTGATTTGAAAGAAGTTTTATGCATTTTACCCAATTGACATGCATCACATAATTGACCTTTTCATACTTAAGTTTGGGTAAACCTCTAACATGTTCATTTGCACATAATTTAGATAGAAGTTCCATACTAGCATGTCCTAAGCGTCTATGCCACACATCCACATCATCAAGTAAAGAAGGCATGCATACAATATCATCACCAATAGTGTCAAAATCAACATAATAAACATTGTTTTCACGAAAACCGACAATGTGAAAGTTAGAAGCTTCATGCACAATAAGACATTTATCTTTTGAGAAATAATCATCAAAGTCATTATCACATAGTTGACTTACACTTAGTAAATTAAATTTAACACCATCAACTAATAAAGCATTTCTAATTTTGATTGTGTTTTCCTTACCCACACAACCTTTACCTATTACACGAGCAGTTTCATTATTGGCGAACTTCACAGATCCACTAGCCTTGTTGCTTAACTTCAAGAATAGTGAAGCATCACTAGTCATATGCCTTGAGCACCCACTGTCAACCATCCATACATTTCCCTTTTTGGATAGTCTACGCACCTACAAAGGAAAAATCAAACACTAGTGCGAGGTACCCAAATTTTGTTGGGTCCATGGAGGTTAGTTCTCAAGGGATTTGTTTTCACAATCCACCTTGGTTTCTTGCAAGCAGGTGTCATACCCCAATTTTGTCCGGCTTAGGTCAAAACCCTAATTTTCCCCAAAAATAAATAAGTAGAAGAACAAAGAGCATCATGTATTGCATTTAGGTTTTTAAAAGTCATTTCCAAGTTTCTAAAATCATTTTCGGAGTTGGAATACACTTTTGGAGCAAATTAGAGTTTTTTAGGTCAAAGGGTATTTTGGTCATTTTGCAAAAAGGGTAATTTCTCAGGAAAAGCCATGGAACATGCATTTTTGAGTCCTAAAAGTCATCTCATTGTTTTTAAGATGATGTTTGGAGTTGGAAGACATGTTTTATGCAGAGAGTTGAGTTTTGGGGCAAAATTACGGTTTTTTGACCAAAAGGGCATTTTGGTCATTTCACTAAGACCAATAATTTCTCAGTAAAAACCACTATGCATCTCTTGGGGAATTTATTTGGGTCTAAAAGGGTGGAGGTTGTGCATTTTGTGCACCATTGAAATATTTTTGGCATGGAATTCAAGTTTTGAACAAAAGGGCAAAATGGTCATTTCCTTTGAGGTGGGGTCAACAAAATCAATTTTGGGATTGGTGAGGTCATGGAATTCAGAGCCCAATCATGGAATCATAGGATAGGGCCCAAAATGGCATGAATAAGAAAGAAAGATCTAGAAGGGAATATTCTACATTTTGAATGATGAAAGGATAAGGATTAGTACAAAAATGACAACTTGCAAGTTTTCCACTCATTCTCTCACTTGTGTGCTGCGAATTTCCTCTCATTTCCAGCCCATATTTTGTGCTTTTTCATGCCCATGATCCTTGTGAAATGATCCTTAGCCATTGATTAAAATTTTTGATCAAATCCTAGGCCATAACTCAATGTAAAAAGACCTAAATGCCCCCAACAATTTTTGCTCTCCAAGACCACTCCAAAAACGTGTACAACCAGCTGATTTGTGCTTCTTGAGTGTCCCTAATCCTTGTGCATTGCAATCTTGACCCTCCATTTAAATTCTATCTCAAATCCTAGTGGTTTACAAAAGCACATTGTCACAAATGCCCTTAAAATTGGTCCTCATATAAAAGCCCAAAATTAGAGACTCACTCACACACACTCTCATTTTCTCAAAACCTAGAAAACAATTCTCTCCTCTCTTCTCTAGCATCAGGCCGTAACCTACCTCTCCCTCCCCTTCCTTCATTTTTGATTTCTTCTTCATTTCTCACCATCAAACCTTCAATACACTTCATCCTAACAATAAACCACCTTCAAAACTTCCCTAATCCTTCAAGATCCATCAAAATCCACCCAAGAGGAGGCACTTTGCGTGAGATTCAAAAGGATATAGGGGCTGTTCTTCAAGTTACTTTGCTTCATTTTGCTTCTTGCTCCTTTTTCTAGCTAGTTCTTGAGGTAAGTTTTTCATCCTTTGCATTTTCTTTAACTCTCATGATGTAAATCCTTCTTCTACCCCTCTTTTCCTTCTCAAAGGCTTAGAGGACTTGTTTCCAACACTATGACAAGGACATTGGGAGCCTTGGGTGTTGGCAATGAGTCCTTGGCCTAGAGAGGATTTTCTTGTGTTTTCACCATATTATGTGCATTTCATACTCATTTTTCCATGTCTTCCTTGCATATTTCATTTTGTTGGCACCATTTTTCAAATTAAAAATTCATTTCTCATACATAGAGGTTTCGGCCTAAAGCAAAAATTAGGGTTAATATGTGTTCTTGATCATTTCATGGTTTGAAGTTGGAAGATGGCTTGATTTTGAATATGTGTGGTTTAGGGTTTTGGTTTCAAAAATTAGGGGTTTATGTTTCCTTTTGTTTTTCTTAATGTTTAGTGTGAACAAAATATATGAGTTGCTTGATTGTTGTTTAGTGGTATAGCATGACAATTTAGGGTTTTATCTTGTGTATGGTTCTATGTGTTGATTATGCAATTAGTATGAAATAAATTGGTGTTTAGGATATAGCATGGTTTCGGCCTTGAGGCCATTTTTGTGCAATATTTTGTGCTTAAAATGTGTGTTTTATCTTGTGTAGATAAGTATAATTGTGTTAATGTGTTTTTAACCTTTCACCACTCATTTACTTTTTACCCTACCACTTCACTAACTTTTACCAAAAAAGTATAAAAACATTTTACCACCTACTTACTCTTTACTTTACTACCTCATTAACTTTTTACTTTTTATATTCTTACTTTACCATCTCATTAAATAATTACCATTTACCTCATGCATCTTTTACTTTACCATTCATTAACTTTTTACTAAAAGTTTTTACTACTTATCAATTTGCAAAAATACCCAAAACATTTTTACACTTTGCATTTCATCACTTGTGTGATACATACTTGTGTTTGCACATTAATACTTGCATGCTTTCATATGCTCACACGTTCATGCATTCTCATATGCTTATGCCTATTGCATTCTCTTACTCTCTTACATGATCATACATTCATTAATATTATATCATCCATTCATAAATAAAATGTTCATGCATCTTTGTATATGCTCATTCTTGCATTCATTCTCAAATGTTCATACATTCCCATATGCTTATGCCTATTGCATTCATTAACCTTATGTTACACATTCATTCTTACATGTTATGCCTCTTGCATTCATGCTTACATGTTCATGCATTTATTTATACCATGTCTTGCATTCATTCTCACATGTTCATGCATTCATTTATACTATGTCGTGCATTCATTGATGCTCATTCATTCATTGTATGCTCATGCACAGTTACCTCGTGTGCATTCATGTCTACATGTTCATTCATCCAAACTAGGAATATCCTATGCCTATGATCAATTGCATTCTATTGTCTATGATGCCATTTAAATGTCTTGATTTAATTGTGTGCCCTTTCATCCCCTTGTATGACCTCCTAATGAAGACGTAAGCCTACATGCATGTTGTAGCAATGAGTAATTAGGGTAAATACACCTCTTTCTCACACACACGCACACAATTGTCTTGAGAAATTTGCCTTGCATCTTTGACAATTGAATCCTTTGATTATATTGGCATGTTTAATCTTGGTTGGTGAATAACACGTCCATGATTGCTTGATTGTGGAAGTATGAGTCTTATTCATTCATTTGCACTTGGTTATGGATTTAGAATTGATTGAAATGTTCTACTTGTTTTTTGTAAATCTTTTTCCAAACCAAATTCTTTTCTAAAATAAATTTTCAAAGCAAAATCAAATGTTTTTCCAATAAAAACCCCTTTTCCTAAAAACTCATAGGAGGCAAATCGGACGTACGGCCGATGTTGTCTAGCGTCCTGAGACCAGAGCTGTACAGCTCAAACGTCTTAGGATACTTATGAGAAATAAAACAAATAATTGATAATTTCAAACCCTTTTTCCTAAATGAGCAAGGTATCGATTCGGATGTACTTCCGATATTGGTTAGCGTCTTAGGGTTAGCGAGCTGTACAGTTCGTGCGAGCCTAAGATACTTGCTCAATAAAAGCAATCAATCTTGCAACAAACCCTTTTCCTAAAAAATCAAAAAGATCATTTTTTCAAAAAGTAGCGGGGCACGTCGTCCGGACAAGGCGGGGTTGTCTTTGTTCTAGGTCTATTGGACTGTACAGTCTAGGACCGAAAACCCCTACAATAAAAAAACACCAACACACTTCTTTCTTAGAAAATCACAAAAGCCGTCTTCGGACGCAAAAAAGCACACTTTCAAAAAAATCACAAAGCCGTCTTTGGACGCGACAAAACGAACTACGTAGCTTTGATCCTCATCTCGGTGAGAGTAGTGCGTAGGAGCGGTACTGTCCGTCAAGCACCCTTTTAAAAAAATCTTTGTTTTGTTCCGCTTTTCAAGGATATCCAAAAATATTCTTTTTCTCGTTTCCAATAAAATATTTTCTCAATCAAAAGAAAAGAAAAGAAGTAGAACGATCGTTTCAAATCAAACATTTCAAAACCACACATCAAATTAAAGGTTCCCTTTCGGTAGAAAGGAGGTGCGGGTGCTTATACCTTCCCGCACCTAACCGACCCCGAACCTACATCCCTTGTTTTCGAAAAGACCACCCGCCTTGTACAAAAAGACGTTTTTTCAATGTTTTCGTCTCAAAACTAAAATATTGGTGGCGGCTTCATAAACCTTCCCACGTTGTACATCGAGAAATCCAAACCGGATTTTTCGGGTGCAACATTTGCGACTTCATCGGGATTAACTTTTCTTTTTTAAGAAAAACGAGGTCAAGCCTAATTAATTTGATGCGTGGTTTAAATTGTTTGATTTGGAAAATTTGTTCTATCTCTCTTCTTTTCTTCCTTTTCTTTTTCTTTTTCTTTGTCTGCGTGATGCTTGATGGTTTCTCTTGCATTATTATGTTCATTGTGTTGCATTCATGTGCATTTGTTTATTTCTACACTTGTTTCTTGTTTCTTCTCCTACCCCTTTCTTTCTTTACTTATGCATCATATTCCCTTTATCTCGCATGTTCCCCTCTTCTTCGCTCCCTTTCTTTGGTAAGTTCATGCATTTTTTCCCTTCTATCATGATCCCCTCTTCTTAGCTCCTCTTCTTAAGGTAAGTAGGGTTTAGATGATTGTTAATACCTTAGGTTGATTTCTTGCTTAGACTTGAATGATATGTGCAAAACCCAGGGTAGATGACTCTCTTTGTCCGGATCAATTTCTCGGATTTTCTTTGCAGGTGGGGGGGTATATGCATCATTATGCTCCTACACACACTTTCACTGTTTTTACCCTTGTGTGATTTTTGGTGAGACAGCCCTACACCCGGGCTAGAGTATATCTTAGGCTAGAACGAAGTCATTAGTGGCTGCACTTTGGACGTCACGTCTTTTCGTGTGGTTCGCGAAGACTTCACCTAGAGTTTGGCTTTGTTCGAAGGGCTCATCACTTGGACGCACGCCCCCGCCGATCGGGCGCTTTCGGATGAGGTCGTTGGCTCTAGGAACCTTATTTAGGGCCCTCTTGTTAGTGCTTACCTTGAAGTACCCCTTAGAAAAGCCTTAGATCCTGTCTCTAAGAAACCCAGAGGACACAAAGGAGCTGCATACCACGCATCCAAACCTTTTTGAAAAACGATTATTTTTCCGAATTCCAACCGTTGAAAATCCTATGTTGTAAATAACTTTCTTTCAATCATCCTCATCATGCATTCATTCATGCATGTCAAGTCGCATTATCGCCGTCATCTTCATATAAAGACATCATTTGCATTGCATAAAACAAAAACTTGATAAAATTCATACATGCATTTTTTCTCTATCTCATTAAGGTTTGTTAGGAATGCATTCTCCATGCGTGTGCATTTCCATTCACTAAGGCTTTTTTCCCTAATTTTTGAAAGATCCAAAAAATTGTGTCTTATTAGGGCGCGTCTCATGCATCATTGTTTTCCTTTTTCACACATCATGAAAAAATAATACATTAACCTCTCATTTTGCATGCAATTCCATTCAATAAAAAAATCATGTCTTTCCATGCATTTTTTTATCATTGTGAGTATCATGCATTTCATTGCACAAAAAATGAAAACAAGAAAGCATTTCATTCATAATCATGAACAAAAATCATCATCAAATTTATTCAAAATATAGCATTCATGCATCATTTCATTAACCTCATCACTTTAGTTCAAATACATCATTCCTCCATACATGCATCTTTCAAAAAGGAAGGGGCATTGGCATTTCATACTTTGCCTTGCCTTTAAAAATCATCATTTAGGAAAAAGCATCATTCCCGCATCTTTCATCATGTAAAAAAAAAAAAAGGGGGCATCAGCATTTCATATTTTGTCTTGCCTCTATAAAAATCATTTTGAAAAAGAAGTATCTTGCATCCTACATCATTGCATCATTTGCAGATAAATAAAGTTCCAATTTTGAATCATTCGTCTTGCATTCCATTTCATTACATAAAAATGAAAACAATTATCATCTTCATAGCATAAACATTTCATTTATAATCAAAGAGGAAAAAGCTCCTCGCCAAGTTCATCCAAAACATGACATTCATGCATAAACATTATTTCAAAAAAAAGGACACAGTAGAACTACGTACGCTTTGATTCCTCATCACAGGGAGGATACGTAGGAGCGGGTCCGCCCGTCAACATAACAAATAAAAATTTCATTTTTGAAAAAGTATCTTTCTCGCATCATTCAAAAATGCATTTCATTTTGCATCAAAATCATAAAAACCTTTTAGAATAATTACACTTTTCAAGTGATCATTTTTTCCACTTGCATATCATAGTGTTTTCACATACAATAAATAGTTTTGATGAGAGACGAGATGGTCTTGCAAAATAATCATTCTTTCAAAATTTCAAGGTGTTCCAAGGTGCTCATTTCCGAGTCAAGAGCTCATAAAATCAAAAATATTGCATCTCATCCATTCCATGATAAAAGACTGAAATAGTTCATCAAAAAGTTTTTATATCATGTTTTAACTAATGTTAATCTTCCGTGAAGCGTTCTTCTAGTAAGCATGCATGCCACGTGCATTTTCTCTTGTTTGAGTCAGTCAATTTCCTTCAATCATCATCATCCCCCATCCAAGTCTAATCCCGCCCCGTCCACCCATAAAGTGCATGTTCTCTCCCATCAGTGCATACCTGACTTTTTGGTTCATTCTCACTAACACTTTAAGTCCTCCATGCCGGGGCAAGTCTGTGATCACTAATTTCCCTTGTTAAATATCATATTCCTTCAGTGCAAGTCTTTCAAAAAATAATAATAAATAAGAAAATAAGCTCGCTAGGTTGAAAACCCGCAAAGGGCGGCCTAGACACAAAAAAAAGCGCCCGGTGGATTGAAAACTCGCAAAGAGCGGTCCAGGCAAAAGTTAGGGCATAAAAAAAAAAAGAGAAAAAATGTAAAGAAAGGAGCAAGCACATATAGATAGATGAACAGTTTTCATGTTTTACAAAAAAATAAATAAGCAATCAGGATTTGAAATGAAGTTTGGCCATCTCCTCAAAAATCCCAAAATCCCAGAAAGTCCCTTTCCTACCCACCTTAAGCCAAGAAAAACCAAAATCCAAAATCACCCTAGACAAGGATCACCTCAAATATAAAAAAAAACAGTGCATCACTTCTTATCAGCTCACCCGAGTCAAAGAACAAAAAAAAAAAAAAAAAAAAAAAAAAAAAGAGAAAGAAAAAAGGGGATTCAAAAATGAAAATCCCAAAGCTAAGGAAAATACAAAAGAAATGTAAGTGGTGAGCTGATACATGTTACCACAAAACACAAGAGATCCTTGTCTCAATAAATCTTCCAACACCTTCTTTGTGTATAACTACCCCTTCTTCCATAAATCGCAAACACTTCCCTCGGCACCTTGCCCTCCACAAACCCTTAGCCGGGAATAAAACTTCCAAACACCTCATCAAGCCAAATAACCATCATAAATCATCGATCGTCACCAACGCCGAATAAAAATCATCCTACCATTACCCCCAAATACTTCATTAAGCCCAATCATCCTTCGTCCACAAAACACCACAATCCCGAAAAGTCCATTCCGATCAATGATGATTCTTTGTTGTTTTCTCAAATTTTAAATCTTAGAACAACTAAGTTTATCCGTCTCACGATGTGTTTGCTCAAAAGAAAAAACAAATGATCGAAAAAGAAAGTCGATCAAGAAAAAACAAACCCTCGTGAAAAGAAATGAGGAATAAAAACAAACAAATGAAAAAAGAAAGCTGACAAAATAAAAAGAGGGACTTGCACTCCGAAACCCATTCAAGCTGCATTAAAACAAGGTTTAGTGATCACCAAGTGAGGCTTCTTTCACGCTAAAAGTCAAGACATTTGCACTGAGAACACTACTCAGATCCAAAAGATGGGGCACTCTCTTCACCTCCCGCCCACCCTGGTCTTGGGAATGTCTATTCAATGCCCTCCCATGTCACTCCAGTTGTCAATACCTCCAAGCAGGGGCAAGGGCGTTCCCATTCCTTCACCTCATTCAACCTCACCGGGGCAATCTCTCAACTCACTATCCTAAACAAGGCCCTGTCATTCTAATTGGGGCAGTTTTGTCCTTGTTATGACCAGGGCAACATCAAACTTTATGGGTTGAGACAAAATCTCTTCGCCCCACCTTTCGTTTCAAAAGCCGAAGCATTCCCAATTCATCATCTTCTACACCCTAGTTGTTGTCACCACTAGAGCAGGGCAAGCTATTCACTCATCAAAGACACGAATTGGGGCAATCTTGTATCTCTTGATCCTCATGAGCTTCGACAATAATCGTATTCGTCATTCCTTCACTCGTCATGAATGTCCATCCCAAGTGAATCGACTCACTCATTCACATTTGCACTCCTATGCATGCTTACTAGACAATGCTTCAAAAAGAGAGAACACAAGTTGTTTACGTGGTATACGAAATTCAGTCATCATGGAAAGGAAAGAGAAAACAAATGAGGCTATTTGTAAATAAAAACCTTGAGAACACGAGTTTGAATCAAATTCAACTTTTCAACGGAATGGTCAATAATCATCTCAATTCCTTGCATCCAAAGTCTCGCATCTCGTCATCACAAAAATGTTTACCTCATGCATCTAGGCATTTCAATCTATTCATCATAGCATATGCATCAAAGCATTACATTTGCATCTTCACATTTTGTGCATTCATCACATAGCAAAAACAAAAAAGGTGTTCCACGTCTGTTGCACCATATTAATATTTGCATTTCATAGAGGAAAATAGTAAAAAAGAAAAAGCAAAAATCTTTTCATTGCATTGGCATCATATTAATGTTCGCCCTTCATAAAGAGGAAAAGAACAAAATCATTTCATGTCATATCATGCATCAAAGTATTGCATTTGCATCCTCACATAGAAAAGTATGGAAAATTTCTTTAACCAGTTATCTTGGCGCATGAGGGTCGCCCAAAGTTGACCGCTTGTAGGGCTTTAGTGCTCGCCTTTATCCTTAGGGATTAGGTTGTATCTTGTAGGGCTTCAGTGTTCGCCTTCATCCTTAGGGATTAGGTTGTTATCCTGTAGGGCTTTAGTGCTCGCCTTTATCCTTAGGGATTAGGTTGTATCTTGTAGGGCTTCAGTGCTCGCCTTCATCCTTAGGGATTAGGTTGTTATTCTGTAGGGCTTTAGTGCTCGCCTTTATCGTTAGGGATTAGGTTGTATCTTGTAGGGCTTTGCTGCTCGCTTCATCCTTAGGGATTAGGTTGTTATCTGTAGGGCTTTAGTGCTCGCCTTCATCCTTCGGGACTAGGTTGTATCTTGTAGGGACTTAAAGTGTTGACCCTCAAAAAAAAAAAAAAATAAAATAAAATAAAAAATAAATAAATAAATAAATAAATAAATAAATAGAAGAAGAAAATCAAAACATTCCCTGTCATCCAACACTCCATATCATTCATCATTTCACAAACATTCCTTTGTCATTTAATCATCAGACATTAAAGCAATGCATTTGCATCATATTAACGTTAGCATTTCCATAAAAGAAAAAGAACAGAAATCATTGCATCAAACATCAGAGCATTGCATCATATTAATGTTTGCGTTTCATGGAAAAAGCAAAAAAAAAAATAGTCGGGAAAAAAGTCGACAAAAGACAAAAGAAAATCAAAAATAGCATCTCCTAGCATTCATCATTACACCAAAATCATAGCATGGCATGCATTTTGTAACACACCCTTGCATAACATGCTTTCGCATAACATGCATCCACACTCCATCTCAATTCTCGCATCACCGGTGGCGTATGCGGTACCTCAATCGGTCGCGGTAGCATTGGCCATTTCAATCAATCAACCAACAGATTCGTGAATCCTTCAGACCTAAGCGTCCCCTTCAGACCCAAGCCGCCCCTTCGGACTTCACCTCGTATTCGAGCTACGAGTAAGTCCTTCAGACCTCGTTAGGTCCAAATCGAAAAGGATAGCCGTGGTCGGCCTAAGACGAGCTTGATCCAGAGAAGTATCGAGATCTAGACTTGGTATTGTCTCCCCGGCCGCTCTTGAAGACCACCTCGCCCGTTGGCAAACTCGGATCGCGGCGCGGTTCGTTAAAAGGCTTTAAGCGACCTCGATTGTCGGTTTCGCCATCGAGGACCGATACCTTCTTTCTTGCTTTCTTTATCGCTTTCTTTATTGCCTTATTTCCTACTTTTCTTTGGCTTGCGAGGTTGGCACACAATTCATTTCTTGCTTTCGTCGGCCCACCGAGGGTTGACAATTCATTTCTGTTCTCTGGCTTACCGAGGTTGGCACCAATTCATTTCTTGCTTTTGTTAAACTATCGAGGGTTGACAATTCATTTCCTACTTTTTCTTTGGCTTATCGAGGTTGGCACCAATTCATTTCTTGCTTTCGTCTTACCACCGAGGGTTGACAATTCATTTCGCTTTACCGGGCTTGCGAGGTTGGCACCAATTCATTTCTTGCTTTTGTCGCTTATCGAGGGTTGACAATTCTTTTCTCGCTATTTTGGCTTCGCGAGGGTGGGCACCAATTCATTTCTGCTTTCGTGGCTTACATCGAGGGTTGTTGATTCATTCATTAAAAAAGAGAAAGGAAAATTCGGGTTTCTCCAAATGGACAAAATTGGTATATTTTTGAATTCTTTATTTCTATTTTACCTTGAAATATGTCTCGCGCAATTCACATTTCTTGGTAAAATCCAAATAAAGAGGCATTGTCATACCCCAATTTTGTCCGCTTTAGGTCAAAACCCTAATTTTCCCCAAAAATAAATAAGTAGAAGAACAAAAAGAGCATCATGTATTGCATTTAGGTTTTTAAAAGTCATTTCCAAGTTTCTAAAATCATTTTGGAGTTGGAATACACTTTTGGAGCAAATTAGAGTTTTTAGGTCAAAAAGGTATTTTGGTCATTTTGCAAAAGGGTAATTTCTCGGGAAAAGCCATGGAACATGCATTTTTGAGTCCTAAAAGTCATCTCATTGTTTTTAAGATGATGTTTGGAGTTGGAAGACATGTTTTATGCAGAGAGAGTTGAGTTTTGGGGCAAAATTACGGTTTTTGACCAAAAGGGCATTTTGGTCATTTCACTAAGACCAATAATTTCTCAGTAAAAACCACTATGCATCTCTTGGGAATTTATTTGGGTCTAAAAGGGTGGAGGTTGTGCATTTTTGTGCACCATTGAAATATTTTTGGCATGGAATTCAAGTTTTTTTTGAACAAAGGGCAAAATGGTCATTTCCTTTGAGGTGGGGTCAACAAAATCAATTTTGGGATTGGTGAGGTCATGGAATTCAGAGCCCAATCATGGAATCATAGGATAGGGCCCAAAATGGCATGAATAAGAAAGAAAGATCTAGAAGGGAATATTCTACATTTTGAATGATGAAAGGATAAGGATTAGTACACAAAATGACAACTTGCAAGTTTTCCACTCATTCTCTCACTTGTGTGCTGCGAATTTCCTCTCATTTCCAGCCCATATTTTGTGCTTTTTCATGCCCATGATCCTTGTGAAATGATCCTTAGCCATTGATTAAAATTTTTGATCAAATCCTAGGCCATAACTCAATGTAAAAAGACCTAAATGCCCCTGACAATTTTTGCTCTCCAAGACCACTCCAAAAACGTGTACAACCAGCTGATTTGTGCTTCTTGAGTGTCCCTAATCCTTGTGCATTGCAATCTTGACCCTCCATTTAAATTCTATCTCAAATCCTAGTGGTTTACAAAAGCACATTGTCCACAAATGCCCTTAAAATTGGTCCTCATATAAAAGCCCAAAATTAGAGACTCACTCACACACACTCTCATTTTCTCAAAACCTAGAAAACAATTCTCTCCTCTCTTCTCTAGCATCAGGCCGTAACCTACCTCTCCCCCCCTTCCTTCATTTTTGATTTCTTCTTCATTTCTCACCATCAAACCTTCATAATACACTTCATCCTAACAATAAACCACCTTCAAAACTTCCCTAATCCTTCAAGATCCATCAAAATCCACCCAAGAGGAGGCACTTTGCGTGAGATTCAAAAAGGATATAGGGGCTGTTCTTCAAGTTACTTTGCTTCATTTTGCTTCTTGCTCCTTTTTCTAGCTAGTTCTTGAGGTAAGTTTTTCATCCTTTGCATTTTCTTTAACTCTCATGATGTAAATCCTTCTTCTACCCCTCTTTTCCTTCTCAAAGGCTTAGAGGACTTGTTTCCAACACTATGATGACAAGGACATTGGGAGCCTTGGGTGTTGGCAATGAGTCCTTGGCCTAGAGAGGATTTTCTTGTGTTTTCACCATATTATGTGCATTTCATACTCATTTTCCATGTCTTCCTTGCATATTTCATTTTGTTGGCACCATTTTTCAAATTAAAAATTCATTTCTCATACATAGAGGTTTCGGCCTAAAGCAAAAATTAGGGTTAATATGTGTTCTTGATCATTTCATGGTTTGAAGTTGGAAGATGGCTTGATTTTGAATATGTGTGGTTTAGGGTTTTGGTTTCAAAAATTAGGGGTTTATGTTTCCTTTTGTTTTTCTTAATGTTTAGTGTGAACAAAATATATGAGTTGCTTGATTGTTGTTTAGTGGTATAGCATGACAATTTAGGGTTTTATCTTGTGTATGGTTCTATGTGTTGATTATGCAATTAGTATGAAATAAATTGGTGTTTAGGATATAGCATGGTTTCGGCCTTGAGGGCCATTTTTGTGCAATATATTTGTGCTTAAAATGTGTGTTTTATCTTGTGTAGATAAGTATAATTGTGTTAATGTGTTTTTAACCTTTCACCACTCATTTACTTTTTACCCTACCACTTCACTAACTTTTACCAAAAAAGTATAAAAACATTTTACCACCTACTTACTCTTTACTTTACTACCTCATTAACTTTTTACTTTTTATATTCTTACTTTACCATCTCATTAAATAATTACCATTTACCTCATGCATCTTTTTACTTTACCATTCATTAACTTTTTACTAAAAGTTTTTACTACTTATCAATTTGCAAAAATACCCAAAACATTTTTACACTTTGCATTTCATCACTTGTGTGATACATACTTGTGTTTGCACATTAATACTTGCATGCTTTCATATGCTCACACGTTCATGCATTCTCATATGCTTATGCCTATTGCATTCTCTTACTCTCTTACATGATCATACATTCATTAATATTATATCATCCATTCATAAATAAAATGTTCATGCATCTTTGTATATGCTCATTCTTGCATTCATTCTCAAATGTTCATACATTCCCATATGCTTATACTATTGCATTCATTAACCTTATGTTACACATTCATTCTTACATGTTATGCCTCTTGCATTCATGCTTACATGTTCATGCATTTATTTATACCATGTCTTGCATTCATTCTCACATGTTCATGCATTCATTTATACTATGTCGTGCATTCATTGATGCTCATTCATTCATTGTATGCTCATGCACTGATTACCTCGTGTGCATTCATGTCTACATGTTCATTCATCCAAACTAGGAATATCCTATGCCTATGATCAATTGCATTCTATTGTCTATGATGCCATTTAAATGTCTTGATTTAATTGTGTGCCCTTTCATCCCCTTGTATGACCTCCTAATGAAGACGTAAGCTACATGCATGTTGTAGCACGAGTAATTAGGGTAAATACACCTCTTTCTCACACACACGCACACAATTGTCTTGAGAAATTTGCCTTGCATCTTTGACAATTGAATCCTTTGATTATATTGGCATGTTTAATCTTGGTTGGTGAATAACACGTCCATGATTGCTTGATTGTGGAAGTATGAGTCTTATTCATTCATTTGCACTTGGTTATGGATTTAGAATTGATTGAAATGTTCTACTTGTTTTCAGAAATCTTTTTCCAAACCAAATTCTTTTCTAAAATAAATTTTCAAAGCAAAATCAAATGTTTTTCCAATAAAAACCCCTTTTCTAAAAACTCATAAGGAGGCAAATCGGACGCACGTCGATGTTGTCTAAGCGATCTGAGACGGCATGCTGGCTCAAGCGTCTTAGGATACTTATGAGAAATAAAACAAATAATTGATAATTTCAAACCCTTTTTCCTAAATGAGCAAGGTATCGATTCGGATGTACTTCCGATATTGGTTAGCGTCTTAGGGTTAGCGGTACATAGTTAAATGCGAGCCTAAGATACTTGCTCAATAAAAGCAATCAATCTTGCAACAAACCCTTTTCTAAAAATCAAAAGATCATTTTTCAAAAAGTAGCGGGGCACGTCGTGCATGCGAGTGGGGTTGTCTTTGTTCTAGGTCTATTGGGATTTACATGCTAGATCAAGAAAACCCTACAATAAAAAACACCAACACACTTCTTTCTTAGAAAATCACAAAAGCCGTCTTCGGACGCAAAAAGCACACTTTCAAAAAAATCACAAAGCCGTCTTGGACGACAAGCGAGAACTCACGTAGCTTTGATCCCTCATCTCGGTGAGGAGTGCGTAGGAGCGGGTACTGTCCGTCAAGCACCCTTTTAAAAAATCTTTGTTTTGTTCCGCTTTTCAAGGATATCCAAAAATATTCTTTTTTCGTTTCAATAAAATATTTTCTCAATCAAAAGAAAAGAAAAGAAGTAGAACGATCGTTTCAAATCAAACATTTCAAAACCACACATCAAATTAAAGGTTCTTTCGGTAGAAAGGAGAGTGCGGAAGTGCTTATACCTCCCCGTACCTAACCGACCCGAACCTACATCCCTTGTTTTGAAAAGACCACCGCCTTGTACAAAAGAGCGTTTTTCAATGTTTTTCGTCTCAAAACTAAAATATTGGTGGCGGCTTCATAAACCTTCCCACGTTGTACATCGAGAAATCCAAACCGGATTTTTTGGGGTGCAACATTTGTTGCACCCAAAAATCCGGTTTGGATTTCTCGATGTACAACGTGGGAAGGTTTATGAAGCCGCCACCAATATTTTAGTTTTGAGACGCTAAAACATTGAAAAACGCTCTTTTGTACAAGGCGGTGGTCTTTTCAAAACAAGTGGATGTAGGTTCGGAAGTCGGTTAGTACTGGGAAGGTATAAGCACTTCGCACTCTCTTTCTACCGAAAAGGAACCTTTAATTTGATGTGTGGTTTTGAAATGTTTGATTTGAAACGATCGTTCTACTTCTTTTCTTTTCTTTTGATTGAGAAAATATTTTATTGAAACGAAAAAGAATATTTTGGATATCCTCTGAAAAGCGGAACAAAACAAAGATTTTTTAAAAGGGTGCTTGACGACGACAGTATTCGCTCCTACGCACTCTCACCGAGATGAGGATCAAAGCTACGTAGTTCTCGTTTTCAGGCGTCCAAGACGGCTTTGTGATTTTTTTGAAAGTGTGCTTTTTGCGTCCAAGACGGCTTTGTGATTTTCTAAGAAAGAAGTGTGTTGGTGTTTTTTATTGTAGGGTTTTCGATCCTAGATCTGATATGCGATCAATAGACCTAGAACAAAGACAACCCCACTGCATGCACGACGACGCTCCCGCTACTTTTTGAAAAATGATCTTTTGATTTTTAGGAAAAGGGTTTGTTGCAAGATTGATTGCTTTTATTGAGCAAGTATCTTAGGCTCGCATTTAACCTGCATGTACCGCTAACCCTAAGACGCTAACCAACCAATATCGGAAGTACATCCGAATCGATACCTTGCTCATTTAGGAAAAAGGGTTTGAAATTATCAATTATTTGTTTTATTTCTCATAAGTATCCTAAGACGTTTGAGCTGTGCATACCGTCTCAGACGCTAGACAACATCTACTGCACGTCCGATTTGCCTCTCTTATGAGTTTTTAGGAAAAGGGGTTTTTATTGGAAAACATTTGATTTTGCTTTGAAAATTTATTTTAGAAAAGAATTTGGTTTGGAAAAAGATTTCGAAAACAAGTAGAACATTTCAATCAATTCTAAATCCATAACCAAGTGCAAATGAATGAATAAGACTCATACTTCCACAATCAAGCAATCATGGACGTGTTATTCACCAACCAAGATTAAACATGCCAATATAATCAAAGGATTCAATTGTCAAAGATGCAAGGCAAATTTCTCAAGACAATTGTGTGCGTGTGTGTGAGAAAGAGGTGTATTTACCCTAATTACTACAGGCTACAACATGCATGTAGCTTACGTCTTCATTAGGAGGTCATACAAGGGGATGAAAGGGCACACAATTAAATCAAGACATTTAAATGGCATCATAGACAATAGAATGCAATTGATCATAGGCATAGGATATTCCTAGTTTGGATGAATGAACATGTAGACATGAATGCACACGAGGTAATCGTGTGCATGAGCATACAATGAATGAATGAGCATCAATGAATGCACGATATAGTATAAATGAATGCATGAACATGTGAGAATGAATGCAAGACATGGTATAAATAAATGCATGAACATGTAAGCATGAATGCAAGAGGCATAACATGTAAGAATGAATGTGTAACATAAGGTTAATGAATGCAATAGTATAAGCATATGGGAATGTATGAACATTTGAGAATGAATGCAAGAATGAGCATATACAAAGATGCATGAACATTTTATTTATGAATGGATGATATAATATTAATGAATGTATGATCATGTAAGAGAGTAAGAGAATGCAATAGGTATAAGCATATGAGAATGCATGAACGTGTGAGCATATGAAAGCATGCAAGTATTAATGTGCAAACACAAGTATGTATCACACAAGTGATGAAATGCAAAGTGTAAAAATGTTTTGGGTATTTTTGCAAATTGATAAGTAGTAAAAAACTTTTAGTAAAAAGTTAATGAATGGTAAAGTAAAAAGATGCATGAGGTAAATGGTAATTATTTAATGAGATGGTAAAGTAAGAATATAAAAAGTAAAAAGTTAATGAGGTAGTAAAGTAAAAGAGTAAGTAGGTGGTAAATGTTTTTATACTTTTTTGGTAAAAAGTTAGTGAAGTGGTAGTAGGTAAAAGTAAATGAGTGGTGAAAGGTTAAAACACATTAACACAATTATACTTATCTACACAAGATAAAACACACATTTTAAGCACAAAATATTGCACAAAAATGGCCCTCAAGGCCGAAACCATGCTATATCCTAAACACCAATTTATTTCATACTAATTGCATAATCAACACATAGAACCATACACAAGATAAAACCCTAAATTGTCATGCTATACCACTAAACAACAATCAAGCAACTCATATATTTTGTTCACACTAAACATTAAGAAAAACAAAAGGAAACATAAACCCCTAATTTTTGAAACCAAAACCCTAAACCACACATATTCAAAATCAAGCCATCTTCCAACTTCAAACCATGAAATGATCAAGAACACATATTAACCCTAATTTTTGCTTTAGGCCGAAAACCTCTATGTATGAGAAATGAATTTTTAATTTGAAAAATGGTGCCAACAAAATGAAATATGCAAGGAAGACATGGAAAAATGAGTATGAAATGCACATAATATGGTGAAAACACAAGAAAATCCTCTCTAGGCCAAGGACTCATTGCCAACACCCAAGGCTCCCAATGTCCTTGTCATAGTGTTGAAACAAGTCCTCTAAGCCTTTGAGAAAAAAGAGGGGTAGAAGAAGGATTTACATCATGAGAGTTAAAGAAAATGCAAAGGATGAAAAACTTACCTCAAGAACTAGCTAGAAAAAGGAGCAAGAAGCAAAATGAAGCAAAGTAACTTGAAGAACAGCCCCTATATCCTTTTGAATCTCACGCAAAGTGCCTCCTCTTGGGTGGATTTTGATGGATCTTGAAGGATTAGGAAGTTTTGAAGGTGGTTTATTGTTAGGATGAAGTGTATTCAAGGTTTGATGGTGAGAAATGAAGAAGAAATCAAAAATGAAGGAAGGGGAGGGAGAGGTAGGTTACGGCCTGATGCTAGAGAAGAGAGGAGAGAATTGTTTTCTAGGTTTTGAGAAAATGAGAGTGTGTGTGAGTGAGTCTCTAATTTTGGGCTTTTATATGAGGACCAATTTTAAGGGCATTTGTGATAATGTGCTTTTGTAAACCACTAGGATTTGAGATAGAATTTAAATGGAGGGTCAAGATTGCAATGCACAAGGATTAGGGACACTCAAGAAGCACAAATCAGCTGGTTGTACACGTTTTTGGAGTGGTCTTGGAGAGCAAAAATTGTCAGCATTTAGGTCTTTTTACATTGAGTTATGGCCTAGATTTGATCAAAAATTTTAATCAATGGCTAAGGATCATTTCACAAGGATCATGGGCATGAAAAAGCACAAAATATGGGCTGGAAATGAGAGGAAATTCGCAGCACACAAGTGAGAGAATGAGTGGAAAACTTGCAAGTTGTCATTTTTGTACTAATCCTTATCCTTTCATCATTCAAAATGTAGAATATTCCCTCTCTAGATCTTTCTTTCTTATTCATGCCATTTTGGGCCCTATCCTATGATTCCATGATTGGGCTCTGAATTCCATGACCTCACCAATCCCAAAATTGATTTTGTTGACCCCACCTCAAAGGAAATGACCATTTTGCCCTTTTGTTCAAAACTTGAATTCCATGCCAAAAATATTTCAATGGTGCACAAAAATGCACAACCTCCACCCTTTTAGACCCAAATAAATTCCCAAGAGATGCATAGTGGTTTTTACTGAGAAATTATTGGTCTTAGTGAAATGACCAAAATGCCCTTTTGGTCAAAAACCGTAATTTTGCCCCAAAACTCAACTCTCTGCATAAAACATGTCTTCCAACTCCAAACATCATCTTAAAAACAATGAGATGACTTTTAGGACTCAAAAATGCATGTTCCATGGCTTTTCCCGAGAAATTACCCTTTTGCAAAATGACCAAAATACCCCTTTGACCTAAAAACTCTAATTTGCTCCAAAAGTGTATTCCAACTCCAAAAATGATTTTAGAAACTTGGAAATGACTTTTAAAAACCTAAATGCAATACATGATGCTCTTTGTTCTTCTACTTATTTATTTTGGGAAAATTAGGGTTTTGACCTGCTTCTGACAAAATGGGGTATGACAAACAGTATAAGATTGCCAAGCTCACATAGTTTGCGAATAGGACATCTAAGAGAATTATGATTTCCTTTTTGACAATAAGTGCAAGAGAATGAACTACGTGTCTTACTTGAAGAAGCGACTACAAATACCATATCCCTTTTAAATTTGGGGAGCTGGACTCACCTTTATAACCAATACCTCTCCTATCAACATATTCATGTTGAGAGTGAAGTAACTTGGTCAAGGTATTTTCACCAACCTCAAACCTTTTTAAAGAATCTTTTAAATTTTCATTTTCGATCTTGATTTTTTCAAAAATTTGTTTAAGCTCTAGAAATTCAAGGTTGAAAGGTTTGGCATTTTGTAGCTCCTTTTTCAATCTAGCTATCTCATTCTCAAGCGTCTCGATTTGAGTAGACATGCTTTTGTTGCTCTTTTTCAAATTCATAGTTTTTATCAAAAGTTTTTCATGTTCAATATAAAGAGCCTCAAAAGCCTCACTCACATTTTGACAACTACTATCATCATCACAAGAATCATCGAATCGAAAAAGAAGGATTAGAATTTGTTACCTTAGTTGAGTCACTCGCCATGAGACACGCAAGCTTTGAAGCAATCACTTCATCATCGGTTTCACTTCATCCTTCTTTGAGATTGTCCCATGTATCATCGGGAGAGTAATGCTGCAAGACCAACAACGTTAGCAACTTCCTCTTCTTCTTACGTTTCACCCTCGTTTACGTGTCATCCCATGTAGCCTTCATTGCTTTCTTCTTTGGGTATTTGTTCTTAAGTTTTGGACAATTAACCTTGAGATGACCCGGTTTGTTGCATTCAAAACATCTTGGTTGGTCGTCTCCTTTCTCATGACTATCACCTTTGTTATACCGGATTTCTTTGAAAAATCACCTTTCCTAAACTTGTTGAACTTCATGAATTTTTTGAATTTTTAGCAAGCATAACCATGTCTTCTTCATCGATTCATCATCGATTCAACCACTTTCTTTCCGATTTGGAAGACTTTCCACCGCAAGAGCAAGAGACCTCTTTTCTTTTACCACTTCTTTTTCTTGGGTTTTCTTAGCACCCAACACCACTTCAAATGCTAGAAGAGACCCAATTAAATCTTGTAGGAAGAGTACCAATATCCTTAGCTTCGGTGATAGCACATGTCTTAGGAAAAATTCACGACCAATGACGCAAGTATCTTTCCATTCAAGTCTTTTGTAGAATACTTTTTACCAAGTGCTCTCAAGTTGTTAACAATTAAATTCAGCCTCGGTGCATGGCAAAGAACAGATTTCACCTTCCTTCATCTTGAAAGCTTCATACTCGTAAGTAAGAACTTCGGATTTTTGTATCTTTTACTTGGCTTGTACCTACATGAGTAGCTTCTAGACAATCCCAGATTTCCTTAGCGATCGACACAACCTTTACCCTACCATATTCTTCTTCACATAGCGCAAGATGTAGAATGTTCATTGCTTTGGCATTCAAGGAGATTTTGTCAAGTTCGGACTTTCTCAATTCACTCAAGTCAATGGTATAGATGTCTTCAACAGTACTTCTTACCTTTTTACGGTTGCTTGAGTTTTTGTGGAATCACCAACATCAAGCATCACCGGTTTTGTAATTTTGATCCTCATTGGAGTGAGCGGTCCATCAACAATAATCCTCCACAAATGTAAAATCTATAGCCCGCACATGACATTTCATTCGACTACTCCAAAGAGTCGTAGTTAGTTCCATCAAAATAAGGTGGCCTATTAAAAGACATTCCCTCTTTAATAAAAGACCCCATGATCAGAAAAATGCGAGATGTTAAGCTCTATATGCAGTTTCCTGCTTTGATACCAATTGTTGGACTATATGATAACCTTAGAGGGGGGTGAATAAGGTTATATTCTAAAATGAAATCTTTTTCTTGTTTTCGAAAAATTTACGATGCAAGTTTAAATCAAATGCGGAAAATAAGATTTAAACTATATGCAACACCTAAACAAGCTATAACAATGGCAGAAACAATTGCAGTGATATTGAAAAATTAGCGCGATAATATCAAATACAATGACATGATTAACAATAATAACGAAAAACACAAAGTAGAGATAAAGGAAAGAAGTACACCAGTGATTTTAGCGAGGTTCGGGATAAAAGCCCTACTCCTCGCCCTCGGCTTTGCAACCTTTGGACTTTGGTAATCACCACTATATTGTGAAGATACTTCTTCAGTGTTTACAAGCAAGCAACTTCAAATACAACAAACCTCTCAATTTTCCCCAAATTGAGAACCCAAGCTTCCGCTAAGGATTTCACCGATTCAATCTCCCGATTGAATGACTCAAGAACGCTATCCCAAGATTTCACAAACAATTCAATCTCCCCGATTGAATTACCCAAGAGTTTGAACTCCTAGGATTTCTCGGCAAACAAGAATAGCAATCTTACAGATCAAACTATGATCCAATCTCTCAAACAATATGATTCAAAGATTAAGAGAGATGATGTGATTGGAACCTTTGAAATTTGAAGAAGCGTGTAAAGATGAAACTTATGAAAGATCGGTTCTTCAAAGATCTTTTGATGCGATGGATTTGAATATGAAAATGAAAGAATGAAAAACCTTTAATTTGAAGAACAATAGAAGATGATTTCTATGAATGATCGATTCTTCAAAAAACTTTTTCTTTTGGTTTGGATTTTGCTTTGTTTTTCACGATGAAATGATTTGTCAAAAGGGTTCGATTTTATCGTGAAAACCCTAGAGCCTTTTATAGAGAATATGAAAATATGACCGTTGAAAATGATTTGTAACATTGTTGTGATAAGTGAAGAATCGATTGATTTCTTGAAAGGAATAGGATGAAAATCGATTTTGCTTTCTAAAAGAAAGTAAGAAATCGATTACTTGCTTGAAAGCAAGGAAGCCACAAATCGATTTCTTGCTTGAAAGCACAAAGTCATCAATCGATTGTTTTCTTTCTAAAACAAGTTCTTTTATAAACAAGCAAGCTATGAATCGATTGTTGGCTTTACCAAAGAAGTGGGAAATCGATTTCTTTCTTCCGAGGAGGAGGAAATCGATTTGTAGCTTTAAAATACAAAGGCAAATCGATTTTTGACTTTAGAGAACAAAGGAAATCGATTTATGGCTTTAACAACAAGTAGAAACCAATTTCTAGATTCATGTACAAAATTCTTTACTTCAAAAACAAATTCTTTTAAAACTTTTCTTTAAAAACAACAAATCATGATTCAAACTATTAATTTAAAACAACTTGTGTCTAATCTAATAAATCATGATTTTATAGAAAACATTTTTCCAAGACAGTTCTATTTTAAAAGATCATCTCTCAACTACAGCAATCATAAAGTTTAAGTAGAAGAGACCTTACATATGTCTTAAGCAAAGCGAATAACAAATAAGTCCTTGGATGGATTTGGTCCTTGCTCACTTCACCTTTAAGCTTCTATCCTTTAACTTGACACGCCAAGCGCCTTTGATCATATCTATGTGCATTGTTCAGCCCTGCGCTTAGACTCACTGTAACCATTAGCAAACATATTGTAGTTTGTTATCATACAAAACAAAGAGTGTTTGACCTTGGTTCAACAGTCAGAAGTTTCTTAGGACATGCAGGGTTTTACAGAAGATTTATCAAGGATTTTTCAAAAATTTCAAAACCCCTGTGTCTGCTTTTGCAACGTGACAACGTTTTCAACTTTGATGAACAATGTCATGAAGCATTCAAGAAACTAAAGACTGCCTTGGTGACTGCTCCAGTAATAGTCACTCCAGATTGGTCTAAGCCATTTGAGTTGATGTGTGATGCAAGTGATTATGCTGTAGGAGCTGTATTGGGACAAAGGTATGGAAAAAATTTTCATTCTATTTATTATGCCAGTAAAACCTTAGATGATGCCCAATTGAATTATACTGTGACTGAAAAAGAGCTTTTGGCTGTTGTTTTTGCTTTTGATAAGTTTAGATCTTACTTAGTGGGTGCAAAAGTTATTGTTTTTACTGATCATTCAGCCATTAAGTACTTAATTGCTAAAAAAGATGCAAAGCCAAGGCTTGAGAATGTTGATGCATGTACAGGTGAAGAGGAGATAAGAGAAAAATTCCCTGATGAGAGACTATTATCAGTAGCCACAGTAGTTGAAAACGTTACCACGTCTATGAAAATTTCGTCAAACGTTATAACGTCTGATACTACTGCACCATGGTATGCTGATATAGTTAACTTTCTTGTTAGCAAGATTGTGCCTGTAGGCTTCAACTATCAGCAGAAGAAGAGGTTTTTCCACATTATAAAGCAATATTTCTGGGACGAGCCTTACTTGTACAAATTGTGCCCAGATCAGTTACTAAGAAGGTGTCTTGCTGAAAAAGAACAACTCCATGTGCTGCAACAATGTCACTCAGCACCTTATGGTGGACATTTTGGAGGCACAAGAACAACTGCAAAGGTCCTACAATCAGGCTACTACTGGCCCACAATCTTCAAGGATGCACATGAGCTAGTAAGGAGCTGTGACAAGTGTCAAAGGATAGGAAACATATCAAGCAAGCAGGAAATGCCACTCACAAACATTCTGGAAGTTGAGTTGTTTGATGTATGGGGAATGGATTTCATGGGACCATTTCCAATGTCTCATGGGAATCTATATATTCTGGTAGCTGTGGATTACGTGTCAAAGTGGGTTGAAGCTGTGGCATTACCCAACAATGAAGCCAAATCTGTTAGCAAGTTCCTTAAAAAGAATATATTCACAAGGTTTGGCACTCCAAGAGCCATAATCAGTGATGAAGGTTCTCATTTCTGCAATAAGCTAATTGAGAACCTGTTGGCTAAGTATGGAGTGAAACACAAAGTTGCTACAGCTTATCACCCACAAACCAGTGGTCAAGCAGAGATCTCCAACAGAGAGATCAAAAGAATATTGGAGAAGATGGTTGGTCCCAATAGAAAGGAATGGTCATTGCACTTGGATGATGCACTGTGGGCTTACAGAACAGCATACAAGACACCATTAGGCATGTCCCCGTACAAGTTAGTATATGGTAAGGCATGTCATCTACCAATTGAGCTCCAACATAAAGCTCATTGGGCACTGAAGCAATTAAACTTGGATCATACAAAGGCTGGTGAAGCAAGGTTACTGCAGTTAAATGAGCTAGAAGAGTTCAGACACCATGCTTATGAAAACTCAGCAATCTACAAGGAAAAGACCAAGAAATGGCATGATCACAGAATTCAAAAGAGGGAGCTGGTAGAAGGACAACAGGTGTTGCTATTCAACTCAAGGCTGAAGTTGTTCCCAGGGAAGCTAAAATCTAGGTGGTCAGGACCTTTCAAATTAATGAAAATCTATCCTCATGGTGCTGTGGACTTATTTGATGAAAAGACAAACACCATGTTCAAAGTTAATGGCCAACGTGTGAAGCAGTATCATGGAGAGCATGTAGAAAGGGACAAGACTCAATTGTCTTTCAACAACCCTTGAATTCAAAAAGGGCAAAAGTCTGGCTGAAGACTCTTAAAGCAAGCGCTCTTGGGAGGCAACCCAATGATTTTTGATTAACCAACAACTTTTGTGTCTTTTAATTATTGTTTTGTAGGATTGAAGGCTGAAGAAAGGAGAAAATCAAGGTGATAGACGTTGTAACGTCTCAGTTTACACTAGACGTTGGCACATCTGGGGTCTGCGCAAGGTTTAAATGAAAAAGAAGAAAAATCAGTCAAGGCAAATTCAAACTCAGTCAAGTGCGCAAGTGATGACGTGGCAGAAATCATTTCACTCTGTAAATACTAACGTGGTAACTGACCACGACGTCATCTCTCCCCCTTACTTGTCTAATCAACGGTTATTTTTCTCCATTACTCCACTCCACCACTTCTCAACTCCCCATAACCACTTCCCCATAAAATCTAGCAGGTTTCCATCATCACACCACCTGCAACCTTTCTCTAATCTCTCTTTCTCTAAAACCACAAACTTTCCCTTTCTCCCTCAGAAACCTAACATTTCAAAAAAATCCCCCACTCCCTTTCAAGAAATCCTTCACAAACACCATGACTAAAGTCAAGCAATCTGCTGCCAAATCAACAGGAAAAGGCAAAAATGTTGACCTAAGCTCATCCTCAGCCCCAATCCCAGAAGTTCCTAACCCATCCAAGAAGAAAGCCCTGCTCCAGAGAGGGGTTTTAGCCTTGAAAGCCCAAATTCTGATTTCCTTGCAACCGCCGCGGCGTTGGGTTGGCAAAGTTCATCGTGCATCGAAAGGAGTACATTGCCACGCTAGTTCACGACTTCTACAAAGGAATTGTTGAAAGACGGAAGGAGAGCCTTCAATCGTGTCAAAGGTCCGAGGAGAAGAAGTGAAGTTCGGTTTGAGAGTGATCAATGACTACTTTGGCCTAAGGTATTATGGAAAATTTGTGGAGACAAAACAAAAAACATATGGGTTGGCGTAAATGGAGGCAATCAAGGAAAGAATTTGTGTAGAAGGAGGCGTGTGGGAAAGAAGTGGTGAGCATGGGAGCGAATTTAAAATTTCAAGAGGTATTTGTGTGATGAAGCCAATACTTGGTTTCATTTCATAAGGCATTGCTCGATACCTACCTCCCACACCTCCCGGGTAGACAAAGAAAGACTGATTGTGATTGATGCAATCATGTCAAAGGACAAAATTGAAGTTGGTAAGGTGATCAACCGAGAACTGAACAAGTGGAAGAATAGGAAGGATGGATATCTGTATTTTCCTTGCATGATTACTGACCTGTGCATGGAGGCTGGGGTAGAAATTGAAGCTTCAGAACTGAGGGAACATCCTCAAGGACCCTTCTCAACAAAATTCAAGCCCAGTGTAAAAGCTGCAGGAACCTCAACTTCTGTAGATACACAGGACGTTGCAACGTCCGTGGAGAGCAGCGAGAATAGCACCGCAAAATTTGTCAAAGATCAGTTTGAATGGCAGAAGAAGGTATTTGCACAAGTATCAAAAGGCAAAATGGTGATTGAAGAGCCTGTGCTACCTGAATGGATGCAAGAAGAGAATGAAGATGATGTGCCCTTGTCAACAATCCAACTAAGGGCAGTGAAGAAGGAGAGAGCCAAAAGAGCAAGAAGCCCAGCCAAAAGAAGAAGTCCAGCAAAGAAGAAACAGAAAAAGGTAAGTAGTGAGGAAGAGTTTAATTCTACTGATTTAGATGATATTAGTGATGTTGATGCAGATGAATCAAGGAAAGTAAGCATGGAGATAATCAGTGAAGAAGAGGAAGAGGAAAGTCCTGAGGAGAAAGGTAGTTCAAGTGAGAGAACAATGAGTGAGTCCCCAACAAACCAAACAGTCAAGGAACCAACTAAGAAAGCAGCTAGCCCTAAACCACCATCACCACAAGCCACACAATCACCACCTCCACCACAAGAACCCTCCACCCATGACCAGAACACTCCCAAAACTCCACAATCCAAAGCCCAAGACAAACCCATTCCACAACCACCCCCACCCCAACCTGAACCTAAGAAACAACCATCAGCCCAAGAAATGCAGGGAGGAGACGTGGCGACGTCTGAGGCAACACATATAGGAAGTAACCCAGACTCACAGCCCATTTCCCCACCCAAGAAAACAAGAATGAAGAGTGTGCCCACCCATAACCCTTTTGGAAGAAAGAAAAGGCAAAAGTTAGCAGCTGCAACACAAGAAGCTCAAGAAGCCCAAGTTGACACCCCCACAACAAAAAGACAAAAGCTACCAGTCAAAAGAAAAGGTCAGAGTGCTTCAAGAAATCCAGCCATCGCATTAGTGCAACCTTCATTCTTTGCGCATCGGGTTCTCGAAGAAACCCTTCCCGCCATTGATGAAGAGAGGGCTGCGCAGGCGTTATAACGTCTGCAAAAAAAGGAGGTCGCAACTAAGCTTGCAGAATTGCAAGTGATGAAAGAACGTGAAGCTGCCATTGAAAAGGTAAAGGAGCAGGCAATGGAAGAGGCGACTCAGAAGTTGGCAGAGCACCTCTTGAAGCAAGCCCAGGAAAAAGTTGCTGATATTGGTGGATCATCAACAGACGTGGTAACGTCTAAAGAGCCAGAGGTGGAAAAAGCCCAGATGAACCCCAATGAAGCATCGCATGTCAATCCTTTGAATTAGCAATGAAAATGTGGGAGGAAGCCAAAAGAGGATTGCTTTGAAGCTTCAAGTGCAAAACAAAGTGCGGCGTGGGAGAAAAAGGATCACGATGAAACAACAACAACAACAACCACCACACAAGAAGGAGGAGAGAAAAAAGAAGAAGGAGAAGAAGAAAGTGGCGGTCAATCAAAGATTCCAACCAAGCAGAGCGGAAGGCTCGAAGTCCGGTCTTTATGCAAACAAGTAAGTTCACCCTTTAATTTTTAGCAGTAGTTTTAATTTTTAGTTTTTAGTTTTTGTAGTTTGCATGTCTGTGTTCTGTTTGATTGTTCCCCCCATAAAAAAAAACAGGTTTTCATCATTGAGCAGTGAGGACACTGCTCAACTTTAAGTGTGGGGGGGGGGGGGAGAATCTTGATGTTTTAAGTTTTTGTTCTGTTTTGTGCAAGCATGAAATCAAATGCAAAATCAGCTTTTGTTCTTACTCTGTCAAGTATTGAAAATAATTCTCTTTGGGCTAAAACTAGTGATGCATGTGTATGTGTGAGTAGCTAATGCATGGTTAGATGAAAAGAATTGATTGATGCTCCCACACAAACTCTGTTTTAAGAAAAAATCTAGTTAGCTAGGGAATATTTTATGCTGAAGCTAGTTTTGGTGAACTATGGTGATAGTAAAACTTGATTAAAAACCTAGAGTAGCAGTAGAAGCTAAGTTTGGGGGTGAATCAGGTTATACAAAGGCTGGGTGTAAAGACTGTAGGATGGTTAGTGCAGGTGTAGTGTGAGTGCAACGTTGTAACGTCTACCCGTAACGTTATAACGTATGCCGTGTGTGTTGTGTTCTGTGTTCAAACGTTACAACGTTTCACCTATAGACGTTGTAACGTCTACTCCAAAAAGACCAAAAAGAGTGTGTTGTTGTAAATAAGTGGAAAATCCACAAGTACTCTGTGTTCACTGCAATACCCTGAAACAAATGCTGGGCACTCCAAATATGAAAAAAAAAAAGAAGAACTCCAAAGAAGAGAAAATAAAGAGAGTTGCTCAGTAAGGAGGGGGTTGCAGTCATTTGCGTGTGTGAGTCAGAAAATTAGTTGCACTAACTTAGTCCTAGCACCCAATTAAGACCCTTTGTCATGCTTCAAATTAACCCTCATATCTTATGTGAAAATGTTAGCCTATTCTTTGTTTTAAAAGAGGTTTTGCTGTCACCAACTGGAAACCATTCTTTCATAAGCTAAAGTAGTTCTGAAACTAGCTAGAGATGGAATTAATACAGAGAACACACACTCACTTTGAGCAGTAATGAATCTGGAATGTATTTGTGCATTGGTGCGTGGGTGTGTGGAGAATTAGCCCCTTGAGAAATTTTTTTTTTATTAGCTGAGTAGAATATAACCTGCTAGTGTAGTTGATTTCATGCATTTCTGTTAATTGTAAATGTCTTGATTGCTTGAGGACAAGCAATGATTTAAGTTTGGGGGTGTTATAACTCATATTTATATGAGTTATTTATACTCATTCAAAGATAAAATCATGCAAGTTCTCTAGCAATACAAGGTTAATTTAATTAGTTTTATGTTAGTTTCCTATTTCTTAGTCAATTAGAGGTTTCATTGCTAAATCTGTGCATTTTGGCACCTCTTGGTGCCTTTGAGAGCGTTTTGATGTTTCTTGTGCTTGTGCAGTAAAAGAGTTGAACGTGACCACGTCCCTCACCACGTCTATAGAAGAGCAGCAGAGCAAGAGTGAAAGATCTTAGTTTTGGCGCGCTAGCAATGATGGTCAAAGATATAAAAAGTCAGAAGATCTTCTATTCCCCATGAGCTGACAAGGATGACGCACTGTAGCACTGTACAGTGTCAGTCAGAAGAGGAAACAGGCCTGGTAGGTGGGCAAGTGACATCAGCAACACGTGAGCAGATTGGCTATTTAATGAAGACTCAACTCTCTCTCAAAGGACACACGCTCATACACTCACTCTCCCACTTCACTTCAGTTCATCCCCCTGCTATCCACCTTCATCAATCTCAGAGATAGTGTTTTAAAGAAGTTCTGGAAACAGACTTCTTCATTTTGCTTTTCTGAACTTTTATTTTTATTTCCTGCATAACTCACTACTGTGAGGCTCAGACATTGTAACGTCTCTACAGCGTACATGCTGAAGAGTTACTTAGGTGTATCTTTTGCACTTAGTTTCTTTTCTTTTATGTATGGTATTTGGATTTCAATTCCTTATCATTCTGTAAAGATGCTCAACATGAGCTAAACACTTTGTAGTTGGGTTGTTGTTTTGCTTGTAATGAATTTCTAGTTTAATGTTATAAAGTATTGACGTTTAATGTTTTAAATCTTTGTGTAACAATATTTCCAAACTTGTTTTGAGGTTGGCCTCTTGAAATAGGTAGATTCATAGGTACAGACATGGTCTATGAAAAGAACTCAAAGATTTATATGAACGAAAAGGTGTACTAAAGACATTTAGGCATTTTTATCTAAGTCTAGACATAGAATGGATAATAGTTCATAGAACATTTTGTGACTGAAAAGCACAGCTCTTTTGCAACAGCGTTCAAACGTTATAACGTCTATACAGAATAGCATTTGTACGTAATAACGTGTAAATGTTATAACGTCTGACTAGAAAGGATTTACTTGCATGCAACAATCCAACTCACTCTCATCCATATTCACCACCACTTCTTGTTTACTTGTTTCATTTATATTCTTAGCATTAAAACCAACTCTTAGTGTCGATTTGTTACTTGGTTCTCTTGTGTTTTGAAACTTGAACTTTGAAAGCAAACCAATCCTCGTGGGAACGATCTCTTACTTTTATCCACTTTATTACTTGTACGACGTGTATACTTGCACTATATTTGCAAATACCACACGACGCACGCAACACTGCGGCGCTCGATTCGTCGTGCCGAGGATCAGTGGGTAGTACTTCCCCGGCGAGTGAGGCTCCTTCGAGGAGGCGATCGGCGTCTACGTGCTAGACGACCTAGAGCAGAAGGTTCTCCGTCTCATCGCTGTTTGGCGGGACGGAATCGATCCTCTTTCATAATGGGAGATCAACTTGTCTCTATCTGCGATGAGCTGGTTCTTGTTTTGCAGCATTTGTATGACGACCAGAGTGATGTGCTCTGGCAATGGTTCTGCAATCCCTGCCTCGATCAACTCGGCCGGTAGCTGTTGAAGAGCGAGCGGTTGCACCTGCTCTAGGATCGGTCGCGGCCGCCGCCATGCAATCGAGGTTCTTGGCGTGGATTTCCTTGAGATTCATGAACGGTGACGGCTATGCCCTCCGGGGTCTGCTGCTGAGGATCGATGCGGCTGCCCGGAAGGGTTTAGTCGAGATGAGGCCCGCGTCTGGGGCCGGTCGCGTGGAGCCATAGTCGAAGTAGGATAGCGCTCGGGCCTCCCACTGTGGTCGCCAATTGATCGAACCTTAGACCAATGAAGTGTTGTTGTTGTTCGCTGGATTGGCCGGTCATTGAGTGAAGGAAAGGACCGGTCTCGGCTGCACGCTGGGCACCTCGGGTGGTACCTGCAATGACACTCCGACGCTTAAGTCAATGATCGCTCGGGCAGGGTATCACAAGGTAAAGATAACGTACCTGATGAGGAGAATGCATGCGGCATTTATACTGTTGGTTACCGACCGTTTTGCGAGAATTTCGGCCGGCTAGCGCGAAGTGCGCTCCAAGCAACCGAGCTTGGGCCGATTCGCTGGTGTGGGCGGTGGCCCAATGTTAATGGAACCTCTCGGTTTTACTGATACACCCCGGAACACTAGTGTTTCAACAGCTCTTACTTTGACACCAACTCTTACTTTGACACCAGCTCCTGCTCTTACACCAAATCCTATTCTTACAGATATGGAAGCTGCAGTTATGGATGTTTTTAATACATACATAAAAGGGATGCCAGAGTACATGCATCCCTATGTTGAAAAAATTGTTAATGTGGTTGGTGATGGAAACTGTGGATTCCGGTGTGTTGTTGCATTTCTTGGAAGGGGTGAGGAGGCTTGGCAGTCTGTGAGAACTGAACTAATGGAAGAGCTTAACCAAAACAATGACTTCTACACTCAGCTGTATGGTGGTATTGGAAAGATCACATTTTTGATGAAGGCGTTGTTGAGACAACATCATGGAGATAATCATGAAGATAATTGGATGACTACACCAGATATGGGGTATCTAATTAGTAACAAGTACAAAGTCGTCCTGACTTGTTGGTCACCTAATTGTTGTTACACAATTTTTCCTTTCAATGTTGCACCATTCAGAAGTGCCCGACAGTTCAACATCCTTTTGGTACCACAATACAAACATTTTGTACAGGTAAAGTGTCTTCTATTTAGATTCAATGTAGTTATTCTAAAACATTACATAACATTCTTTTTTTTTTTGTCTTTTTGAAGGTCTTTATGAAGCCTGAAAGTCCAATGCCCCTGCTGGATTTGATATGGAATACTAATAGGGCACCCATAGCAAAGGGTTGAGACTCCCTTTTTATTGGCCGCATGCAAAAGTGGAAGTCTTTGCTCATACAATCACAACCCCCCATCCCCTTCCTTGTGTAGATTTAAATAAAGATAGTGATGGTAGTCAATGTTAAGTTAGGTTTCTAATTTTGGTACACAATGTTGTATAACTCTTGGTAGACAACTTTTGAAATGCTCAAAACAAAATCTGTTTTCTGGTTTATTAGTTTCTGTTATGTATAACAGTGGTTCGAACGCCACCATTCGAACGCCTGTTCGAACGTACCCATTCGAACACGTTCGAATAAAGTCATCGAGTCAGCAATAACACACCCTCACACCATCAGTTAGCAATATTCCTTAACACGCATGAATGTATTCGAGCACGTTCGAACGAGGTTATGCGAACAACAAAAATTCCTTAACACGGATAACGTCGTTCGAACGTGTTCGCACAACGCCGTTCGAACCGTCACTTAAACCGTGCTGCACAAGCATCGCACGTGAGGTTTTTTTTGGAAAAAATAAGTTTAGGGGTGTGCGATGAGTAGGAGGGAGTGTGGGAGAAGCAAAGTCCAAAAATTTCACACAATAGTAAAACGCCAAAATAGTAAAACGCCGCCCTCTTCACTTATACCCCCACATAATAGTAAAACCCCAAAATACCCTTAACAAAACGTATTTTTTTAAAAAAAATTATATCAATCGTATATATGTTCATTGAACATATATACGACCCTAAAATTTTGGCCATCGTATATGTGTTTATGGACATATATACGATTGGTGTTATGGAAGGCCAATCGTATATATGTTTTGTGGGGGTATATACGATGCCTAAATATATAGGATCGTATATATGTTACGATGCCCTTCAATTTAGTTAACTGTTGTGATTTGATCAACGGTGTAGATATGGATAACTAAACACGTGTAGACTCTGGTGATCGGTTATGAAACAGACAGAGGCAACATGCAGGTAGAAGAGATCCAAAAATCGGTTCTCAAGCAACCTACTCCGATTGTAATGAAACCACAGCCATTAAATCCGAAAAAAAAATCAAGGACCAAGACTCCTTTAGAAGTGACTTCTTACGGGACTACAGACTCAAAATCCCAAATTCCTTCGTTTACTATTTTTTATTATTTTTTTTAATTTTTCATAGTCTCCAAAAAATCTAAAAAATTTTGCATAGCCTTATTTTGGTTAGTGGTGTTTTTATAATTTTTTGATTAGTTTTGACTGTTTAACGAATTTTTAGTAGCCTTTTTGTAAGTTTTTTTTTAAAATTTAAATAAAATACAATACAAATCGTATATACGTGTTGTGGGGAGTATATACGATACCCCCACCATCGTATTTACGTATATACGATGGTATTTTTTTAATGTTGTATATATGTATTTAATACATATATACGATAAATACATATATACTATTGGTTTTATTTTTTTAAAAAAATATACGTATTTGAGGGGTAGTTTTGGGATTAGGAAACTATGTGGGGTTATAAGTGAAGAGAGTGGGGGTATGAAAAAAAAGACCCTTTGAAAAAATGTATTCTTTTTTTTTGGGTAAGAAAAGGGCCCTAAGGCCCAGAAAACCATTAACTTATGGGTTTTGCTTTTCCCACTCCCCCTCCTACTCAAAACACACTCCATAAGAGTGTGAAATGACCAAAAAAGCAACCACCAAGCGTCTTTTTTCAAGAAATTTCACGTGTTCGAACACGGGGCTTCGAACAGGTTCGAATGACATCGTTCGAGTGTGTTAAATTTTGACTTCACACCCTCTTTTGCGTAATTTCACCTGTTCGAATGGGGTCACTCGAACTTGTTCGTATGACCTTGTTCGAACGACATCGTTTGCGTGAGTTAAATATTGACTTCACACCCTCTTGTGCGTAATTTTACCCGTTCGAACGGGGTCGCCCGAACGTGTTCGAACAAGGTCGTTCGAACCGTCATTAAACACATCCTCACAGCGTTTCACGCGAGGTTATTTTTGGAATAAAATTTGTTAAGGGGTGTGTTTGAATAGGAGGGGGAGTGGGAAAAGTAAAACCCTTAAGTTATAGATGGGCCAGCTAACCCACAAGCATCAACAGAAAGCAATTGGACCAAAAAGTCGGGAATGTTATCAAAAATTACAACCATGTCCCTTATCCTATGACTTTCCTTTGCCAATGTATTCGCAACAGCATAGAATTCACGACCAACCATGTGCCACTTGACTTCAATTTCCCCTTTCCCAATCTCCATAATTCCTTGACGTAATAGATGGAGATGGTGATTCCAATTTCATGCTTTCTTCAAAAGATCAATCGCCTCCCAAGAATCTGCTTCAATAATCAAATCTGTGTAGCCTCCTCTACCCCACACTAAGCTTACTCCATGGTAAATACCCCACAGTTCTGCTTCAAGGGATGTACATGCATCCAGTTGGTGAGAGAAAGCGAACACCAGGTTACCATGACAATCTCTCAGAATTCCACCACACCCTACAGATCGACCATTGTTCATAACAGAACCATCGCAATTAAGGTTCCACACCTCGATAGGAGGAGGTCTCCACCGATCCACCACTCCTTCCATCGTGAAATCAGGAATTGACATTAATTGTTGAAAAGAGTTACCTTTTTAATGAAAAACATTCATGTTTTAGTCCCTGCTCAATCAGGTACAAACTATTATTTTACCCGAATTTATATTTAAACATCATTGATTACAAGTAAATAGTTTGATATTCATAAGGTTTATTGATTGGACGGTAAATCTTGAAGCTTACAGAATATTTACATACCTAATATGTGCATTTAAGATTTTGTTTTTTCTGCATAGGCCTCACCAAAATGCATTCCTAGGACTCCTTTAGTTTTATGACTACATAATTGTCACAGTAAAAAATACGATCCGAAAATCCGTTGACCCGTGACAATCCGTCCGACTTGTCAATTTGGAGGCGGTTGGATCGGTTTTCGGGCGGGTGTGACATTGTTGTCCACCCCTAACTAGTGCAGTGGTAGCGCTACATTCAAACAACGTAAAGGGCACGAGTTCAAACCCCCTGCAGGGCACCGGGTTAGTTGTTCACTTGGTCCAATCCGAGTTGTGACCGGTTTGACTCGCCAGTTTGATCCGAGTTACCACCAGTTTGATGACGTCATAACCGAGTTAGTGCATTTCCGATCCAATAGCTAGCTCGACCCGGATATGGATCCGGTTCCCGGTTGGGCCGGTCCAACTGGCCGACTGAATTAGTTTTTAAAACACAGGTTCCTTGTACTCGTCATTTGACAAATTTGAAAATAGTGATTAGTTTTTACGGTTTTATTAGTGTATAATATCTGCTAACTTTGTGAGTGATTAATCTATATTTGGAATCTAGTTGGCCATGTACACTTAGTTTTGCCGGTCAGTGTGGTATTTTATGCCAAATAAAGTTTTTATCAAATCCAAGATTTACACTTGAATCTGGTTACACTTGAATCCACCATTGTTGATAAAGAATGAATAATTATCTTTGTTTATCAATTCACAGTACAATAATTATGTTAATATTTTTAAAAAATTGGATTTTATTTAGTTGATATCCTTCGCAACATCTATTTAGTAGAATTGTTGGTGTAAACAAACTTTTTTTAACGGAGTTGTCACTACTACAAGAAATTCACACACACAATTGTGATGTCTCGTGTTCGAATTCAGGACATGATATTCGACCTAACAATTTCTGTATTTGTCAGTTGAGCTAGGCCTTACGAATGGTGTAAACCAACTTTAATGAGTGACCTTTCGAATGCGATTTGGCCTGAAAAAGAGTTTATAAATAAGAGGTATTTTTTACTTTACAAGTTGGTTTTATAAGTTTAAGTTAAGTCCAATCTATATTATAAGATCATTTCTTTTTTGTCGTGTCATCAAAACTACGGGCTATAATAACAATACATGCAACCAAAAAGCAAAATATGGTGTTAGAATATGCATTAGAAATGATAAGGGTTAGTTTTTTAAATCCAAAAGAATTACTGTTACCGGGTTACCTCTACCTCATGTGCTGCTAGAGATAAATGAAAAAAAAAATACATTGTGTTCATATATACACGAAAAATTACGTGTTCTTGGAAGGGAGTAAAAGTTTTATTTTTTATTTAAAAATTTCCAAGGTCATTAAATTCAACTTTAATACAATTGTCATATTTTATTTACAAATTCATGAATATAATCGTTACGCAAAAGGTAGAAAAACAATCATGTTTATACCTATTAAATTAAGTTTAATCATTGTACTTGAAAAAATATTTTTGGACTTCTTCCGCATTGTAAGTAGGCATGGCAACGAAACCCGGTCATGCCGGGGGTACCCACCCGACCCGCACTGAGTTTGATGGGGAAAAATCCGTTTTGACCGGAGACGGGGTGGGGTTCGGGGATGTCGATACCCGCCCCGCCCCTGCCCCAAACCCGCTCAACAAAACATTAACTAATTATTTTCTTTTATTTTATGCATATATACTCAATCATTTTGTTTCATAAATTTTGTTTATTTTTAATTTTGATCTATTTTCAATAAAAAAAGTCTATTCTAACATTTTTAACTTTTTTATTAGCATTATATAATAATTATGGTTTTATTAAATTAATTATTATAAATATATTTTCTCATTTTTCTTATAAATTTGTAGCAGAAACGGGTACCCGCAAGGAAGCCGTATCCGTTTGAGACATGGGATGAGGAATGCAAAACTTGTCCCCGCCCTGCCCCGTTGCTATGCCTAATTGCAAGACCAAAATATTAACTCTAATAGTGTTTAAGCAAGTGAGCTTATCCATAAAAAAACATGTAAGCTAAAAGAACTGGTTCAACAATTTATTTGATCTAAAGTAAGGTAGTTATTTTTTAGTTACTCTATGTTTGGTCTGGTGGTATTCAGTGGGTAGTTCGAATTGGATGAATTTAGTAAACAACAAGTAAATATAACTTTGACTAACTTTGATATATGGTTTGTTACATATGGGACAAAAAAAAAGATATGGACCATGTACTATTTTCTTTTGTTCAATGAAAAAAAAAAACTTCAAATAAAAGATGGGTTTTTTTTTTTTATACCCCCACCCCATCCCCATAAACCCCCACCCAATTTTAAATCCCCAAAATGCCCTTTGAATTTTTTTTTTTTTAAATAAATAAATAAATCGTATATACCCCTTGAGAAGACGTATATATCGATATTATTTTATGTCCAATCGTATATACGCACTCAAAGGGTATATACGATGGTTTTTTTTTTATTTTTTTAATAATTTGTTTTAATTTTTATTACTAAAAAAGCGCTACTAAAAATTCGTTAAATAATCAAAACTACTCCAAAAATTATAAAAACACCACTAAAAATCTAACAAAACCAAAATAAGACTATACAATTTTTTTAGATTTTTGGAGACTATGAAAAATTAAAAAAATCGTAAAAAATAATAAACGATGGAATTTGGGATTTTGAGGTCGTAGTCCCGTAAGAAGTCCCTTTTAAGGAGTCTTGATTCTTGATTTTTCCGGATTTAATGGTGTGGTTTCATTACGATCGAGTATGTTTCAAAAACCCGATTTTTAGCCTAAATTATTCGTTCGACGTATAACATCGCCACGCGTTTTAACGAACTACACACAAAACCTATTTTCAGGACTTATATAATTTTTATTTGACTTAAAAAAAATTTAAAAAATACAATGGGGATCGTATATACACCTGATGGGGGTATATATACGACCCTATTTTTTGCCCATCGTATATACACCTCCCAAGGCGTATATACGATTAAGGTGGGGGTTTGCCAATCGTATATACGCCTTGGGGGGTGTATATACGATGGGCAAAAAATAAGGTCGTATATATACCCCCCAGGTGTATATACGATTGGCCAAATTTTTTTAAAAAAAAATACGTTTCAGAAGGGCATTTTGGGATTTTCAGTGTAGGTGGGGGTACAAAAAAAAACCCATAAAAGATATGGTTTGTTACACATGGGATTCAATTTACTTCAACTTCAACGACCCACCTACACCAAATAAGTGTTTTTAGTCCTAAAACTGTCTCTTTAAATGGCTACACCTCTTCTTTTTTTCCACTACTACCACTTCTTTGAAACTTGAAAAACCGTCTATTCATCTCTTTAAACCCTTCCCTTCTCTAAATCCATCTCTCTAAGAAAGGAAAAATCTCACCTCCCTCTTTGTTTCTTCCTCTTGGACGTACCCCCACTCCCCCTCATTACACTGCTTTAAGGGTCGGTCTTTTCCTCCATTTGCTTTCTTTTTTGTTGTTAGTTTTGATTTTCTCAGGTTAAGAAAGTTATCATTTTTACTTAAGATAAAACTCATGTATGTTGTTTGTAGTACTTCCTTAAAGACTTAACCATATCAACTAGGAGTTGTTTTAAAAAAAAAAACTCATTTCCAACCCTAAATCCGTAATCATAGTAGACATTTTTAGGACAAAAAAACTTGATTTTATTCCAAACCAAAGTTATTTTAACTTAAGTGAGGTTAAGAAAAAAAATAGTTGATTTTCTAAGGTTGTTGTAAAGAAAACATGAGAAAGAAACTTGTTTGGTTTTGCTAAAGTGTTGGTATTTCAACTTTAAAAAAAAATTAGTTGTTAAAGTTTTAATTTTTAGGCTTTAGAGTCATTTTATTTTTTTAATCCCTTTAAAAAAGGATCTAACTTAAGCTGGCTTTTAGGGTCTCCAAATCCTTATACACAAACACAGGATAAGTGTTGGTATTTTCTAAAGTGCTCTAAAGATATTTATTTAATGCAATATACTATATATTGTTTTATTTATAGCTACGATAATTTTTGGAAAAGATGGTGTGAAATATTTAAGGTGTTAGTTTCAATATTTTTAGTCATAGTTTATATTGGCGGTGGAAAAAAGTGTAATGAGAAATTTAATATGCAATATGTTTTTAAATAAAAAAAAGTAGTTGTAAATGAAAAAAAAAACCTTCATTAAATTCCTAACTGTTAAATGAATTACTTATGATGATTTGTTAGGGATTGGTACATCAACCACGATTTCATTCTACTCAGATCAACACTTTACTTTATATACAACTAATCTGAGGTCATTTATCTTTTTCTTTTTTCAATTATATCATCTATTTTTTATTGATTTCTATTCACCTATTTATAAATATTTGTTTTTTGTCTCCACTAGATCTATGAGAGAAGCAATAATAACCGATTTGTTGACTATCAGGCCTTCTCAGTTGTGCTTTGCTCTACCGTTCAGTATGAAAAAGTGACCAACTTAAATTCCCACCCGCTGTAATTTCCTTGATTAATTATAGGTAAGATGATATTCATAAAAAATGCAATAATTATTTTGTCAAAAAAATGCAATAATTATGAAATTGAGTTCTATGATGGTGTTGTTTGTTTTATTGTTATGTTAATATTTTGTAACACAATATTATTCATGAAACAGATATATGTGTCTCTACAAAGTGATGGTAGGCTCTCTGGTCGACCTAACCATTTATCAATTTGACTCATTTCTTTCTACCGCCTCATTGTAGGTGACACCACCGATACGGGTAAAGTCCTACGGGTTTCTCCTCTATCATCGATTTTGAACCCGGAGACATGGTGATTCCGCAGCTTCTTCAACCTATCGGCCGCAATTAATCTCTGGTCGATTATCTTTTTTTATTGTTTCTCTTGATTTACAAAATGAATTATCAAGAGCTTTTCGTACCCAGGGGCGTGGCTTTATATGTTGGAGCATCTTAGACTCAATTGTTCACCATTCCGTCCAACATTTATCTTATTGATAGGAATATCTGAAAAGTGGGTTTTTAATAAAGTGCTTTAATCTTGACCATTCTCTCATATATGTTTAATTGAGGATGAGGCAAATGATCCACAACATCAGAACTCTAAAGGAGTGTATTTGTTTGCTATGACTACTCTGTTCTCTGAGAGGAGCAATCTAGGAGATTACCAAGATGCAATTGGGAGGCTCCAAGCTGTTCAGAAGGAAACCGTCAATATTACCACACCTTCTCAATTGTGTTTTGGTCTATCGTTCAGTCTGAAAAAGTGTCTAACATAAGTTTCCACCGGGCTGTGATTTCCTTAATTAAATATTGGTAAGATGATATTCATACAGGAATGTAATCTATACCTATATATAAATAGGATTACTACTATTGGTGTATGACTTTTCTTATTCCAATTTTGCCCCTAACGCTAACAACTTACAATATGCACTCCCTAAAATAGTGCAGCGGTTACTACTTTAAAAAAAAAACTTCCATTAAAAAACTTGCACTAACTGTATGTAATTGTGTGATGTGACATGAAAAAAGAATATTTTCATGTGGCCTCTAATATAGAGGTTGATAAAAAAAAAGGTGATGTGGCTGCTGACATAGACTATACACGTGGCTGCCACGTCATAACTTATTTTAAGAATATTTTTAATTAAAAAATTAATTCAAAATTTAATTTTTAACTTTTAATTAAAAAATTATTTTTTAATTGCTTATTAAAAAACTCAAAAATAATATTTCTTTAAGAGAATTAAATTAAATTAAAAATTTGAAACTAAAAATTATGTTATTTAAAAAATTAATTAAATTTAGTATTAACAAAGTAATAAAAAGTCAAAAAATTAGAATAATTTATTTTTTTTAAAAAAGATGACTTGGCTTTAATTTAAAAAAATTAAATATTTAAAATTAGGAAAAAAAAATAAAAATTTGAAAAAAATTATTTTAATTTAAAAATTTTAAAACTAAAAAATTTATTTTAATTTGACGAACATCCAAATCAGCAAAAAAAACTCTTTTTTGGACTAAAATGTCTGAAAATTTCAAAATATGAGGACTAAATGTATCAGTTTTAAAATAGGGGAACCAAAAGTTTGAATTTTAGAAAATATACGGACGGAAATTAAATCTAGCCCTAACTTTTTAAGGGACCGATTGGCTTTTCATTTTCTATAAATAAAATGATGTGATCCACACAAGAATCACTAAATTTCGGATCTAGAAAATTACAAATCTATATGAATCTCTAAGTCTCAAAGGTAGGTGATGACACTTACTTGAAGAACACAAAAGTGAAGAAAGAATCAAATGTGGAAAGAATAGAGATGAAATGGAGAATGATGTCCGCCACTTCTTCCTTGTGAAGAAGATGAAGACCACACGCCGCTTTGAGCTTCTCCAAGCCTCAAAGGTAGGTGCTCAAGGTTCCATTCCAAGAACCAAGGAGAACATGTGATGAACTCACTTCTACAATGCTCTCAAGCTCTCATGCCTCTCTTTGGCTCTAGCTTTTGCAAAATGTAGCAAATGATTTCACATTCATCAAAGTCTAACTATTACACTAGGGTTTCAAGCATTTATAACGTGGACATGTGGATCCTAGGCCCACAAATAAAGTCCAAAAGGAAATACAAAACAAGGCCCAAGGCCACAAACTAAGCTACTAAGGCCAACATGGCTCAATTAAAAGTGTTTTACAATTTATTGAAATAAAAACAAACCATAGGAAATACTAGAAGTATATTCCCTTGAATTCTTGTTGACTCTTTTTGGTATTTATCTCTATGATCTTCATCCAAGCTCCATGCATGTGGGCTCACATCATACTCCCCCTCTTGAATTTCACTTGTCCTCAAGTGAACTCCCCCTCTTGGAAACCTACATCAAAGATGGACAAAAATCACTTATTTTGAAAATAAAAGACAACTAAACTAATGCAAGAATTGCTTATTCTCCACCGGGATCAAAAGGAAAATGAGTCACCCCAAATAATAGCCTACTCATACAAATTCCAAACACATGTTTAAGCAAAATCCAAATCAAGACAAGCTTCCAAGGAATTGAAACATACCTAGAAGAAGGAATGAAGAGTATAGGGAGAATATAATACCTTTGCAATTTTTCAACATTAATAAGTTCCTCCATTAACTTTACCTTTCCCTTTTGGGGCTCACTCTCGGAAATGTCTTGAAATTCATTTCTTTGACCACACAAGAGTGGTTTTGGTAACAAATTCAAAGGTGTCCTAAACAAGAAATTAACAAAACTATGTGCAAGGAAATAGTTAGAGGTGAAAACCCTAGGTTCATATGATACATCATGCAAAGGTTTCCTAAGGTACATACTACCCTTCCTCTTTGGATCCTTGTTAGGCACTACAATTAAGCTCATTGTTTTCTTTGGGTCATTTTCCTCAACTCCTTTGCCTTGTAATCCATTGTGAGTGTCATGATCAAAACTAGGGGTGCCTACCACAACTACACTTTGGCCTTCCAACATGAGGTTGGCCTTTATTTCTTTTTCCTCCTCCTCAATTTTATTTTTCAAAATGATTTGGTCTTTCAAAGCTTCTTGAGGACTAAGGGGAGAAAGAACAATTTTCAAATTCTTATGCATAAAGGAGTGCTTGTTAATAAATCCATCATGAATTGCTTTTATATCAATTTTCCATAGCCTTCATCACATAAGACATCGTCTTTGTACCTATGAATGGAAAAACTAACAAGCACTTGTTTATCCACGACTATTTCTTTTTGCTCATTAAGCCAATGTATTTTGTATGGGTTTGGATGATTGATGGTGGGAAGATTGAGCTTTGTGACTAAGCGAGTGCTAGCCCAATTAACACAATTACCAACATCAATTTGACAACAACATAATCTAGTTGACACAAGACATCTAGTATGAAAGGTAGGAGTAGTAGTAGGAGAAGAAGAAAAAGTTTCCTTACACTTTGGCACTATGGCCGAAGCTTTATCTTTTACCGTTTTAGGTTTATAGGCTTCCTCCCTCTTTAGGTACACACAAATTATGGCATAATGAAGTCCATATTTGATAGGAGGTATGATTCCCCAATGAGGTATAATTCTCCTAGGAGGTATCATTCCCCAAGAAGGTATGACTCCCCAAGAAGGTATTATTCCCCTAGTAGATATGACTCTCCTTGTGAATATTATGACAAAAGAAATAGGAGGCCTAGATATGTTGTTGAGGAGGGTGAAAGAAGCCATAGAAGGAGGGACATCAAAGAAGAAAACTCCTCCAAGTATGCCCACACTAATACTTGGAAGGCCAATTTAAAGAGGGAGGAAGCCTAACTATTACACTAGGGTTTCAAGCATTTATAATGTGGACATGTGGATCCTAGGCCCACAACTAAAGTCCAAAAGGAAATACAAAACAAGGCCCAAGGCCACAAACTAAGCTACTAAGGCCAACATGACTCAATTAAAAGTGTTTTACAATTTATTGAAATAAAAACAAACCATAGGAAATACTAGAAGTATATTCCCTTGACTTCTTGTTGACTTTTTTTGGTATTTATCTCTATGATCTTTATCCAAGCTCCATGCATGTGGGCTCACATCATAAAACCATAAAACCGGTACTACATCACTTCACTTGTTTGTTATTGTTTCAATTGACTATAAAACCAGTACTACCTCATTTCACTTGTTTGTTATTGTTTCATCTCTGTTGCTCTTCAGCTCTTTCCTGTTTCATCTCTCTTGCTTTTCATCTCTTTCCGCTCTGAATGATGGCCGATCAGGTGTGGGCAGATATTATTGTTGGACCAGGAGACTTTGAACGCGCAGTTACTTATTTTGACTATATATGTTCTTGGCGGACACCAAGTTGCTCGTCGTGAAGAAATACACCTCCAAGTCCATAAACTCAAGTTTACGCTCGATGATACATTGTGAGTATCTTTCTATATATTTTATTTTAGGCTTAAATATCATTTACCCCCTGCAAATATCAGCATAATCCATTTACCCCCCTGTAAAAATAAAAGTTTTAAAATGCCCCTTACAAATATAAACCGTTTACGGTTACCCCCTGCTGTTATGTTGACAGCGTTAAGTGTATAATGGGTATAATCCGTTTACGGTTACCCCCCTGCAAAATATAAATCGTTTACGGTTACCCCCCTGTAGGGGGGTAACTAGAAACACTTATTATTTGCAAGGAGCTTTTTAAAAATTTTGTTTTTACAGCGGGGTAAATGGATTATGCTGATATTTGCAGGGGGTAAATGATATTTAAGCATTTATTTTATTAAAGGTATTTGAGCTTTATTATACCTTTTCTTCATTGTCTTTTTAATTTGTTGTTGTTGTAATTTTATTGTTATCAGCCATGAATCAGATTTCTTCTCTACAAGTCTATGGTGTCGCGAGGCAGGAAAGAAATGGCCATAGGGGTGCACAAATTAATCAGTTACATGGTAAATCCACATTCATATCCATATCCGGTTAAATAAATCAGGATATTTTTGGTAATTTTATATCCGGTTATTTTAATTTATCCAAAAATGGTTATGGTTATTTATCCGATTATTTGATGGATATCCGTTGGATATCCAAATGAGCCCACTAAAATATCCATTAGCCCACCAAAATGTCCAAATTGAAAAAACCCTAAAAATTGAAATTCCCAAATCTGAACTCTCTCTCTCTCTCTTTACGTGACATCACTTTCTCTCAAATACCAGATACAATATCTTGTTTGCAGAATATAGAGGTTCTTAATTTGCAACATAATAAGGTTTCTAGGGATATAACTATAACTGATGTGATCTGTTCATTGAAAAGTTTGATTAATCTAACTGTTGCTTATAATTTCTTTTCTGGATTTAGTCAAGAATGCTCAAGGCTTTTTAATGTTGGTTTTGATTTCTCAAATAATTGTAATCTGGTAGGAATATGCAGAGACCTCAACCAGAATGTTCTGTTATTCTTGGTGGTAATCTTAATTGTTTTAGAATCCCTACTCCAAGACTTGTTTGTGGTTCTCTTATGGCAAAGCACGCAAATTTTGCTGCATCATCTCCTTGATAGTTACAGGTTTAACTTTTTTGATTGATTATAGCTACCAATTTAATCTATACTCTTTGGTGATTTTGTTCTTAATGTATTTGATAGATATTAATTATTATTGAACTATACAGATATGCCTTGATTTTGTGACAACAAATTTTACTAATTTGTAAGACTTGTTAGTTGTTATGAAACAAGATAATTTGTGGCAACGCAAGGTAATATTTTAAGAATAAGTTTTATGTGTAACATGAATGATGAGAGATTAATACCACTAAAGGTATTGTGTTTCCATGAGTTGCCACTAATTATTATTGAAAAAATGAACAAATTGACGTTTTCAAGCTAAATACATATTTTTAAATTTCAGTTTGGCATAACCGGTTATGTTACTTTGGTTATGGAACCGGTTATTTCAAATGGACATTTGATGGATATGGATTGGTTTTGTGTCCATGGTTAATTTGTACAGCCGTAGCCATAGCTAATGGGATGATTCTTCAAGAAGATGATAGTTATTTGGATGCTTACAACGTCTCTTGGTTTTTCTATGGTCATATAACTGTGGGTACGGGTGATGGAAATTATGCTTACGAGTGGTTAGATTAGACTAGCTGCTGGGATGCATCTTTTGGATGCGTGGGTGGAATCGATGGAGATTATGATGGCGAAGAAAACGACCAGAGCTAGCTAGGACCGTTTGGTGTAGGTACTGAGCAGAATAATCTCTTCGTAGCAATTCTTGTGATTGCCTTTGGTGTAACAGCCTGAATATGGGGATGGATATGGCCTCAAATCCAAGCTTCAACTGAAGAATTGATGGGCCTTCGTCCAATTTATGATGATCTAGAGACTGGATGGGCTTTACTGCGACGCCTCCTATGAAAGGTCGCGATGGTGTGAAATTTGGTTTAATACTCCTAATCCAAGCTTTAACTTTTGTTTGTTTGTTTGTTCATGTAGTTCGCTTGTCATGGTGGTGCATACATTGTTAGAGAATTTGAACTTACATTTACTGTGTTTTTTTTATTTTCTGGTTCTGGAATATGTGGAAGTGGAAGTGGAAGGCATGGAGGCAATTTGATGAAGAACATTTCCCAACAAAGCTCCTCCCTATCCCGAGGGCTGCTCTCCAACACGCCCTGCAACATATTTGGATGATGTTGAACGCTCTGTTGAATAGGGGTGTTCGCGGTGCGGTTTGGTTCGATTTTGAGATAAAAAGTGAACCGAACCGCAAGATAAAATTACATGCGGTTTGGTTTGGTTTGGTTCCTTCCACCAAATAAAATCAACCGAAAACCAAACCAAACCAATGTGGTTTGGATTGATTCGTTTTTTCAAGACAAAATTAATTTAAAGCGGAGTTAAAATTAACTAACATAAAAAAGGCTAACATAAATCATTAAGAAAAAATCTACTCAAATATATGTAGTATATAAATCACTCTCTTTTAATTTTTTCAAATAATAGCTAAGACAATGTTTAAAAGAATTTGAATGAAATATTTTGTTGTAATTTTTAAATATAGCATAACAATATGGATTATTTGTAAGTGAGTCAAAGAATTAATTGGATTTGGGCTAGTAAGTGAGTGAGAGTTGGGTTGTAGTTGCAATTGGGTTAGTAAGTTAGTAAGGAAGGTTGTAATTAAAGCGCTTGAGTGTTACTTGCGGTTTGGTTTAGTTTGGTTTTGGAAAACAAAACCGCGAACCGAACCAAACCATGTGATGCAATGAAAAAGAATCGAACAAAACCGATCAAAAGCGGTTTTTGCGGTTTTTCGGTTTTAGTTTGGTTCGGTTTGCGGTTTTCCTATTGGTTTGGTTCGGTTTTGAACACCCTATCGTTGAATGCTCGATTCGCGCACGCCCGTGGCAGATTTGGATGATGTGGACGCTCTCCTTGCTTCGTTTACCCTCCCCATCCCGAGGATGATGTGGATGCACGCCCTGCACGCGCTGCTGCTACGCGTTCTGCTACACGCCCCGTTAGGATGGGCCTAGTGTATTGCTAATGGGTGTTTGTTTTTCCCACACCCCCTCCTACTCTTTCACACCCCTTAACTCCAAATATTTCAAAAATACCCTTAAGAAGAGTGCGTGTTTTCACCAATTCGGGGATGGACAACCGAATATATTCGGTTGAGGTCAACCGAACAGGTAAAAAAGGTGAATGTGGTGTGAGAGTCCATTTTTTGTAATAAAATAGGGTGTTCGAACACCCTCATGCGAACCTGTTCGCATGACCTCGTTCGAACAGGTGAAATTACGCACAAGAGGGTGTGAAGTCAATATTTAACACACACGAACGATGTCATTCGAACCTGTTCGAAGACCCGTGTTCGAACAGGTGAAATTTCGTGAAAAAAAGAGGTTTTGGCGGGCCTTTTGGTCTTTTCACACCCTTATGGGGTGTGTTTTGAGTAGGAGGGGGTGTGGGAAAAGCAAACGCCTGCTAATGTTGTGTTTGGCCTCTACGTTGGACCTGACCCAGTCCACTTAGCTTACTGGTGTATGTTTTTTCATTGGGTTTTTTTTGTACCCCCACCCACCCTGTGAAAAGACGAAAATACCCCTGCATTTTTACAAAATCACAATTTCTTCACATTATTGGTCATACCTACGATTGACCACCAGCCACCCGCATATACGCCACAGAAACGTATATACGATTGACCCAAAATTCATCCACACGCATATACCCCACCACCAGTCTATATACGATCCATATTTTTTACCCATCGTATATACCCCCTTTCCAAGCGTATATACGATTAGCCATAATTCATCCACTCGTATTTACGCCCAACAGCCCATATATACGACTTTAAAGAGTAAGCATCGTATATACCCCCATTTTTATGTAAATACGATGAGCAATTTTTTTCTACTAATTTTTTTCCTTTGCTTGCAAAGTGTCAGTAGGCACCTGAATGCGAGGGACAGGACGATCGTCCAAGTCGAGAGAGGTAGATGGGAGGTAACTCCTATCGAGACAGAACCAGAGACATCTCATCGCTCCGAGTCACGAGGACTCGGACGCATAATCACCGTGCATGCTTGACTAGGAGAGCGAGAGACGGTGATCCAATCGAGTATCAGCCCGAGCCACCCCGGTATGATGAGCAGCATCACCCAGCTCATTATCAGGATGATGGGTAGTTTTATCTTGGGGATTATCTTCAGTAGACTCAGCAAGAGGATTGGTATAGGGGGGCCGGCTCCTCAGTATCATTCTCAGCCTCCTCCTCAGTACCATCCACAGCCTCCTCTTTACCATCCCCAGCCTATTCATTACCATGCCCCGCCTCCCGAGTATCAGCAGGAGCAGCCTCAGACTGATATGTCTTCCTCAGACCAGTCTATGTCTGAGTATCAGGAGGAGCAGCCCCTGGAGGATCAGGGGCATCAGGATGATCAGCCTCAACATTAGCCCTCTCTCTTCACTGACCTGGCAGATCATGTCTGCAGTTCAGTACGCGATGACCCGGTAAGTTGAATTTTTTTGGGTAAATATATTTTTTAACGCACATAGTCTGCACTTTTTGCTTACATCATTTATTTATTTTTTAATTCAGGAGTATCAGCGTGTTGTCAAAGTATGGGCTCATGGCAACAAACTCTATACCAGACTGCATCTACAGTACCCAGCCCTACTTCAGCGTACCACAGTGGTCACGGACTCCAGACTGGCCCCACTTCTCCAGACTGGCCACACCATAGTAGACCATGAGTTGCTGTCGGCCTTTATCGAGAGATGACACTCAGAGACTTCCTCATTTCACTTACCATTTGGTGAAATGACGATCACTATGGATGACATTTCTTGTCTGCTGCATCTTCCCATCCAGGGGAACTATGCCACACCTCCTACCATTACTGTGAGCTCGGAGTATGCCACACAACTTGCAGAGACATATCTGGGTGTGTCACACATTGAGGCTAGTGACAACACCCGTGGGGGTCCGTATTTCAGCTTCAATTGGCTGATGCAGATTTATGAGCGTAATCTGGCGGAGGGGGGTGACATGACAGTTGTTGTGAGGGCTTATCTGCTTATGCTTTTGACCTACAGTATCTTCACTACAAAGACTGGAGACAGGGCTGAGGCTAAGTGGCTGATCTACCTGCATGATCTGAGTGCAAATGTTCTTGGAGGCTATGCCTGGGGTGCAGGTGCACTAGCTGCCATGTATGAGTCCTTGAACACTACGTCTTTGAGGGTCACGCAGCAGTGTGGAGGGTATGCCAGCCTATTTCAGGTACACATTTTAACTTCATTTTTTTTGTTAAATCACACTGACTTTGGGTAAATTTTGTTTGAATTAAATATGTTGTTTATTTTTGCATTTCCGGCTTGGATTTTGTGGTATTTCCCTCGGATGGCGGAGAGGTTGCCCTGTCATATAAATTTAGTTTTTATATATCTTTCTAATTTTATTATATTTTTGTTAATCCTTAAAACTTTTGAGGTCCCCGCGGGATCCGTGGGGATGATGATGGGTGTGAACACTCAATTTTTAACGGTAATTTTGACGTTTTCACGAAAAATTACGAAAATATGCACTTTTGCGTGTTTTAATCGTGAAATACGTCATTTTACTAGTTTTCGTCACTTTTTCGTTATTTTTACTTTTTTTTAGTTAGTTAAACAAAAAATAAATAATTAAATACATAATTGAAAAATTACAAAAATAAATAGGATTTTTATTTAACTATTTAGTTACAATGTTTTTTTACAATAATCCAAAAATGATAATAAAATAAATACTAATTTTATAAATAAACAGCAGCTCCATCAGATTCAGGGGTCAGCAAACAGTAGGAATTGAGTTGGGTCCCATCCAAAGCCCAAACCTGAAGACAATAGTCAAGGCCCGGTCAAACCGTAGTTAATGTAGAGACCTAATTTATTAATATAAAATGAGGGTCTAACCACAGTCAAAGGGGGAGCCGATTTCAGAACAAGAATCACCCAGATCAGGATTCTCACCCAAACAAAAAAAAAGGGGAAAAACCAGATCGGTCAAAAAAAGAAGAAAAAATGTAGAAGCCACCCCTCTCCCTGCGTTTTGGTCACCAGCCCTCACCACAAACCACCCACATCTCCATCAAAACGTCACCACCGTCTCCCAAATCGAACCCAAACGCAGCCACTGTCATACACATCTCCACCGAACCACCACCTCCATCGCACCAAAACAACCATCATCATCCAATCTCAGGCCACCCAATCACCTCCCAAACCGATCCAAACTCGCCACACTACAACCTTCAGCCACCCTCCAAACCGAAACCACCAGTCAAAAAACGCATCCATGCGTTTTCGTCACCCAGCCACCACAGACAGCAACCTCGAAGTCACCACCAAAACGAGATTAAGGAAACTAGAGTGAGAGAAGAGATGGAGAAGAAGTAGAACCAGGAAACGAAAAAAAATGAACTTACGTGGCGTCACCAGCGCCGTCGCTATCGCCGGCGTAACACCGGTCACCTTCTCCGGTGCCTCCCTTCACCGAGAACTCTCCGTTTCGCCCTCACTCCCTCCCTCTCTAATGGTGGAACCGAAGCCCTCTCTCACTCTTGGGATCTCTCTCTCTCTCTCTCTCTCATGGAGGCAACAAGCATTTTTTTTTCTCTCCCTGAGCACCTCCTGCGGCGCTGATGGTGGGAAGGTGAAAGGAAAGTTTAGGTTTGGCTTAATATTGATACATCTCTTGTATACTATCTTTGGGCTTTGTTTTATTTATTTATTTTCCTTCAGATTACTTTTAACACACCCCACGTTTTTCACAGCACCCCCCTTTAGACCACCTTACCTTTTTTGGACTGCACCCCAAATCCCAAAAAAAAAACGAACTGGGCCTCAATTTTCACACCCCCTGTTGATAATATGGTCCCCTGTAATTATTTGCACCCCTCTTGTAATAGTGTATTCCATTTCGAAATTTCATCATTATTTTTCTCAATTTTCTCGCATTAATTGACATTGCGTTTACTTATTGGTATTTAGTATTTCCAAAATAATAACAATAATTAGGATTTGGTCGAGACGTACGTCTTATCAAATCCGCAACACCGGTTTACGAGACCCGAGTTGTACAACTTGGTCCTAAACCACTTTAAAATTAAAACCGAATGACACATTTTCCAAAACCCCTAATCTGTTTATTATTAGGTAGCACCTATTTTCAAATACCAAAAAAACATATGGGTTTGACCGAGATGTACATCTTGTCAATCCCGGTTTAAGAGACTCGAGTTGTACAACTTAGATCTTAAACCCCTTCAAAACTAAAATCAACCAACCAAATTTTCAGGAAGAACTACGTGACTTTTGAGTCTCTCATCGCACCAGAGAGTACGTAGGCGCAGGGTCTCTCTGTCAAAGTCAAAATTAAAATTTTCCAAATTAGTCATTATTCTAATTATTTGTAAATAACTAATTATTTTCATATCAAATTTTAGTCAATCTTATTTTTGAGTAAACAAATAATTAAACGGCTTAGTAATTCTTGCACAAATCAAATTTAGGGTAATTGTCTTAGAGACAGATGTGTTAGAAGTGCGGTGAAATTAGGTTTTCGCCCCTTCCTTCGCATAACCGACTCCGAATCCAACCTGAATTACATGAGACCAAATAAACTTTAAATTAGGTTTTTCTCAATTTTCCTATTATTAATAAATTGGGTGGCGACTCCTCGAATACATAAATTTGAGCCGTCAACGTCGAGATCCAGGTCACGACAATGGGGGAGAAAATACCCCCGAGGCGGGAAACGGGGACGGAGACGGGGGGACGATTTGGGAAGCGGGGACGGGGAGCGGGGGAGTAGTCCCCGCCCCATTGCCATCCCTAACAGTACCTTACCAAGTACCTTACCAAATAAAATGCATGACCAGCAGTCTGCATTGTTTGTATCTCTACCAATAAACAAATGGAAGAACAACCTTTTTTTTGCTGTATTATGTCTCATAGGCTCCACTAAGTAGTTACTTCATAGAGCAATTTGATTTCAAATTTAAATCAAGAGCGTAGAATTATGATGAAATGAAGCATGACATGTAGTGAAATTATGATGAGCTTGACTTGTCGGAGGATTTTGTGTGGAGAGTAATTTGTTCTTCGAAGAAAAACGCTATCCATTTATCATTTATCCTTGATCTATGTCCGCCTACAACAACAACACAACCAATACCAAATAATCTGAAAATGTAGACAAATATATGCAACAATTAAGCATAGGGTAAACAAAATAATTACTCAGAAATATCTTGCACAAATAAATTAAACAGGTTTGACTCTCACTAATCCCCAGTGGAGTCGCCATCTGTCGTGATCGTGATCCCGACGTAGACGGCTCAAAAATTGTGATTTTAAGAAGTCCCCACCCAGTTTGTTTTAAATAAGAAAAATTGAGAAAAACCTAAATAAGCACAGGTTATTGGTCACATGAAGCTGGTCGGATCCACATCGCACCCCTAGCACCTCTGTCCTAAGACAATTACTCTAAATTTATTTGTGGAAATAAATAACTTGATTATGTGTTTACCCAAAAAATGAAAATAGAATAAAATTTACTAGAAGAATAATTATTTACAAAGAAAATAGAAAATGACTAGTTTCAGAAAAAAATATTTTTACTTGACAGGGAAGTCCTGCTCCTACGTATCCTCAGGTGCAATGAAGAACTCAAAAGTCACGTAGTTTTTTCTGAAAAATTTGTTGGTTGGTTGATTTTAATTTTGAAAGGGTTTAAGATCCAAGTTGTACAACTAAAGTCTCTTAAACCGGGATTGACAAGATGTACATCTCAATCAAACCCATTTTTATTATTTTTGTTGAAAATAGGTGTTAAAGGAAAGGAATTGATTGGATTTTTGAGGAAATGTTCATTTATTAAGAAAATGTTAATTTGTTGATTTGATTTTAATTTTGAAGGGATTTAAGGTCCAAGCTGTACATCTTAGTTCCCTTAAATTGGGATCGCGGATTTGATAAGATGTACAATTGTACATCTAAATCAACCCTATTATTATTATTATTATTATTTTGGAATAAATAAATAATAACACTATAATAATAAAGATAATGAGCAAAATGAGAGAAGTAATGATAATAATAATTAAAAAACGAGAGGGAGTGCGAAAGCAAAATTGCTGGGCCCATATGTGAAACGTAAACTAGAGGGCAGGGGGTATGCGCATTAAAAAAATGGTCTACAGGTATCTCTCGCACCTCCTTTCTTCTTGCGGCCTCCATCTTTCTATATACTTGTTGGTCGATCGGTTTCAATTGCACACCGAATTTTTTTTTTGATGGTGTCAACAATTAGATTAGGATCCAGGAGTGGGGGCCCCAATGGTCTATCAGGTGGAGGGTTTGGTCGCCACAATATATCTGGGGGACCTTGTGCCCCTGGCTTCGGTGGTACCTGAGGTGGAGCGTGCGTCCATGGCTTCCCAGGAACTATTTGGGTCAGGTTTACAAAGTCAGTTCCTGGTACAGATGTCTGAGCACTTTGGTGAGGTGAAAATTGATTCCATGGCTGCTCGACCGAAGGCCCATTCATCTGTGTCAGCATATAGGAACTAGGGGTGTTCGCGGTGTGGGTTGGTCCGATTTTGAGCAAAAAAGTGAATCGAACCGCAAGGTAAAAATAGATGCGGTTTGGTTTGGTTTGGTTCGGTTGGCTTCCAAAAAAAACCAAACCAAACCAAACCAAACAAATGCGATTTGAATTGGTTGGGTTGGTTCGGTTTTTGATGAGACAAAATACAATTTAGGGGTCCGTTTGGATAGAACTTATTTTGAACTTATGAAAACAACTTATGCAAATAAATAAGTTTTTATGTATTATTCATAAGCTTGTCAAGGTAGTTTATGGAATAACAACTTAGGGTGATACAATTTTTGTTAGTGAGAACAAATGAATTAACATAAAAACTTATTTATCTTCATAAGTTGATTTTCATAAGCTCAAAAATAAGCTAATCCAAACGGCCCCGTAAATAAACCGCTTTCCTTATTTTCTGCATATATAGTTTTGTCTAATTTTATTTTTGTATTTAGGATATTGTAGTTTGGTTTGGTTTGGTTCGGTTTCTATAATCAAAACTGCGGTCCAAACCGAACCGCGCGGTTCGCCAATAATAAAGCAGAACAAAACCAACGAGCGGTTTTTGCGGTTTTCGGTTTGGTTTGGTTCGATTTGCGGTTTTATATTTGTTTGGTTCGGTTTTGAACACCCCTAATAGGAACCCACCGGGTTTGTACTTAGTGCACCGGGTATGGCTGACTAGGTAGTGGGATTGTCGAGACAGGTGGGCTCTGGACCCATGGCTGCTGACTCGGACAATACCCGCCGATCCTGCCATTCCCTAATTCCGGGGCGAAGGCTTGCCCCCCTACGTAAGCCGGGTAGTTTGCCGCGATAGAACATCCCTAGGATGATCCTTGCGGAAGACCCACCAAGTCTCATCGCCTCGGCGCCTTACGGCCAATTGCACTTTCCCCTACTAAAGAGAAGCCATATTAGTCACATTCGCCATAAACTTCTCCCCAGTGTTGGCAGTGGCAAAAGTACTAGGTTGAGCAATACCAGAAGTAGGATTTACCTGATGAGAGAACGCCTGCTGAGCACCGATACCACTCCCACTCGGAGGACACTTTTGTATGCCTCCTACAGTATGATGGGAGGATGCCTGCTGAGGTCCAACGGAGTTGGGGTAAGGCATTGTCTGATGCGTGCCTCCCACGGAGAAAGATGATCCTCCATGTAATTGGCTGGGGAAACCACAGTTCGTCGAGCGACTTGCTTGCGTAGCACGCCTTTGTTCCGCTTCCTTGGCCCGTTGCACTTCATTGTGCACCATAGGTTTAACTATGTCAGCCAATTATTGGGACACTTGGTGCATGATGTCGTGTATCCCCATATCGATCTGCTGTCGTATGAACGAAGTAGGCATCACCACGGGCTCCTCAGAGTCGTGGGGAGAACTTTTTTTCAAATCAGCGTTAACCACTGGGGGTTGTCCTCAAAGCACCAGTTGGCTGCATGTTTTTTGCTTTGGTAGCATTGGCCTTTTTTGACACCGATGCAGGCTCTTGCTGGAGCGCAAGTGCATACGCCAACAATAATCCAGTCAGGGAGAATCAAACGTAACTGTTTGCGGGCCAATCTTTGTTATCGTCAAACTCTTTAAGTCCTAGCCGTGGTATCGGCCAGAGGTTTGGACAAGATACGAATTCCTCGTTCTTCAAAGCAATTGCGCCGAGGAGGGAACTCTGCTCCTCGACTGTGGGTATCCTGACTCCTCTAGAAAGGATCAAGTTGGGTGGATGGGATGCGAGGGTTGGATTATTCTACTGGCTAATGCATAAAAATAAACATAAGTAAAAGTGCGGTAAAAAGACGATAAAGAAATGAAATAAATTGGGTTGTATTGATTGATGTGTCTCTGTACAATTGCACTTTACCCTATTTTATATATATATATAGAGACCCTCGCCGACCACTTTCCAAGCCAACTTTGTCTACCTTTATGTTCCGAACTGGGCCAGAATCCCATAAGATATGGACCAGGCACAAATCCACACTTGAAACGGTCCAGTACGCGTCGCAGCAACGGGTATCCGCATCCAACGGTCATGATCCAAACGCCCGGATCCGACGCTTCAGGTACAGAACTTTTGTCTATAAATAGAGGTGCAGCCCTTCAGTTTCAGGTATGTTTTCATTTCTCTTATACCTCTCCAATTCCCTTGTTGACTTAAGCATCAGAGTGTTTGCAGGTACACCCCACCCGACGTGCTAGAGCAACCTACCTCGGACCATCCGAGGCCATTCTTCAACGATCCGAAGTCCATCTTCAAGACCCAAAAGCACACTACGTTGTACCCCACACTCAGATACATCTCGAACTCCAGGTACCGAACACGTTGGATCTACTGAGATCAACGTGTCTCATTGCGCCCAAGCCCTAAAGAAGCGGAGCCACTACCCACGATCTCTACTAGCACGGTTAGTGGGGTGAAAGCTCTTCACGCCACTTCTCCACAGCTTCGCTCCTTCGCTAGATCTTCATGTAGTCCCACATAGTAATCACACACTTCCCTCGGGCATTCAAGCTAACGAGACCGAGACACTCTATAGATTGAGGCTTAACTCTCCCTCGATCTAGCTCGTGCCCCTCGGGCTCACCCTCTCCTCGGACTTTTCTCACTGTAGCTTTCCTGGAGGGGCTCTTCTGAGTTTGATTTATTGGTAATTCCCCTTGTGACTTTGTCTAGTGGTCCACCTGTTGCGCCCCGAAAAATCCGGTTTGGACTTCTCGTTTGACAACGTGAAAAATAGTAGAGCCGCCACCAATATTTATTTAGGAAAACATTGAAAAAACCTTTTTTGGAAAAAAAAGCGGGTAGTCTTTTGAAAACGCAGAGATGTAGGTTCGGGGGTCGGTTACGCATGGGGAAGGTATTAGCACCCCACACGTCCTTTCTACCGAAAGGGAACCATTAATTTGATGGTTGGTTTAGACAAAAGTTTGAGTTGAAAGCAATTTGTTCTACTTCTTTTTCTTTTCTTTTCTTTTATTTAAGAGTTTGTTTATTGAAAACAGGAGGGGAAGAGTAATATTTTTGGTTATCTTTGAAAAGCGGAACAAAACAAAGATTTTTAAAAGGGTGCTTGACGGGACATGAACCGGTCCTCACGTACCTCATCGGGATGAGGATCAAAGCTACGTAGTTCTTGCTTTTGCGTCTCAAAACGGCTTAAGAGTTTTTCGCAATTGGGTGAGCGTTCGTGGCGACCGAACAACAACGGTTAGAATGGCCACACTACTAACTCTTTTGAAAATAAAATCATCATTAACGACCTAAACGGCAACAGCGTGAGTGGTCATCAACGACAATTGATTTTATTTAATGGGGAAGAAAATGTTTTTTCGCAAAGAAAGGAGGCGTTTGTGGAGACCAGAACAACAACGGTTAGAATGGTCTCACTACTAACTCACTAGGGATAGGAAAATCACCATTAATAATCTAAACGGCAACGGCGCGATTGATCATTAATGACAATTGATTTATTTTTGAGTAATAAATAAGTTTTCGAAAATAGGATTGAGCTTTTGCGAAGACCGAACAACAACGGTTAGAATGGCCTCACTACTAACTCCTTTTGAAAACAAAATCATCATTAACAACCTAAACGGCAACGGCGCGATTGGTCATCAATGACAATTTATTTTATTCTTGTTTTGAAAATAAAAGGGTTTTTAAAAATGAATCTAGGAAATGAGTTTTAGAAAAGAAGTAGAACATTTCAAATCAATTCTAAATCCATAATGCAAATGAATGAACAAGACTCATACTTCAACGATTAAGCAATCATGAACATGTCATCAATCAAGATTAAGCATGCCAATACAATCAAGGGATTCAATTATCAAAGATGCAAGACAAAGTTCTCAAAACAATTGTGTGTGTGTGTGTGAGAGGTGCATTTATCTTAATGACCCTATGCTACACAGGTAGTAGGCTTACGTCTTCATATAAGAGTACATGCATGGGGGAGGAATTGCACATAATTAAGTCAAGACATTCAAATGGCATCATGACAAGAGAGACACAATTAATTATAGGCATAGAATATTCTTAGTTAGACGAATGAACATGCAAGCAATGATGTGCATGATTAGGCAAATATGCAAATGCATGAGCATACAAGGATATGAATGACTGATCATATAAGACTATGCATGAATGAAGAGGCATACAAGACTATGCATGAATGAATGATTGAGCATACAAGACTATGAATGCATGAGCATAGTTATTGTGCAAGGTATGAACATTTGAGTATGCATGAACATGTGAATGAATGCTAAACATGGAATTAATGAATGCATGAGCATGTGAGAGGGTAAGAGGATGCAATAGGCCTAAGCATGTATGAATGTATGAACATATGAGCATATGAAAGTATGCAAGTACTAATGTGCAAACATAAGAATGTGTCACACAAGTGATACAAATAAATGAAATGCAAAGTGTAAAAATTAAATGAAATGAGATAAAATGTTTGATGAAGTGGTAAAAGCAAAAGAGTATGCAAAGTGGTAAAAATTAAATGAGATGGGGTAAAATGTTTGATGAGGTGGTAAAAGGTTAGAGTAAGAATATGGTGAAAATGTTTGAGTAAAAAGTAAATAAAAAGCAAAAATGTTTTTTAGTAAATAATTAATGAATGGTAAAGTAAAAAGTAAGTGAGTGGTTAAAAGTGAAAAGTGAAAACACAATTACACAACTTGTATTTACAAACACATGATCAAATCAACAATTTATGAGCAACAAATTGGTAAAAAATGAGGCCCTTGGCCGAATGCATAGCAAGGCAAAACCAAGCACAAATTTCATCATGTTCTTGTCACCAAATCACATTAATGAGCATATGAACATAAACCCTAGGATCTACTCATACATTTGATGCTCAAACAATTGTCATTTCATCATTTATTTCAACTCAAAATCAAAGGAAATGCAAGAACAATAGAAACCCTAATTTCTACTTATGAACCCAAGAGCATAGTTGGCTAGGTCCACCTTTTTATTCAACTTGAACACAAGAAATGGTCAAAAAAATGCATGAACAACCAAAAACACTATGGGCTGAAGCACTTTTGAAGGAAAATGAGGTTTTATTTCATGAAATTTAGTGAAAAATGTGTGGAAATTCAAGGAAAATTATTCATGCACAAAAACAAACTCCTTCAAGGCCAAGGACCCATCTCAAACACCCAAGGCTCCCAATGTCCTTGTCATAATGTTTGAAATGGATCCTCAAAGCAAACAACAACAAGCAATCAAGAAGAAGTTGGGAGTAGAAGAGAAATTTACATGGTAAAAGTGAAAAAAAAACAAAGATCTAAGGCTTACCTTAAGAACTTTCAAAAGAAATGAAGAAGAAGATCAAATAAAAACCAAGAACACTTGAACCTCTTCTTGAAATACACGAAAATCTCTTGATCTTGAAGAATTATTGTTGAAAGTTTGATGATAATGCAAGATTAGGAGTGGACCTAGTGTAGGAATCAAGAATATTGAAGTTTTGATGGTGAAAAATTGAAAAAATGGAGGAAGGATGAGGGAGAGGTGTGTTCGGCCAAGGGGGGAAGAAGAGGAGAGGAGAGTGGTGTGCTAGGTTTTGTGTAGGAGAGACTGAGCAAAAGGTTGAGAGGCAAAAGATCCTTAGGTGTGAAAATGAGAGGGTATTTATAGAGTTGTTTTAGGTCTAGGGGTAATTATGTCATTGTTCCTTACTAGGTGCTCTAGGATTGAGTTTTGAATTTGAATGAAGGGCTAGGATTAGAGATCACTTGGATTGTGGGTAGTGAGAAAACACAAAAATGAGAGTGAGGGGGAGAGTTTGTGTGAAAAACTTGTCTTATTGTGGGGTCAAGGGTATAATTGAGATGGAATGTTACCAAAGAGGAAATTTTGTGTTTTCTTGTGAAGAGGTGAGTGTAAATGGTGGGGTAATTTACAAAAGAGGGCATAACTCTATGAGGGAAGAGAGAGAATTCGAAAATGGGGAAAAATGGGGGGCAAATTGCTTCTCTTTTTGGTCTTTTGTCTTATTGAGGACACTTTGTACTTTTTATTTGAATTTTGAATTTTGGGCATGCAAATGAGAGTGCACCTATTGAAAATGTGTCCCATATTTTTGGGCCATATCTTAGGAATCAATGATTGGGCCCAAAATTCCATGATATCACCATCCCCAAAATTGATTTGATACCTCACCTTGAAGGAAATTCCCATTTTGCCCTCTCCTTTAAATTTGAATTTTTATGCAAATAATTGACATTCATGCGCATAAAAATAAATTAAGCACATTCTTCCTCAAATAATTCATTGATGATTGCTCAGTGATTTTGGGACGAAAAAACCGTTTTTATTGTGAAATGACCAAAATGCCCTTTTACCCTAAAAACCCTAGTTCTTTGCCCAAAGCACATTTTCACTTCAAAAATGACTTTTCACCCTAGGAATGACCTCTAATACCTTGAAATGCATGTTGAATGGCTTGTCCTGAGGAATCGTCCCTTATTTGTGAAATGACTAAAATACCCTTTTGTACTGAAAAACCTTAGTTCGTCCAAAAAGTGCATTCCAACTCCAAAAATGATTTTAGAAGCTTTGAAATAACTTTTAGAACCCTGAATGCAATGCATGATGCTATTTTCTCTTCTATTTATTTATTTTTGGGGAAAATTAGGGTTTTGACCTAAGCCGGACAAAATTGGGGTATGACACCACCTCGGTACTCTAGCTCTCCCTTTTCCTCAATGCTCGACCCTCGGCCCACAACCTAGTTATTTTTGGGTGTTAACACCTAAACAACTACAGAAGTATCATCAAGTGATGTTTTTGGAAAAAATAAAAAATGTACGTACTCTTTAACTCCGGATGTATGACAAATGAGATGAAAGAATGAGAGTTTGTAGTTTAGTGAGGGGCAAAAACTAGAAAAAAAAAGGGTGAAAAGGGGGTTATGGTGGCCGATGTGGGGGGTAGAAAAATCGTAACTCCAAGAATTATTGAAAACAGTAAAAGGTTGAAAGCACATGTAAAAGAAGTATTGGGAAGAACAAATAAGTATTTAGCTTAAATATGTTTTTGGTCTCTACAAATATGAGTTATTTTGATTTTAGTCCTTGCAAAATTATTTTTTTAAAAAAAAGTTCCTGTAAAAACAACTTTTTTGATATAAATCCTTCTGTTAACCAACCGTTACAAAAATTGATGAGTTGGCTGATGGAAATCTTATATGTCATTTAATATTCATTTTTATTTATTTTATTTTTGATATAAATCCTTCTGTTAACCAACTCATTAATTTTTATTTTTCAGTATTTTTAATTTGCTGACTTGTAATTCCAAGTGAAATTAGGGGTTTTTCATCAGCCGGCCCCTTCTTCCCCATTTCAAGAATCTATGGACTCTTCATCTTCACTCAAAGAAGAAATAGAGAGAACGAGGATGAGGTTAGGAACAGAGGCACAACAACAAGTATGCACTTCTTCACAGGCACATCTTCACATCTTCATCCTCATATTGGGAACAACTATCAGATCTACCACTTACTTGCAGGCTTCTCCATCTCCGCAGTTATGAACAGACCTGCAACCTCTCTCTGGGTTTTTCAAAATGGGACGACCCATCTCCCCCGTTCCTCTCCCTCATTTCCTCTCCATGACTGAACCACTTGTGATGCAAGCAAATCATTTTCTACTCACAATTCCAATCTATTTTTAAAACATGCAATCCAACAAATCATTTCTTTGTTGCTATTGGACCATGTGTGAGATTGTGAAATTTGAATGTTTAAGCAATTTGATCTTTTCCCCGTTTTTATATATTCCCAATAGTTCCATGTAGGGTGTTAAAATCAAAACATATCCAAGCCAATATCACAAATCGATCCAAACCTAACCGAAAACTACAAAAACCGCTTTGGTTTGGCAAATAATTAAAGTTTTATCTATAAACAAAAATCTTAAAGGTTTGTACTACAAGTGTAGTTAAGAAGGTGTACCACTGTCACTAAATTGCTTCACCAAATTCCAGCAATGCAATTTCCTAAATGCTTAGGGTGTTCTACATTTTCCAATTTAACCATAGATAGAGATTGTCTTATATTATCAAACCAAGTGTGTAGACAAGAGTTGCAAAAAAAAAAATACAAAGGGAAGAGATACATATAAGATAAAAAAAAGAAAGAAATTTTGGTCTAATTGAAATTTACTATGAGAATTTAAATGATTTATTAATATTAATACATATATGTGTGTACAACTTTTTCTATAAAAAAGTAAATAATTTTATATGAATTTTTCTATAAAAAATATATTTATCTTTAATTCAAATAATATAAATCTAGATATTCTAAAAAGCTAACCTAATACGAGCCCTCCTCTTGTAAATTCCTTATAAATATGTGGTTTGTTCATCACTTTGATAATACTATCAAGGGCGGCCGCCGTTTCCCCAAAACTGTAATGTTCTATCTACCTTTCTCTGTTCGCGTCATATCGAATTTGTGGACTAGTGCAACGAAAATTTTCTTTCACTATTTTTTCATCACTCGTTTTGTATAGGATTTGTAAACGCACAAATATCTGAATGATTGAATTGATTATGATGATGTGGTAGGATCAGAATTGGTACATCAACTGTTGAATCTTTTGTCATTTATTTCATTTTTTTTGTTTAGTTTTCACCTATTTAATCTATCTTGTTTTGTTTTTGCTAGATCCACGAAGGAGGCAACAATAATTAGTTTAAGGACTATCATTATTGGCTTGATCAAGAGAAAATCATCAATGTTGTCATATATTTCAACGCCTTCTCTTATGTGCTTTGCTTTACCGTTAATTTTAATATGCATCTCCAACAACTGTGATTTCCTTGATTAAGTAAAGGTAAGACAATACACATAAAATAGAGTTTATTTTATAACATTCAATGGTTTGATATTGATGGTTCTCCTCCTTTATTTTAATTTGTTCTCTTGTTTTGTTTGAGGAAATGTTGGATTGAAATCACTCACTTATAGCCTCACTTTATGAATTATAAATATTTATTCCTCCTTTTGCATTTAGTTTGGGACCATGATTCTTACCAAGTCTATTTTCATTACATTTTGTTGCACCTGTAATTTGGTTAAACACATTTGTGTCCCTATAAAATTGGGATTTTTGTTTTTGTTTTGGTCGCTCAAAAATGTTTAACATATTTTGGTTTTCAAAGTTTTTTTTCATCAGTTTGTCTCTCCTGACTTTAATAACATTTTTTGGGACCTTTTATAACGCTTTACAGTAATAATAAAAGTCATGAGGGACTAAATATGATGAAAAAACCTTAGGGGACCAAAAGTAGGTGAAATTTTTATGAATAGTGTTCGAGCCTATTGATTATCCTCGGGAAGGGGGAAGTAGTTGATATCGACATTTTGGTTGGATAGTTGTATGTTTATTCTGATATCTTTACACTACTAGAAAAAAGACTTTTTATATCGGTTAAAAAAGGCTTTTCATATCGGTTCTGTAACCGATATAGAAAAAGGGGATATTAAAAATAGGCGCTTTCTATATCGGTTAAAGAATCGATATGGAAAATGTTTTTTATATCTATTCCCAGTAGAACCGTTATGGAAAGTCAGTTTTTAAACCTATAAAACGCTTTTTTTATATCGGTTTCTTAGTTGAACCGATATTGAAAATCACTTTTTATATCTGTTATTTAAAGGAACCGATATGAAAAGTCTTTTTTTTAAAAAAAAAATAAAAAATTCCTCAATTGGATATACAGCAATGAAAATTCATGTGATGTGAGCAAGAAATGAAAATTTTACAATTGATTCCACAATGAATAACATGAAAAATTCCAATTCCTTTTTCTGACTTACAAATTACAATACACAGATTCTCATCCATCATCAACTATCATGTAGCAGAGCTCTGTCATCTTCTCTTGTTGGATGTAAAGGCACAACAACTCCATTCTGATGATTCTCAGCTTCTGAACTAGTTGATGGTTTTGCACCATTTGTTATCATATTTTTCAACCAAGAAGCTTGAAATCTAGGTGATCCTCCTCCTCCTCCTCCTCCTCTGTTGGAATTGTTAGGGGATTCCGGACTGGTTCTAACATTGTTACTAACATTATTAGTAACACCTAGGAGGAATCTATATGCTACTTTGCTCGCCGATACAATCTCGGTTTTGGCTTGTCGGAGCTGCAATAACCACGTAATGTTATTAGCGGAAGAAGAGCATCCTCGTTCGGATGATATAATATAACGCAACACTACAAGTTAGTGGATTTAGAAATTTATAGCTCATTGCTTACCGTTCGGGTGTATTTTCAAAGAACTTCCATAGAGTGTCACCAAAGATTGGCAAACCTATTAACCCAACCTGTCATGGAATGGAAGATATAAGAATACACAGTGGAAGCTGGAAAGTAATGTACAGAAGCAGTAAAGTGAGTATTGGCACATCATTGTATCTACAAAGAGTAGCTAACTCACTAATGAGCGCTGCTGAGAATGTTTATCCAAACCCACTAAAGATGACATTAATTATCATACAAAGCAAACTAACTCACTAAACTACAATGAAGATCTCCAAAGAGTAGCCTATTTAGCAACAAATACTTAAACCAATATGGAAAGAGAAAAACAAATGCACATTAGAAAAGACAGGAAAGCCAACTCACTTCTCCATACGACATTGCAGATATTTTTTTGAGAAGTCCCTGCATTTTTCAGACTTGTTCTCAAAATTTTGGTCCTTGTCCTTGTACACCACAAATGATTTTTATGCCAAAAATGGATCAATGGAGATTATCAATGCAAAAGTTAAAAGGGGCAAATCAATGAAACTAACAACACAAAAACACACACATACAAAGAAAGACAAAAATCATCATGCGGACATTATATAAACTTCCAACCTCATAAGGGTTCTTACGAGAAAATGCCTCTTCAGGAGCCGTGAAGCATGCAGAATTGAATTGAGGATTTGCAAATTAACCTATAACCTTGCTACTCTGCCCCCCAACCATGTAGGGAAGCCTGTGAAACACCGAAATGAAGTCCACATACATATCAGAATTAATATTTTCAATATAATAATATAAGAAAGGAAACTTCATAAAAGTAAAATTCCAAACAAAAGCTCAAATTTATCATCATTGTTATCATAATAATAGACTCTCTATTAATTAACCTATATATACTTATATATATTTCATTGCTTACAAGAATAAACTAGCACTACGAAGAACAAGCAAAAAAACCATCTAAAGTAGCCTCTCTTATATAAAACTAACAAGTAAAAAACCAACACAATCAAGCAAACAAGGGGATTGATAATGATAAATGATAAGCCTCTTTCATTCTCTCCAATCTCCATCCAATCCAATATCCAACATTCCATTCTCCTCTTTTTACAAAATTCGACTGAATATTGTCCCATTTACAAGTGCAATTCTCTTTGCAACTCTTCTACCTCTGCAACAATCAATCACCACAGGATCAAGTACATAAATCATCAACAAAAAGACAAAAAAAAAAAGCAATACCGGTCATAACGAAGATATCCTCTTCGATCTCTTCTCTCGAAAGAAGCGATCCAGAGAATTTCCTCTTCTCCTTCTTCTCCACACTGCTGCGTATCAAAGAAACCCCTCAACCAAGGCGATTTTTGCACGGATTCTCACCGTTAATGTTAGCAACTTCTGCGATTCTCCACCATTGTTATTATTGTTATTCCTCGAAGCTCGGCTCCGATCTCGAACACGCACTTTGGTAGCATCGGTTTCCTTGGTCTCAAATTCCACGGTTTTACGAACAGTCTCCTCGGTTATAACACCATCGTCGGTGTCTCGCTTTCTCTCCGGCTTCATCGTCGGTTTCATCGTCGCGGCGGCGTCTGTTATTCTTTGTTGTCTTTGAGAGCATGAAGGAAGTCTCGAATCGGTTCCTAGCGGTTCGGGATCCGACCTGTGAGGACGGAATCGAGTTGAGTCGGCTTGCGTTGGCCATTGGAGAGAGAAGTTGTGAAGAGGTTGAGATTTCACCGGTGCAGGTGCGGTGGCCATTGGAGAACAGCACAACACAGCACTTGCGTTGGAAAGTAAACGATGAGAAGTGGTTAAACGGTGTGGCAGGGAATGAGCATGTGAGAGTATAGGGAAGGGGAAACCCTAGAGGGATAATGCGAGATGAGGGAACGCGTGAATAAAATTAGAGTTTCCATATCGGTTAGAGAATGAACCGATATGGATAAATGTAAATTAGAGTTTCCATATCGGTTAGAGCATGAACCGATATAGAAAATGTGCTCATAATTTTAAAAATGCCACCGCCTCTTTTTTCATATCGGTTATAGTATGAACCGTTATAAATTGCTGATGTAAAATCCCTTTTTTCTACTAGTGTTACGTTGAAAACAAATCTAGAAACATAATTAAGAATTAGACAACTTAACATTACATAAGACTTCATTATTCAATACACACGCAAATTTCTGACAGTACATGCATTGCTCAATGAAGCTAACAATATTTGAGATTTTTTTCTTCTTTGCAACTCCTTATATTTTAATTATATATGTTATGTTTTCAATAAGTAGTTTATTTGCTTTGTTTATGTAATGTTTCAGCTTCAGCAAAATCCCCACGAAACTTGAGGCGTCAATAAAGAATACAATTCCACACAACTTGAGGAATTTTAGGTGTCCAAAACAAACATAGATGGCGGGAAGCCGGGAACCATAATTAAACAGAAAACATTGAGCACCAATTCCTCTAAATATATGCATTGAAAGGAGAGTGTGATGCATCAACAGAGAAGACTTAGATAGCTTAACTCTACTGTTGAGATATGTTGTAAATAGTAGATTTATTTATATATGTATTAAGCCCATAAACTAGGCTCGTTAGGTTTACACATAGAGTAGCCTATTTAAACTCATTAGTGCTTGTACTCAATACACAATATACAATCAATAAGACGGAACTACAGTTGTTCTGTAGTCGTAGACGTAGGCAAACATTGGCCGAACTGCGTGATCAATATCATCTCTCTATTTTTCGTCTCTATTTAACAACTGCATAATAATTCATTACTCAATATAGCACATGTAACATCCATTTTCCCTTTTCTTTTTATTCTTCTTACATAATATCATGGATTGAAGTATCTCTTGTTCTGTCTATTTAATACATTTGCTTTTTCTGTTAAAAAAAGTATAGAGTACGTGACGTGACATCCAAAGATCGAGATACATATATGCATTGCTCGATGAAGCTAACAATATTTGAGGTTTTTTTCTTTGCAACTCCCTATCTTTTACATATATATGTTTTTTTTTTTTTTCAATAACTCATTTGCTTTGTTTATAAAATGTTTCAGCTTGAGAAAAATCTCCATGAAACACCATTACTAATTAATGGAGCAATTGTTGCAGTCCCCATTTCCTATAAATTGTCTGATGAGCCTACCATCTATACCATATCCTCTACTCAGATGGCTAGCTAACGGCTATACCTTAACCTGTAAGCCAGTAATGATAGTCCTTACTTTTTATTACATAAATATTTAAAATTGAAATTTTTAACCATTTGTGCTAAAAGGGAAAAAGTTACATAGTTTATAAGAAAAAGTTTTTTTATTAAAATGAAATACAAATGTTTAAATAATTTATTAATTTTGATACTCATATGTGTGTATGTGGTTATAATTTCTGTTTTTCGATTTCTTTAGAAATGAGAACAAATTTTATTTATCTTTTCAAACTAGAAATCAATTTAAAGGCATTAAATAAATAAATTTATGTGATTTTTTCCATACCAAATGAATTTTTTAATTTAATAATATAATAAATATAGATATCGTAAAAACTTAACCTAACACGAGTCCTTGTCCCGTGAAATCTTTATAAATATATGCTTTTGTTGACTACTTTGACAATACTATCTAGGGTTGCCGACACCGCCGTTTCCCCAAAATTGTAATGTATGTACATTTCTCTATTCGTGTCATATCAAATTTGCAGGGTGTACCGCTCACTTATATGTATGATTTGTAAACACATACTTGAATGATAGAATTGATTATGAGGATGTGTAGGAATCGGTACATCAATTGCTGCATCTTTTGTCATTTGTTTCATCTTTTTTCTGTTCCCTTTCTCCTTTTTAATCTATCTTGTTTTGTTATTGCTAGATCCATGAAGGAAGGGACAATACTCAATTTGTGGACCTTCATTACTCGCTTCGTCAAAAGGAAATCGTCAATGTTGTCATATATTTCAATGCCTTCTCATTTGTGCTTTGCTCTACTTTTTATTTTGATATAAATCTCCAACAACTGTGATTTCCTTGATTAAATAAAGGTAAGAAAATTCCCATAAAATGAAGTTACTTTTATACTATCAATGGTTTCATATTATTGGTTCTCCTTTAATTTAATTTGTTCTCTTGTATTATTTGAGAAATCTTTGGTTTGAAATCACTCACTTATAATTTGTATCAATGATGTTTTGAAATTTTAAGTGGTTTTGCATAAATCACTTCTCACATGTTGCAAAAAATGTGAAAGTTTGATCTAACGCCCCTGGATGCAAGTGCAAAAAAGGTTGTATAAATGACCCTTTTGCTAGCCTAAATGGATATGGCTTTTCATATATTTTTAATTGTGTCAAGTGATGCTTTAGAGTTTGGTATATTTTCCTTTTTGCGTTTGATGACATGGGGTCTGTTTGGATCGACTTATTTTGGTTTATCTCCTGACATAATTACTTGTAAGATTGTTTGTGAGAGCATATGAAAATAACTTATGATATTCTTTACTTCTTGTTCCACTTGTAATTACAAAAACCTATATTATTGTCATGTGATATAATGAATTCAATAGACATTTTTGTGCTATATAGTATGACACAACTCTTTACTAGATGATGATGAGGCTACATGGTTCTTATTTAATATTAAATGGGTCACTTAATGATATTTACATATATTTGTTTTCTCTTTGATTGGGTCACTTAATGATATTGTTTTTGTAGGTTTTTTTTGGACCAATGTTTTTGTAGGTTTATAAACATAAAAAAGAGCATTTTCAATGTCGTTCTTTGAAAGAAATTGAAATATTTGAGAAGATAGGTACTCGTCCAACTGAATTGAGAGGAAAACAAAAACAAATGAAACTTAGAGAAGCTTCCAATGTGAGTTTATGATTTTTGACTAATAGAAGAGTTTCAAATATTTTTCATTACTACTCAGCATGATACTTTAACATACACTACTAAACTTTTCAGAAAATGGCAATTGGGCAACAACTCTTGCATGACAGTCAATAACACCAATCTGACCAGTCAAAAGGTAAAGTTATCAAGATATATAATTTTTTAATAACTTTTACTAATATGGTCCAGCTCAAACATTTTTCTCAGTAAAATCTATCTATCTTTTATCAAAAATGGCATAAAACACCAAATCATTTGTAAGAGAATCTAGACATAACATGATAAGAAACAATATTGTAATTAATTCTTTTCCATCCTAGAGATTACACATACCCTTATACCACTTACTTTTATGAGTTATAGAAGCTATTGATACATGTCAATTTATCTATGCAATAATACACGAAGCAGGTAGATACCACTTTGTCCCTATATGGGATACATTTTTGTAAGTTGCTATATAAATTTATATTTTTGACAGGGTAATATAAAAAATGTATAATTACTACATTATAAGACTCAAACCCCCTTTTTTACTGAAAACTTTAAAATAATATAAAACTTTTGTTCCGTTGGTTATGTTTCATGTTAGTTTTTTGTAAGTTAGTTTTTTAATTAAAAAATTTCGAATGTTTATCTTGGATCTACTTTATATGTTTTAACTTTGAACAGTGTGCCTTTTTGCAGCATTTGGTGCAAACGTTGTTTTTCAGTTTTCTCGAAACTCTTGCAAACCTAAAACATAGTTGTGCAGCTCTTTGCTATGCTGAAGTTGTGCAGTTCTTTGACCTATTGCTCCAGCCTGGTCTGGTTATAAGCTTCTTGTGCAATTTTTGAGGGCACCGCAATCTTCCATCCTTGTTAGAGTTAATAAACTCAATAGGCTTAGTACCGGCTAACCAACCCATTATGATTTGTGTGGGTTCTTTACACCACCTAATTTATCCTTACGTGAGATTCTCCAAATCAAACCCAAGAAGTAGATAGGTGTTGAAGATTTTATTAAACAT